>OY757010.1:61196405-61521107 GCA_963580285.1 Lucinisca nassula
AAAACGGTGAACATGAATTTCAGAACCTCATTCGTGCGTGACACTGCTTCTTTACAATCTGCAGACGGTAGTCAAGGAATATTAGCAAAAAATCGCTTAACATTTTTGGCTCAAATTATTGTTGTTTATGCTATCATTATCACCTCATTGGTACAAATCAGTTTAAGAAGTCCAGACAAAGAATTGTGGTTGATATTACTCAGTAGCTCTGTTGGATACATTTTACCATCCCCAGGATTAAAATTCAAAAGAAAAAACTCCAATTTCATCTTCTCTCCCTGAGGAAAAACAAAAACCATGAAAGAATTTTACTTGACATTATTAAGTGACAGTTCTTTAGACACCTTCCCACAAAATACTCAATCTACTTTCAAAGTCAAATTAGATTGTCCTATTCAAATTGACAAACAAAATTGGGAAGTAGCTTTAGCAGAAATAATAACACCAGGTGAAATCATGAATATCACAGATAAAAATAATTTTTTCTTTCTTCGATTAACAAATAATGCTTTCATTGACATAAAGTTTGATCACTTAAGGCATGAAATTTGCAGACAAACAAAAAAATGTTCAGATTATAAAGTAACCTTTCCAACAGGAAATTATACTACCCCTGAACATTTGATTATGGAAATGAAAAATGCACTTGAGAGTCGTATTCAAAAGATTTTGACTCAACACAACATTAAAATTCATCTTGAATACAGAAGTCAATTAAAACGCATCAAGGTTGCTGTAGAGTATCCTTCTGGTTCAAATTACACAAATCAAATTCAGATAGTATTTCCAACACCATTAGCAATCATTTTAGGCATCGATAAACAATTTCACGGAGAACCATTAGGCAACGATGCTGTCAAATTCAAATATGGTGTTGACTTGAATATTCATAACAGTCGCTTCTTTGTGTATTCCGATGTGGCCGGTTACACAAACATAGGGCATATAACAGCTCCCATTTTAAGAGTTGTTCCATTTGCAAATACAACTGGTGAAATTCATTTCCATCAAGAATTTCTCAACTTGCATTACGTTCCAGTGGCAAAATCCTTCATTGATCAAGTTTACATTAGTATAAAAGGCGATACAGGTAATGATATTCCGTTCATTACTGGCAAGACATTGATCAAACTACACTTCAGAAAAAAAGAACAATAATGCGTACTATTCATTATCATCAGTCTGGAGCGGGGCTTAAAGACTTTCCCGTCTATCGAGGTGTCTCAAGACAATATGGCCATGGTTTAGGTTCAATATTTAAAACAGCAATGCGAAGTGTTGTTCCCATTTTAAAACCTCTAGCACAAGCAGGAATAAAAAGTGCAAAACAAGTTGCAAAAAGGGAGGGACTAGGTGCTCTTCGCGATATGTTGGAAGGCCAAAATATCAAACAAGTTTTGAAACAAAGAGGCAAACAAAGTTTGAAATCGCTAGGAAAATCAGCTCTTGGTGAATTAAGTGGGGGTATAAAATCAAAAGCCAAATCTAAAAAGAATCAGTCTAAGACTAAACGTCAAGGTGTTAAGAAGGGTCAAAAAAAGAAAAACTCAACTGCTATTCCAAAAAATCTTAAATTTCCGAAAGATATTTTCGATCAATAATGATGCAATCAGGTTCTTGTGAGTGCAGCAAAACGGAGTTGGAAATGCAATCCGTTCCTCCGACAATGACAACTATGCAAGAAACTCAGTGGACTGATTATCATCCTATCGCTTCCCTGGATAGTTATCAGGCACCCATTGAATTTTTGGTTCCACCCCATACTGAATATTATACAGATTTATCTCAAACTTATCTTTATCTGAAATGTAGAATCCTGAAACCAGATGGAACTAATATTGAGGACAAAAAGGTTGCCCCTATCAACAACTTCTTTCACAGTATGTTCAGCAGCATCGATTTGTATCTGAATAATAAACTGGTCACAAGTAATATGGATACATATCCGTACAGAGCCTACATAGAAAACTTATTTTCCTTTGGAGCAGATGTCAAAGACAATCAGTTAAAAGCTGCAGAACACTGGTATGAAGATGAACCTGGGAAATTTGAGGATTTTGATTGTGATAGCATAAAAAAAGGCCGAGGTGAAGCTACAAAACAAAGTAAATCTTTGGAACTCATGGGCCGATTACATTTAGATCTGGCCATGCAAGACAAATATCTTCCGAATGGCATCGAAATCAAACTCAGACTTAACAGAGCATCTCCTCAATTTTGTATCATGGCTGAGGATGGTTACCCTGTAGTACTCAAAATTGATGTAGCCAAACTGTCAGTGAGAAATGTACAACTTCTACCAGCAATCACAAATGATTTGAATCAGAGCATTGCTCAACATAATGCCAAATTCCCCATCAGAAGAGTTGAGGTGAAAACATTTACCATTGGTACTGGACTCAGATCTAAAATTGAAGACCATCTGTTCCAGGGTCAACTTCCAAAACGATTGTTCATTGGTATGGTTCCTAATGAAACATTCAATGGCACGTTTCCCACGAACCCCTTTAACTTCCAACCTTTCAATCTCAGTAAACTGGATGTCACACTCGATGGACATAATATCTATGGCAGACCCTTTGAACCTAACTTCACCAGAAACGAGTACCTTCGATCATACATGTCACTGTATCAGGCTCTGAGTAGTCGAGACCAAGTTCAGAATTGTAACATCGATTACGAGGATTACAAAGACGGATACACATTCTGGGGATATGACTTCACACCTGATCAAGCTGCTGACCAGAGTCATCTCCACCCTATAAAAACTGGAAACCTGAGACTAGAACTTCAGTTTGCCAATTCGCTCGCAAAGACTATCAACGTCATTGTGTATGCTGAATTTGATAATCTGATAGAAATAAACGGACTCAGAGAAGTAATCACAGACTACTGAAAAAAAGATGCATAGTGGATACTATATTGAAGAAGAACTGAGGGATTATCTACTATGGTCAGATTCTACTTCATCTGGAAATGGCATGCTTCAAAAAGAATTTGAGGGATTATCAGAAGACAATGAAACACAGGGACAACACAAATGGATTAAAGATACCCTTATACGAGCCATGAAGATCAACTTGATGACTGCTATATTTGACTATGCCCGTCACCAGTGCCAAGGATGTAGAATAAATCATCCCAGTCAGAAATACCATGACTTGTGCTTGTGGACAAAACCAAACGAATGGATTACAGACTATGCTTTACATATCCATGCCCTGAATAATCTCAACATCTATGATGTCATCCAAAAATGGGACGAGTTGCTCCTGGATGAAGTACCATCAGAAGAAAGAAGAAAAGAATATAGTGCTATGACAGGATTGGACCATTTAATACCATCTGAAAAAGTCGAAGCCTATAAAAACTGGATGTTCCTGAAAAACAGTCATAACAGATACGGAAGAAAACCTGACTACAACGAGTGGAGAGACTTTTGGAAACAGAAATTAATAGAAGCTACTCCGTCGGAGACATCACCAGAAAAATGAACACACATGAACTGAGGAAAATTCTGTATCACATGCCTGTTAATGGAGATGTATGTGCCAAAGATCTCTTACCAGAGAAGAAACCTCTAGACATGAAAGCCTATATCATAAACACTGACAATTCAGATGAACCAGGAGAACATTGGGTTACCGTATACTTCAGAGGCCATCAAGTCATCTACTTTGATTCTTATGGCATGCCACCAGAAGAAGACTATATTCTACCTTTCATCCAAAGAAATTCCAGAAGTTGGATTCAAAATACAGAACCATTACAAAGTCCATGGAGTCACAACTGTGGAATGTGGTGTATATACATTATTCATCAACTTGAAAAAGGACTAGACTTGAAGAAAGCTATTCATGGGGAACTGTATGGCACAGGAGAAGACTTATACCAAAATGACAGTGATATTGACAGATGGTTCAGTGCTAATTATGGCAAAATGATCTGGACACAAATCAAGTCTAATTATGGCAAATTGATCTGGACACAAAATGACATGCCAACTCCAAAGTTTCTTTACAAACATAGAATTCAAGTTTGCAAATGCTTGAGAAATACACATTGCTTATCAAAGAAATACCCTATGTATTTAATGTTGTAAATATGTTAAGGTTTCAAATTGTAAACGAGGACAGAGGGACGGTCCTAATCCTCTGTTCATCGTAATCAAGTTAGTTAGCGGGACAAATAAAGTTAAAACTGTTCACCAATCTTTCTTGTCTTTTCACCCCCTCTTCATCTCGAAGAGGGTAGTAGTATCTAAACTTGAGATGGCTAGAATTAACATCCACTGACGCTTCATAGTCAAACTAATGAAACAAAATAGATCTTGAGATACAAGATCTATATCCAGAAGTTTGCTACTATCAAGCCTCAATATATTTGTCAAAACACTTGACGCTTGACAGTCAAGTTTCTACCGATAACGAAAGTCTTGAGATACAAGATTTTTATTTCTCATAGAAACTTGCTACTAGATAGCCTCAATATATAAGCATGACACTATGAAGTCTTGAGATACAAGGCCAACATAATGTCATCTTGTGGTATCCCTGGACCTCTTGAAAGATTTCCAACAAAAGACTAAGTTATTTTCAAGCTTTGTCCCTATAAATTTCCGGGACATCAAATTTATAGGGACAAAGGCAAACCACACAAACACATGGATCTACTTGAAAGATCATCAAAAAACTAAGTCGTTTTCAAACATAGCCAAAAGCTTTGTCCCTAGAAATTTCAGGGACATCAAATTTATAGGGACAAAGTCAAACCACACACACACTAATTCCATTTCTGAAGGTATTCAGCTAACACACCACTGACCACTCAAGTCCCATTCTAGCCTAGTCAAGCTTACATCAAGCGGTGGCACTTGGGGGACAAAAATTGGGGGAATTGGGGGACAAAAAAAACAGCAAAACGTCCCCCAATTTTTGTCCCCCAATTTTTGTCCCCCAAGTGCCACCCTATACTACTAATGTCAAACTAGGATTTTGAATGTCAAAATACGAGTTTCAGCGCCAAATCGAATGTCAAACTAGGATTTTGAATGTCAAAATACGAGTTTCAGCGCCAAATCGAATGTCAAACTAGGATTTTGAATGTCAAAATACGATATTCAGCGCCAAATCGAATGTCAAACTAGAATTTTGAATGTCAAAATACGATATTCAGCGCCAAATCGAATGTCAAACTAGGATTTTGAATGTCAAACTACGATTTTCTTCGCCAAATCGAATGTCAAACTAGGATTTTGAATGTCAAACTACGATTTTCTTCGCCAAATCGAATGTCAAACTAGGATTTTGAATGTCAAAATACGATTTTCTTCGCCAAATCGAATGTCAAACTAGGATTTTGAATGTCAAACTACGATTTTCTTCGCCAAATCGAATGTCAAACTAGGATTTTGAATGTCAAAATACGATATTCAGCGCCAAATCGAATGTCAAACTAGGATTTTGAATGTCAAACTACGATTTTCTTCGCCAAATCGAATGTCAAACTAGGATTTTGAATGTCAAACTACGATTTTCTTCGCCAAATCGAATGTCAAACTAGGATTTTGAATGTCAAAATACGATTTTCTTCGCCAAATCGAATGTCAAACTAGGATTTTGAATGTCAAAATACGATTTTCTTCGCCAAATCGAATGTCAAACTAGGATTTTGAATGTCAAAATACGATATTCAGCGCCAAATCGAATGTCAAACTAGGATTTTGAATGTCAAACTACGATTTTCTTCGCCAAATCGAATGTCAAACTAGGATTTTGAATGTCAAAATACGATTTTCTTCGCCAAATCGAATGTCAAACTAGGATTTTGAATGTCAAACTACGATTTTCTTCGCCAAATCGAATGTCAAACTAGGATTTTGAATGTCAAACTACGATTTTCTTCGCCAAATCGAATGTCAAACTAGGATTTTGAATGTCAAACTACGATTTTCTTCGCCAAATGGAATGTCAAACTAGGATTTTGAATGTCAAAATACGATATTCAGCGCCAAATCGAATGTCAAACTAGGATTTTGAATGTCAAACTACGATTTTCTTCGCCAAATCGAATGTCAAACTAGGATTTTGAATGTCAAACTACGATTTTCTTCGCCAAATCGAATGTCAAACTAGGATTTTGAATGTCAAAATACGATTTTCTTCGCCAAATTGAATGTCAAACTAGGATTTTGAATGTCAAAATACGATTTTCTTCGCCAAATCGAATGTCAAACTAGGATTTTGAATGTCAAAATACGATATTCAGCGCCAAATCGAATGTCAAACTAGGATTTTGAATGTCAAACTACGATTTTCTTCGCCAAATCGAATGTCAAACTAGGATTTTGAATGTCAAACTACGATTTTCTTCACCAAATCGAATGTCAAACTAGGATTTTGAATGGCAAACTACGATTTTCTTCGCCAAATCGAATGTCAAACTAGGATTTTGAATGTCAAACTACGATTTTCTTCACCAAATCGAAAGTCAAACTAGGATTTTGAATGTCAAACTACGATTTTCTTCGCCAAATCGAATGTCAAACTAGGATTTTGAATGTCAAACTACGATTTTCTTCACCAAATCGAATGTCAAACTAGGATTTTGAATGTCAAACTACGATTTTCTTCGCCAAATTGAATGTCAAACTAGGATTTTGAATGTCAAACTACGATTTTCTTCACCAAATCGAAAGTCAAACTAGGATTTTGAATGTCAAACTACGATTTTCTTCGCCAAATCGAATGTCAAACTAGGATTTTGAATGTCAAACTACGATTTTCTTCGCCAAATCGAATGTCAAACTAGGATTTTGAATGTCAAACTACGATTTTCTTCGCCAAATCGAATGTCAAACTAGGATTTTGAATGTCAAACTACGATTTTCTTCGCCAAATCGAATGTCAAACTAGGATTTTGAATGTCAAACTACGATTTTCTTCGCCAAATCGAATGTCAAACTAGGATTTTGAATGTCAAACTACGATTTTCTTCGCCAAATCGAATGTCAAACTAGGATTTTGAATGTCAAAATACGATTTTCTTCGCCAAATCGAATGTCAAACTAGGATTTTGAATGTCAAAATACGATATTCAGCGCCAAATCGAATGTCAAACTAGGATTTTGAATGTCAAACTACGATTTTCTTCGCCAAATCGAATGTCAAACTAGGATTTTGAATGTCAAACTACGATTTTCTTCGTCAAATCGAATGTCAAACTAGGATTTTGAATGTCAAACTACGATTTTCTTCGCCAAATCGAATGTCAAACTAGGATTTTGAATGTCAAACTACGATTTTCTTCGCCAAATCGAATGTCAAACTAGGATTTTGAATGTCAAACTACGATTTTCTTCGCCAAATCGAATGTCACACTAGGATTTTGAATGTCAAACTACGATTTTCTTCGCCAAATCGAATGTCAAACTAGGATTTTGAATGTCAAACTACGATTTTCTTCGCCAAATCGAATGTCAAACTAGGATTTTGAATGTCAAACTACGATTTTCTTCGCCAAATCGAATGTCAAACTAGGATTTTGAATGTCAAACTACGATTTTCTTCGCCAAATCGAATGTCAAACTAGGATTTTGAATGTCAAACTACGATTTTCTTCGCCAAATCGAATGTCAAACTAGGATTTTGAATGTCAAACTACGATTTTCTTCGCCAAATCGAATGTCAAACTAGGATTTTGAATGTCAAACTACGATTTTCTTCGCCAAATCGAATGTCAAACTAGGATTTTGAATGTCAAAATACGATATTCAGCGCCAAATCGAATGTCAAACTAGGATTTTGAATGTCAAACTACGATTTTCTTCGCCAAATCGAATGTCAAACTAGGATTTTGAATGTCAAAATACGATTTTCTTCGCCAAATCGAATGTCAAACTAGGATTTTGAATGTCAAAATACGATTTTCTTCGCCAAATCGAATGTCAAACTAGGATTTTGAATGTCAAAATACGATTTTCTTCGCCAAATCGAATGTCAAACTAGGATTTTGAATGTCAAAATACGATATTCAGCGCCAAATCGAATGTCAAACTAGGATTTTGAATGTCAAAATACGATTTTCTTTGCCAAATCGAATGTCATAATAGGATTTTGAATGTCAAAATACGATTTTCTTCGCCAAATCGAATGTCAAACTAGGATTTTGAATGTCAAAATACGATATTCGGCCTCAATTCGAATATCGAAAAACGAAAAACGAAAATCAAAACAAATTCCCCTGCAAATGAATATCGAAAAACGAAAAACGAAAATCAAACTAACTTCACCTGAAAATGAATATCGAAAAATGAAAAACGAAAATCAAACCAACTTCACCTGAAAATGAATATCGAAAAACGAAAAACGAAAATCAAACCAACTTCACCTGAAAATGAATATCGAAAAACGAAAAACGAAAATCACACCAAATTCACCTTCCTCCGCGAACAACAAACTATGTCCTAACTATCATTGTGAAATTGATTTCTTTGCTATGTTTACATACATTTTGAGGTTCGTAGATATACAGGTGGTATGTTCAATCTCTTCATCCAAAGTCTGAGGCTCAAATGCCAGTTAGGCCCCCGCCCATCGGGGCTTGTAGAAATAGATGGGCTGCATGATGCTTCCACGCAGAGATGAAACCGGCCGCAAACGAGCACTGGTAATCCGTTTAGAGGGTTTAAGCCTACCCAGGCAAAGAAGTGCGAGCCGGACCGTCCATGCTTTTAAACCATATTGGGTTCATTGGACAACTGGGCTTGATATGTCATTTCATCTCAATATCGGGTAAAAGTCTCACAAAATAGGAAGCAACGTCTCCAAAATGACCTTCACAGTGTAGGCGGGGACGTTAAACCTCAAATCAAACAAATCAAATGCCAGATGGCCAGTGATATTCATGACAACTACGTCATTGGTTACAATCGAAGACCCAGCAGTTCGCCACGTCAGACGAGAAGGTCTTTTGTTATGTGCTCAAATCGGTGTGTGTGTGTGTGGGGGGGGGGGGGGGGGGTCTGTTTGTCGTCTGCAGGTTATTTTAAAAGTCATCTTGGCAAACAGTGTGAACCCAGATCAGACTGCTCCTCTAGGAGCAGTCTGATCTTGGTCTACACTGTTTGCCTGTATGCAAAAATATGTTTAAAAGTGTGCAAGAAGATTCTGCAGACGACATAGACGACGTTCTCAGATCCAGTTTTTTATCGGCATCTTAAGGGCAAAGAAACAGTGGGCCAATTTACTTGCCTATAGACTCTAAGGCACAACGAGCACGGTTGCATTGCTCGGTTAGAGAAACATTTTCGCCATAACAAAACATGGGATGAACATTTAATGCCAAACCTGATTTTGTCAGCAAAAAGTGTATCTGCAAAAAATACTTTTGCTACGAAGTTTGCATGGCGTTTGGAGCGCTTGGTACGCTGTGCTATGTAAACCCAGTCCATGTCAATCTCGATGTAAATTGGTCGATGTATTTGTGATAAGTGTCTAATTTTACGTTTTATTTGAAATACTATAGATCTTATTCATTTTAAGGTCACGAACACATAATTTGATATGCAGCGTTACAGTAAAATTCGCTTAGTCATGTTTATCGTCTCGGTTTGAACTTTATTTACTCCATGGTTTGAAAGAAAATATAATTGCTAGGTCGTGACAAAAAATTAGGAGCCTTTTACACATATCATTTCAATTTGTCCATGTAAGCCTCGCCCTTTAAAGCGCATAGTATACTGAGGGGGCGGTTGGTCGATTGTCTCTGAGTGTAGGTCATGACTTAAATATTGAAACTAACTCTCTTGCATACCAGATAAGGAAATCAATGGTTTTAGCCTGTGATAGAAATACTGTTCTTACCTTGGTGTTCTTACTCAGGCAAACTAGATAAGTATAGTGCGAGAAAATTGAAACTTTATATAAATTAAAATGATAATTTTCGGTGGTGTTGTGCAAGAAAAAGAATCTAAACCAATATTGTGTTCTGTCGCAGATGGGCGTTTCCAACCCGAGGGTGGGAGGGGGTTGGGGTGCGGCGTGGGAAGACCGTGCTGAGCGGAAACGAGGTTGTTCTGTTGTGGATAAAACGAGGCTGTTCTGTTGTATATGGGCGTTTCCAACATTCGGGATGACAATGCGGGGCGGAACCGTTCCGCTCAGCACAGTTTATCAGTCGGGTTGGAAACACCCATCTTCAACAGAATACCGTGTTAGATACTTGCAGATGCCTTATTTTTATTCGTGTCGCCGGCCAGGGTAGCTCAGTCTTGCGAAAGCACTGTTCTGGTTAACCGCGTATGTATACGTATGTAAGCCATCCTGTTTGGTAAACTGTCCGGCTTGATATGACCTAAATAGTGTTGACTGTTTCTAATGAATACCCATTACATATGTTTTTATGGAGAACAGTAAAAAATTGCCATAAAAATATCATCAGATACCCACCTTACCTTTTACTACGCATTGTAGCACAATTAGCAGAGCATGCTCATTCTTATTACAGGTAGGGCTGGCTAATCGGAGCTGATAAGATAATCGATTATCAGTCCTGTCATTGCAATCGATAATCGATTAGTAATCGCTAAGGTTGTTCTCATAATATTACCTGTCTGGATTTCTGTCTGAGCATAACTCTTACCATATGTTGCACTTTACCATATGTATATTTGAACAGGCAGGCCTGAGCAAACAGTGTAGACCCAGATGAGACGCCGCAATATGCGGCGTCTCATCAGGGTCTGCACTGTTTGCCACTGATCCAGGCACAACTTTGGGCAGTAAATTGCACTCATCAAATAATCGATTACAAGCAAATCAGAACTGATAATCATTTTTGTGGAATGTATCGATCGATTAATCGATTATACGATTAATCGTGTCAGCCTTAATTACATGGTGCCCGTATGGTGACCGTTCGTGGGACAAATGTGCCAGTATAACAGCGGACCAGTGTTATGAATTGTCTATTAGACAAGAGTGCTGTCAGACATGTCACGACCATGCTAGAGGTATACAAGGTAGGTGAAGGGGAATACGGCAGCAACGGAACAGGCGAATAGCTAATCCTTACATGCATCACGTGAACAAGTCCGTGAAATGAACACTCCGTAAACCCCACTTTATACAGGGAAAACTGGGGTTTACAGTGGGTGTGGGGGTAGGGTTTACATAATTGTTCTAATTTTTGCTCCAATACATAGGTTGTGGGTACTCGGTTCTAGCGAGCACCCACAAAATATGTTCGCATTATAAATGAGAAAAATATCACGGATTTTCATCATCATCATCATCATCATCATCATCATCATCATGAGAAGAAGAAGAAGAAGAAGAAGAAGAAGAAGAAGAAGAAGAAGAAGAAGAAGAAGAAGAAGAAGAAGAAGAATAGGTCATGTGTTCGATCTCGCTGTGACCATGAGCAACATTTTTTCGTTAAAATTGATCATGAAATAGTTCCAACGGTCATTCTCTCCCTTCCGCAGATGCAAGAAGGGCAGTTGTCAGTTTCTGGCGAGAAAATGACCACTAAGCCAGTACATGTATAAGCATGCTCAGGAAAATTGGGGTTTAGTAAACTGACAAGCTCGACCTGATCTAAAAAGTGTTGACAGGGCCGTTAATATCCAAAACGAAAGTATCCGACTCCTTCAATCTGAAGAGAAACTCATTCTGCTATTAGGCCACCTAAAATTAAGAATAATTCTGCTTCAAAAATCTTATTTAGTAGGTTTCTTTGTGTTTTCTGTATACAATGTCCTCTGGTCAGAGACCACCTTTGGGACTGTTCAAAAGTGGTCTTAAAGACCACTTTTGAACAGTCCCAATGGTGATTTTAATATAAGAATGATACTGTACCTTCATTTCAGGTTGTATGTTTGGTGATAGAGCTCCTTCCCAATGTAGAAATCTTGACCGTCACCTGTGTTACAGTCAGTTAAAAGAATGCTGCGAAACTTGTCATTATATGGAAGAACCAGACAATCCGAGTATGTACAATCCAACACTATACCATATTTTCCCGAAATATTCGGACACCTCAGCTCCTAACCATACTTGTTCTAAAATTTGAACAAGTACATAGGGGATCTTACATGAGTGGTCATGTATTATTGAATTTATAAAACGAGTTGAGGAAAAGGTATAAAATGCGAGGCTTCGCCGAGCATTTGATCCCTTTTCCTCAACGAGTTTAATAAATTCAATAATACATGAGCACGAATGCAAGATTCTATTTATCATATGACATTAAAAACACATTTTATTCACGATTTTTTAACGGAAATGTCAATATTCTGTCATTAGTAAATGCGACGTCATTAATGACGCCGTGCATGTAACGTTACGAGGCGTATCTTTCTAATTTGCATATTTAATCCACTAGTGGATTATCGAATTTATTACATGGCGTTATTACACTCTCAGACGCGACGTCATATGATAAAATTTAATAACCGACGTTGTGTCTAAGAATAGCGGGATGAGTGACCAACAGTGTAGACCCTCATGAGATGCCGCGTTCTCATCTGGGTCTACACTGTTTGCTCAGACCTGTCTGTCTAATAACATACAGTAAATACTATACTAAGGTATAAAATCAAAGCACTGATAACGCGCTGAGCGTTCGATTGTCTTTGAATGTAGGCTGGAAATTTGGTCCGGGTCGCAGACTTAAACTGTTTCGTTTACCCTTTCCATTCCTGTAAGCAGTGTAGACACTGATCAGAAGCCGCGTTCTGTGGCGTCTAATTTGGGTCTACACAGCCTGTTTGTGTCCCTTTTAGGGGAGGCTGTACCATCACGTATATGGGTTAACCAGTTAAGTAAAAAGGGGAATGGGAACACCTGGCAGATTTTTCCACCATTTCTCAAAGGGAGACAACTTTCGGGACTTCCTGTTCGCTTTTCTATAAGCTTTGTCCCACGGAAAAGGGGTCAACTAGGAGCAAATTATTTCGTTTAAGAGTTGCTCCCTGTTGACATAGGAGACAAAAATACTTTTGCAGGAGTTGTCTCCCCTGAAGGTGTATCCATTCCCCAAAAGGCACTTTAGAAACTGATTTCCAATGGAGCTTGGACCCAGCATATTAATTTAGTTCTGGCCCCGAGGTTATAAAACGTTTTTCATGTTCATCTGAACTGAGCATGAAATTTGTCCTGCTTATAAATTTTAAATGCCAACTAAAATTTATCAGCAGGACAAATTGAATTCAGTGCTCATCTGAGCAGGAAAATTGCCTCTTTCATTTGTATTATACAGTAGAACTTCGATGGCTCGAACACCGATGGCTCGTTTACCATGGATGCGTCGAATCCATTCTTGAGCCCCTAGCGAAATCCTCTACATAAGAAATAGTGGGGGATAATGAAGGAGATTTTAGTCTTTTATCTCCAAATGTATGCTGTGTGTACTCATTAGAATCGCCTCGATGAGGCGATTCTAATGAGTACACACAGCATACATTTTCATTATAGAACACCGAAAAGATGTCTGAAAGTATCTCGTTATGCCTCCTGACAGTAACCTCAGTGGCTCGAACTACCCCTGTCTCGAACAGATTTTCGAGATCCCAAAGGTGTTCGAGCCATTGAGGTTCGACTGTAATATTTATGTGCATGATAAATTTCACGCTCAGCTGAGCGGAGCATGAAAAAGTTTTATAACCTCGGGGTCAGGTTTAAAAGGTCATTCTCTGCACAGCTCGACAAGAATAACGCTGCTATAAATAACAGTTAACTGGGTTTCTAACAGCGCTATTTTGCGGTTTAGCTTATTAATTGGCCATTGATTGTCACGTGGGAATTAGCAAAATATGAATTAGATGTCTAATGTAGTAATTTTGGGTCGATTGACAAACTATCCACATGATTCGCTTGCAAATCGCCCACTAGGTTGTATTAACGTATCACATTTTTTGTTTGTGCAAATGGTTTTGTTTGTTTGTTTTGTAGTTTAACGGCCCTGTCAGCACCATTTCGGGTCATTTTTAGCCTGTCAGTTTACCTATCCACACTTTTCCTGGGTAAGCGTTTAACCAATACAGTGCACATTCTTTCGCCAGAAACTGACAAATGCCATTCTTGAATCAGCGGAAGTGAGAGACTGATCATAGAAAAGATTTCATGATCAATCTCCACGAAAGAATGTTGTCGACCCAGGCAGGTATCGAACCCGCATCCGACTGAGCTACCGAGCCCCGCTGCGCATATCGTACTAGATACCCCGATCCTATTAAATATATTGGGCGAGGTTTAGTTTATAACACGGAAATGCAGATTTGTTTTTTGAATTTTAGACTGCCGTTTCGGAGACAGAAGACCTTCCGACTGTGGTAATATAGTAGTTTCAGACTGTTATAACACCAGTGTAGAGTACCACTGTTGTGAGATGTGTAATGACCTCAAGATGAGTAACCGCACTGGTAAGTTCAAGTGAAATTTTTGTCGGCTCGAACACCAATTGCTCATTAACCACAGATGTTTCCAACTCGTTCTTGCATCACGAAAACACACCTTTATAATTCTGACCCCCTTGAAGACTAGAAGTGAAGGCAATGATCAGGAATCGATACAATTAACCCACAGCTCCCACCAGAGACACCAAAGAGACGCTTTTATACAGTAAAACTGGGGTTTAGAAGCCTCCGTGGTGTAGTGGTTACGCTACTCGCCTTGAAAACCAGGGATCGCAGGATCGATCCCGGGCTTCACCAGACTTTCGGATGAGTCTTTAAACCGAGGTTCCGCCTCCGTATGACCTTAGCTGTTGGTGAGATGTGAAACTCAAACACTCACTCACTCAAAACTGTGGTTTACAGGGGTAAACCTTATTTTTCTTATTTCTGCTCTTAAATATACATTGTTAGCGGTTTTAACGAGTATCCACAATCTATATTGTGAGCGGAAATAAGAAAAATATCAGAATTTTTCAGCTTAAAATTTTCCTTTCTTCGGCGGTAAAGTTTACAATGTATTCGTATAGGCGTGTTTTCGAAATTGAGTCCCTAGGGAAAATAACCCAACAAGTGCAGATATAAATAGATTATTAACCGTTGTCCTGCTGAACACGACAACGCCTACCATTGCAAACAGGATAGATCAACATCATATGATCAGATTGCTTCGAAGAAGCCATCTGATCATTATCTATTCTGTTTGTCATTCACTTTTTGAATTTGAACGAATAAATAATATCAAGTAATGTGATTGGTTGATAGTCAGAAATGGTTGTGGAAAAGTAATTTATTCAACAGAATTAGGGTTTAAGGGAGACTGTTCTTATTTTATCTTGAGGATGTAATAATAATAATAGTAATAATAATAATAATAATAATAATAATAATAGTAGTAATAATAATAATAATAACTTTATTTCAAGAGGATAACATATTTGACACGTGCGCCAGTCTAACATATGGTCCTCATTGTTGCAATTATATGAGCATGTACGCATTGCAGAATAAATTGCACGACCCACAGAAAAAGCGACCGACTGAAGTCGGTTGATTTTCTAAGAGTGCCCTAAAATCACCGTGTCATTCTGTCATTCGGTCAGTCGGTCATTCTGTCAGTCTGTCTGTCCGTCCGTAACCTGTGTGTGAAAATTGGTGATAGTGACTTAACCGCTTGGAATATTTAATTTCGAAACTAAAGTTGACATAAACAATACTTCTGTTTTGGTAAAATACCATTATTAAAACATAACACGATTCAGAGACGCACGTCATAAAAATCGTGTTATGGATCGCACTGGAATCATTCCTGTCCGCGTCAGACTCTTTAAAAAAATGTTGCGTGAACTCATTAGAATCGCCTCATCGAGGCGATTCTAATGAGAACACACAACATACTTGTACTTTTAAAGATCGCTGCTACGACATTACGATAACACACCCGTGCGACATAGTGTATTTTTTACATCTCCAAACTGGTTACTTTTCTTATGAAAATCCTTGTTATTTTTCTTATTTATACTGCAAACAGGTTGTGGGTGCTCGTTAGAACCGCCTCATTGAGGCGGTTCTAACGAGTACCGACAACCTATGTCTTGGAGCAGAAATAAGAAAAACAATGTTTACCCCCGTAAACCCCAGTTTTCTCTTTATAAAGTGGGGTTTAGGGGGGTCTTCATTTCACGAACTCGGTCACGTGATGAGTATCTTTCCTATCCTGACGCTATGATTATCCATCAGTGGCTCGAACTACATCTGTCTCGAACAGTTGTCATGGTAACAAACGTGTTCGAGCCATTACAGTTCGCAAGCGCATTGCCCGAGCCTTCCTCTTCTAATGAAACCCGATTTTCAATAGTTCGTTCCCGTTCACACAGCAGATACAGTATAGAGAACTCACCATCACCACCACGACCTGTGACCACCAACCGCCGCCTCCTTGAACGTTTTTAATTTTCAGAGTAGCATGTTTGCATAACCACCAGTTTGTTAATTGTTGTTGTTGTTGCTGTTGTTTTCGTTGTTGTTGCTGGTCTCCGTCTTTGTAGCTGTTGCTGTTATTGTTGGTGGTCTTCTTCTTCATCTTCTTGCAAATGTACCAGAGGGGTTAAATGTTTGAATTTTTTCTGATATTTATGGCCGATGCAACGTCCACACAATTTATGTCTCCTATGCGGGCTAGTCTAACTTGCGTCTAAAGGTGGATTGGTCCTTTGAGGCCACAGGTAGCAGAGATAGACTCAAAAATAACATAGGTCCCGACGGCGACGAGACCCATTTCAACAGCTTTGACATAAAAAGCTAGACTGCTTGCTTTTCTGATATGAATTTATTTCTTGCGTCATTGTTGCCATCAATTTGTCGTCTAAAATTGTTATATTTTAGGTTGTGAATACGGAGACAAATCAACCATATGCTATTCAATAGACAAGAGGGATTGCTATGAAAATGAAGTTCGTCTTAAATGCTGTGACTTCTGTGAGGACAAGAAGAATCCAGATTTTCCAGGTATTATCAAAGCGCTAACAGCACTGTTTAGTCGACTTTCTCTGAGGATAGGCTTTGAAAATGGTCATAAACGCTTAATGGTATACCCATTGAATGCTAGTTGGCGCTTCCATTGCTATATGTTGGACAAGTCCATTTGTCATATAAGGGGTGTAAGCCTATTTTTTTCTTTTTCTTCTCTTTTTGACCAAAAATTCTGCTAGCAAATAGTGCAGGCCCTGCTTAAAAACAACATTGACCCCGTAAAGATTGTTGCTTTTAACCCTCAAGTCTCTATACTTTTAGCAAACTAGCAAACAGTATCGACTCTTATAAGACGCCGCGTTCTTTAGCGTCTGATCTGGGTTTATACTGTTAGCTAAACCTAGTACATGAGTCCAGTCCAGCTGGATTCTACAGGTTATACTCTTTACACAACAGTTTGACATTACACCGCGCGGATAAGAATAGAGGAGCTATAAATAACCATTGCCTGGATTTCGTGAAATCTATGATGGTCACGTGGACATCTTCAACGTTAAGCTACTGTGCTTAAAACATTGGATTGATAATTAATCGACTCAGTAAAGGTTGCAGTGGTTGGGTTTTGAAACAAATAATAAATTACAGATAAAAATGAAAACACTGACAGCACCGGTGCGTCGATTGTTGGCTAAGACCTTTAATAGGACCATTTTATCACCTACAGGCAGAGGAAAGGTTTTAAGTCTACTTTCGGTGTATTAGAATCGAAGTTAATCAGCCCTATTGCGTAATTGTTGAGTAATATATCACTTTTTTCGGCCAGTTGTAAGTAGATAAATCACTCGCACTACGCGCTCGTGATTTGATCTACCTAACAACTGACTCCAAACAGTGATATATTACTCAACAAATCTCTGCTACAACTGATCTTTTTCTTAAATAATATGTCACACAGATGTTTTATCAGCATAATAGAGGGCTTTAATATATCTATACCTTCAAACGTACTGCTGCCTACTACAAGTTTTCTCTTGGATGTAACGCCTCTTACGCGAGGCTGCCACGTAAAGAAGTTGCATGCAACTTCTTTACGTCGCACATACGTGGCAGGTTCGAAACATCGTACATACGTAGCAGAAACGCAGTGCAAACGAAAGGAACGCAGCAGCAGCGTAGCACAAACGCCTCTTACGCCGCACATACGCCACTCAAGACTTACCACGTAAGTGTGGCGTACGACACGTTGTCGCTGCGTAACAGCGACGTTCCTTTCGTATCTACGGCTTATCTGTTACGTTTTAATTTTAAATACGCCGTTTCCACGGCGTATCATAACGTAAGCATGGTGTAAGTACTACGTAGCTGTCGTATGTGCGACGTTATTGCTGCGTATGTACGACGTAGTAAAAATAGCTGTGGCGTTTCAAGTTTACCTGCGGCGTAATAGCGACGATTGTGGCTTTTGTTGAGTTTCAAATGAGGTCAAGTGGCATCGCCTAATACATTTTAATCTCGATCAAGTGGTCTCATATATAAATTATATATATACAACAGCAAGCTTTCGGGTCCTTTGCATTCATGTCAAAGCTATCATGGATTATTATTCTGAAGAACAGATTGTTGTTGTTGGTTTACTATGGACCTTAATCGAGACTGAAAAGAAACGACAAGTGGGCAGGAGGCTGCAAGCGATTAGAGTTGGCCAAGGGATTGTGAGAAGGAGGCGACCAAGACGCTGGTGGGTGAGACCATGGTTAGATGCCGACCGACGACTGAATTACGGTCATTACAATCGTCTGATGGAGGAATTGCGGCTCGAGGACTGTGAATCATTTAGAAATTTCTTAAGGATGGAACCTGCTATGTTTGATGAACTTGTCACACAGAAATTTGTCGCGGTCTGAGCATCCTTCGACATCACACTGGGGAGCACCCGACTTCTTCTTCAGCCGTCGTCCAACGCATGAACGTACAGACTTGTACCAGATTTCTTTTTATCTCCGTGACTGTCTTCCCCATGAGTGCGGCCTTGTCTGCCCAGAGCTTGTTTCTAGCATGCACGTCTTTATAACCCGTCATACCCCTGGAGTAGAGAACGGGATTCGCCTCCAGCCATTCGCACATTTCTTCCTCTTGGGCATCCGAGAGGTTAGCACATTCCCTTGCCTTCCGTGCTTTTTTCGCGACCTCTTTCTTGCCTTCACGTTTGTTACCCTCTTCGCCAGCAGGTTCTGAACATTGAGAAGCTGAGTCTGAGTTGCTACTGATTTGCTTCGAAGCCAAGG
The DNA here is from genome assembly GCA_963580285.1 of Lucinisca nassula. NCBI lineage: Eukaryota > Metazoa > Mollusca > Bivalvia > Lucinida > Lucinidae > Lucinisca > Lucinisca nassula. The sequence continues at coordinate 61,215,615 of OY757010.1, forward strand.
TTGAGCTTTCTGATGGGGACGGATTTCTGTCCCGCTCTGATCCCTGATCAGTCTGAGTATTAACCGCAGGGCTGAGATTAGGCATCGAGCTTCTCTTTGCCCCGGTCTTGCAAGTTGCCTTTCCTCTCTTCCTTGTCATGTTGATACTTCGATGTCACTTGAATGAATGACAACAATACTATTACCACATACGTTTTAAAACGCCACTGTTACGCAAGAGCAACGTCGCAGGTCAGAATGAAACGCAGCTCCTACGTAACAGCAACGCGATATACGCAGCACTTACGTCACGCAAACACCGCGATACGTGGGTCTTACGCCGCAGCTTCGCAGTAGAAACGTAGCTCATACTCCATGTACACAACAAGACATCTAATTTGCATAAAAAACGCAGCAGGTTGCGACGTTTGGCCACGTTTTGGGTTTTTGTCAGAAACGTGGTGAAACGTAGCAGAAACGTAAAGGTGTGACCGGGCTATAACTTTCATCAGTGTGTCTCGGCCCCAAAGTCCTGAAACCGAAACGGATGATGAACATGACCCGGCAAACACAGCACATCCCACTCCGAGCACACACCGACCGACGTAGCCCATAGACAGGTCATCTGGAGGCTTCAGGCAAGAGGCGCCTACCCTAGGACTTCAATGATAGGCAACACCGAGCCAACATCAGTAAACATGGCCCAGACTCCACAGAAGCCCCGATCATCAGGAAGGAGATGTCCAAAGTAGCGAGTCTTGCGAAATTTAAAATATAACAACAAATGGCAACCAAATCCGCTAAGATACATGTCTCACCTGACAAATCAGTCTTAGTTTTAGAAAAAAAAAATAGAATTTTATACTGCAAAAGTTAAAGATATAATATAGTTATTTAAATCAGTACTTGAGTACTGACGTCAACACCGCAGTATCGGCCTCAGCACTGAGGAACTGATACTGAGCTGATGATACCCTCGGAGACGAACGAATCATCCACCAGCAGAGATACCGACCCAGTTGTTGCAATTAAGGCGTAACTATACTAAATTTAGTGACACAGAGGCCTTTCTGATACTTTATCTTCATCAGTGTGTCTCAACCCAAAAGTTCTGAAATCGAAACGAATGATGGACAAGACCCGCCAAACACAGCACACCCCCCTCCGAGCACACACCGACCGACGTAGCTCATGAGACAGGTCATCTGGCGGCATCAGGCAAGAGACACATACCCTAGGACTTATACGGACAGTCGGCAGGGAACTCTTCAGTAAAAAGAACCAAAGAACGGCTACCTTTCCCGCCATTTTCCTCATTTGGTGGAGGTGAAAGCTTCGGTTTTTATCGCTAAAAGTTGATCATTTTTAAACAGTTTTTAAAGCAAAATGTGTCTGGTTATTTATCGACAATCATCAGAAATAAAAGGAAATATGCAGAACAATAATATAGAGTAAGTCTTTGTCAGAGGTATGAGACTGATTTAAAATATTTCTTGTGCACATTTGGTAAGGTTATATAGCAGAATACCTTTGTTTACACCTCTGAAAATGGCGGACCTCAGTGGAAGTGACGTCACGCCGATTGTCCTTATAGGCGTCCCCCACCGAGCCAACATCAGCAAACATGGCCCACACTCCACGGAAGTCCCGGGCATCAGGAAGGAGATGTCCAAAGTAGCGAGTCTTGCATTTAAAATATAACAACAAATGGCAACCAAATCCGCTAAGATACATGTCTCACCTGACAAGTCAGTCTTAGTTTTAGAAAAAAAATAGAATTTTATACTGCACAAGTTAAAGATATAATATAGTTATTCAAATTATGACTTAGAAGCCTCCGTTGTGCAGTGGTTATGCTACTCGCCTTGTAAACCAGGGGTCGCAGGATCGATCCCGGACTTTTCCAGACTTTCGGATGAGTCTTTAAACCGGTCCCGTCTCCATATGACCTTAGCTGTTGGTGGGACGTAAAACTCAAACACTCTCACTCACTAAATCAGTACTTGAGTACTGACGTCAAAAATAAATGATTATACCACATGGGTGCGCTCCTTTTCCTGATGCATAAATTAATTTAGCCACACCAATTTACATTTCAGCCAATCAAATTACTTGATGTATTTCTTTCACAAGTTTGCAAACTGACTGACAAACAGTGTAGATCCTGACCAGATGGTTCAGAAGCCATCTTATCTGGATCTACACTGTTTCCATAGGTAGGGTTTGTCATTAATAACAGGATAAGGGTTAAGTTTAAAGCTACATGTATATTTTTTCCTACTTATCATTTACATATGTTACGAGCCAGGCGTAGCAGACCGGCCCCGATAGCTCAGTTGGTAGAGTGTCCGCTCCGGGGAACGGGAGGTCACGGGTTCGATTCCGGGACGCGACATACCAAAGTCGTTAAAAATGGTACTAGCTGCTCCTCGCTTGGCACTCAGATTTACGGGGTAGAGCTAGGACTGGTCGACCCAGTGTCAGGATAATGTGACTGGGTGTGGTATCATGTAATGTGTCTGGAACATGATACTTCAGTGAGGCAGCACTTTAAAAGTGAACATTGAGCTCCCTGTCGCAACCAGACGGTGCTCCCTGTCGCAACCAGACACCGTCGTGATATGACTGAAAAATTGTTGAAAGCGACGTTAAACCCGAATTCACACACAAAGGCGTAGCAGAAAGAAAAAGCAAACAAGCCTTTTGGAAAACAAAATATCTTTAATCTGTAGAAATAAGAAAATGTTACTTAGCTATGTTATGAAATATCGTTGAATTAATCTATTTTCCTTGATCCAACAGGAAAAATAATATCCTTTAACAATCCAACAGAGAATTCAAAAATAACTTTTCTTATAAACCCAAACTTCAAACTCCAACGTCTGACTCAAAGAAAAAAATCAAGCCCTTTTATAGACCTAAAGATTTCTCTAGAATGTTCCACAGGGCTGTGGAATAAGATTAGGTAATTTTCCAAAAATAATGCCACCCTGAACTTTCTGGAAGATTCCAAAGTACTTTTCATTGTGAACAAGATATTTACCAACTGAACTTAATTGTGACTCATATTCCAGAAGTTTCTTTAAGAAGAATAAACAAGATATTAAAAACCTTATTAGGTCACCCAGTGGGATGAAAGTGGGAATCAGAAAAATGAATTCTTACACATAACACATATGGGCCCCGTCAAGCGATTTTGGTACTTATCGCCTATGCGAGCAGCGAAGGTTCAGGCGAGCCTGCACATCCGCGCAGTCTCGCCAGAACCTTCGCTGCTTGCTCATACAAGCAGTGAATCAAGAGGAACCTTCAGACAGACAGCCATATCCCTGGCCCCTCTGAATGGCTGGGCTTGCGCATTTAAAATTTGTCATGACGGAATGCTCGAAGACACAAATTCGCTTGGCGGGGCTCATATGTCTACTGGCATCTTGTTTGGCAGAGAGTTTGATATCGTAAGCATTCTGTTTGTCCATTTTCAGGTTGTGAATATGGAGATCGTGATGATTGCCAGTCAGTTACAAGAAGTCAGTGTCGAAACTCGGGACAGATCAAACGCCAGTGTTGTCAGACATGTGAATTTTTGACGGATAGACGTAAGTTCCGGGTTTTCTGTCATTCGAACGAAGCAGATGTTATCTTCAAATATTAGAAGACAGGGAGAGAACCGTTTGCTCAAAAGAATCTGTATTTTTAAGCAAGAAACAATAAAATAGCTTTCACCGTTTCAAATGGGGTTTACACCGGTCCTCACAAAACAGATGTGTTAACTTTTATTTTGCTGAAAATGGCCACGTTGACCCCTAACTTTACAAACAATGTGGATCCAGATCAGATGGCTTCTGAGAAACCATCTGATCAGGAACTACACTGTTTGTCATGTAGTTTTTAAATGAACAAGTACATTGATTGGTTGATTAAATAGTCAGCAATGCTTGTGGCTAAATTAATTTATTTAGCAGGAAAAGAGTTAATAACACAACCGTAACATGTTTTACGTCCCGCCAACAGCTAAGGTTGACGGAGACAGGACCTTGATTTAAATACTCATCCGAAAGTCTGGAGAAGTCCGGGATCGAACACACAATCCCTGGTTAAAAGACGAGTAGCATAACCACAACACCACAGACGCCCCCCCCAGATGTACCAAACACTCTTATTAACCCGACTTTATAATGCGACTATTGAGGATCAGCAGGATCTTTCCTCAAGCAAGGATTGTGGGTACTTCGTTAGAACCGGCTCATCGAGACGATTCCGATAAACACCCATAATCTATATTATGTTAGTAAAACAGAACAAAAATGAAAATAAAATAAAAATAAAAATAAAAAAGTAAGTTTGCATTAGAAAAGGGTCATATCAGAGAAATGAAAAAAAAAACAAAAACAAAAAAAAAACGCATTAGCTAATAAGGGTATATTACCATAAAGATGCCTTTTCAAATATATTGTAAATTTTACTGCCGAAAAACCGAAGCTTTCCAGATGAAAAATTGTGATATATTTTCTTATTTCTGCTCAAAATTTAAATTGTGGTTACACGTTAGAACCGCCTCATTGCGGTTCTACCGAGTACCCACAATCTATATTTTCGAACATAAATAAGAAAAATAAGGTCTGCCACTGTAAGCCTCAGATTTGCTATGTAAAAGTTGGGTTGAAGGGGATCAGAATTATTTTAGAACGGAAATTTATTTTTCTGCTGTTCATGGAAGTATGAAGTTCCACAAAATTGGAAGCAACATTTCCAAAATGACCTTTACAGTGTTGACGGGGACGTTAAACCTCAAATCAAACAAAACAAACAAAAAACATAGAAGTATGAACGCCGTGGATCGCGTACAAAGTAAATGAACCCGAGGGGGTTAATGTAAACCTTGCTAGCGACCTGCTGTCGTTCTTACTTTCATGAATAGCAGAAAAATTAAGTTTATTTTTTATATTTACATTATTTATCCCTCATCACTGGGTGAACAAATGTTTATAGGGCAAACTGTTTAAGCTGAAAAAACGTGCACTGGAAATGTAATTATATGAGCCTCGCCAAGCGAATTTGGGTCTTCGAGCATTCCGTCATGACAAATTTTAACTGCGCATGCCCAGCCATTCAGAGGGGCCAGGGATATGGCTTTCTGTCTGAAGGTTCCTCTTGATTTACTGCTTGTATGAGCGAGCAGCGAAGGTTCTGGCGAGACTGCGCGGATGCGCAGGCTCGCCTGAACCTTCGCTGCTCGCATAGGCGATAAGTACCAAAATCGCTTGACGGGGCCCATATAAGCATATTTACGTCATGGTTAGCTCAGTTTGATATGCATCTTACTGGTGATCAGGAGTTCTCGGGTTCGATACCTGGCGACTCGGCAACATTCTTTTGTGGAAATTGATCTAATGGTCATTCTTTCTCTTCCATCCGCCGATTCAAGTTTCTGGCGAAAGACTATACACTGCACTAATTAACGCTTACGTACAAGCCTGCCTAGGAAAAGTGCGGTTAGCTAAACTGACCGGCTCGATATGATCTAAATACTAGTATTCTTGACTGTGCCATTAAACAAACCCACCCTGTAGTTAATATTATTAATTGATTATCCTATATTACACAAGGTCAACCAATATTAAAAAATCATTAATCATGTTTTTAATAGCGTCAATTAATAAAATTGTCATTAATCAAGTAATTTCGTATTGGCCCAGGTACAGGTCCTCGGTCAGCTGTATTGGCCTCGGCCTTCGGCCTCGTGCCAATACAGCAGACCTTGGACCTGTAACTGGGCCAATACGAAATTATTTGATTAATAACATTATACATGTATTATCGAATGGTGCAATTTGTCATTACGATGACAAATCTGTGTGCGTTTTTCTAACGTCTTGCCGAAGAATTTTTCAGATGATTTTGTGTATATTTCTAGGTCAAATATAGATTATGATCACCCATTATAGATACGCCTCATTCGTTTGTTATAACCGCCACAATGAGGCATTTCCAACGAGTACCCACAATATATGGAAAATAATGTTAAACCCCACTTTCTGTATATAAAGTGGGGCACAGGGGTGTTTATTACATGTTTGATTTGAGGTTTAACGTACCCGTCAACACTGTAAAGGCCATTCTAGAGGCGTTGCTTCCAATTGTGTGGGACTTTTACCCGGCATTGAGATTAAATTACATCTCAAGCCCTATCGACCAATGAAACCTATAGGGTATAAAAGCATGGACGGTCCGACACTCACACCGCTTTGCCTGGGCAGGCTCAGATCCTCTAAGTGGTTTACTCGTGTGCGGGTCGGATTCAGCTCTGCATGGAAGCCTCATGCAGCCCATCTATTTCTTCAAGCCCCGACGGGCGGGGGCTAAATATTGTTAACATGACATTAGGTTTTTTATCACCTCTTGTTATAGAATGTCCCGACAGTGACGCTTCCTGGTGTTATGTAACTGATGGTAGCCAGTGTTATGATCCCCAGACTGAGGGAGATTGTTGCTACTCGTGCCTGCCGTTCTTCGATGCTACGAAATCAGGTAATTTTTTTTGGATCGATTGTTTACTAGTCTCAATGCTGCATGTATTGTCCTCATGCATGTAATTATCATCAGTCAATGAGGTTTAACCCTTTTTGTACCAAATGAAGTCTTCCTTCATATTTATAGCAGGAGTCCATTTCAAAATTTAGGGGTCTCGGGTTGTGTTTTCTTCAAAATTTATTTGGAAAATGGCAGAAGTTTTAGCAAACAGTGAAGACCCTGATCAGACGCCGCATTCTGCGCCTCTGATCTGGGCCTGCACTGTTCGCCAACTACCCGTTTTGGGGTTTCCGGTACAAAATGGGTTAAAGTGCAATCATGATAAATGGCCCGAGGATATTGCGGTTCTCTGCGTCTAATCTGGCCCTCGGACAGAGAGTTTATATGTTTGTAAACGGGTTACATTTTCTTTCGTTAAACAACCATGGCTCTAGTATACAAGGCCCCACCCAAGAGTCCACTGAGAGTTTTGTCAAGTTTTTGAGGACAGATATGTTTTGTCTAACTAGTTCCCAGGGTATGGCCAACTAGGCGCATGCCTATATAACAACTATATTGGACACATTGTGAAATAGTTAAAACTCAATGAAATTATGATGCCACACCCGTAGGACATAGGTATTTTGTGATAAGTGAAAGATAGTTTTCCTCATTTCTTCATATAAACATGCGTTGTAGGCATTCATTAGAGTGAGTGAGTGTTTGAATTTTACGTCTCAACAACAGCTAAGGTCATACGGAGACGGTATTTCATTTTAAAGACTATTCCGAAAGTCTGGAGAAGCCCGGGATCGATCCTGCGACCCCTGGTTTACAAGGCGAGTAGCATAGCCACTACACCATGGAGGCTTCTGGTATTCATTAGAACCACCTCGTCTAATCAGGACATGCTCTCTTTTGCGGAAAAGTCAGCCATTTTATTTCGATAACACACCGTGTGACATAGTACATTCTTACATTTCTCCAAAATGGCTACTTTTCCGATGAAAAATTGTGATATTTTTCTTATTTATACTCCAAACATGGGAGAAGGAAAAAGAAAAATAATGTATACCCCCGTAAGCCCCAGTTTTCTCTATATAAAGTGGGGTTTAGAGGGGTATTCATTTCACACATTTGTTACCATGATGCCAATAATTATGGAGCATTGTGGTGCAGTGGTAAAGCATCGGATTTGAGATAGAGAGGTAGCCGGTTCGATCCCCGCAAGCGCCAAGTGTTGTTTCCTTGAGCAAGAGACTTTATCCACATTGCTTAGTACTGATTCCTTCCCAGGAAAAGAGGGCCACATGGAAGATCAGTAATTGAAAAACACAGAAAAAACAAACAATAAAATGAACCTGGCATACATAATTTTCAAACTGGACTACTGTTTTATACTAGTATAGCAAGGACGATGCTATACAGTTTAAAATGGGTTAAGCACCACAATTGTTTTCAGACTGTTCCTATGGTGACCGGCGGCCCTGCTGGAGTCTCTACCCAGAGCAATGCTACAACAGTACAGTCGAGACGGACTGTTGTGACACCTGCAGTTTTTACATCTCTTATAGTTTTTCAGGTTCAAGATGTTTTGTTTTGTTTGCATTAACACTGTGTTAAAATTTTATTGACATCCCGCTATTAATACCACCTTTGGGGCTGTTCAAAAGTGGTCTATAAGACCACTTTTGAACAGTCCCAAGGGTGGTCTACCACAAGAGCACACTGGGTGTAGAAAAGGCACAAGAAAAATGTACCTGAACTTTGTAAATGTGCAATTAACCCTTTACCACTCAGGGATTTTGTGAATTTTGCTGATTTTCACAGTGTTGCACCTGACAGCAACTTCAACTAGCCATTGTTTCATAATGGATGGTCTGTTTTACACCAAACTTGGTATGAATATTCATTGGACAGTAGCCTTTCAAATGCAACCTTTCATGACTTGATCATTGTTGTCGTGGTAAAGAGGGGGCATCTCAAAGTTGGCAAAAAGTGTGTTTTCACATGAATTTTTGACCACATTTTAATCTTCACACAGCTGTCAAGGCAACAATTAAGGTGTTTGTCACTGGCCATTTTCACTGTTTGCAGCATGTTTTATCAGCATCAATTTTCAGGCATTTTTGACCCCAGACACCCTCAGATATACATTTTAGCGGCCGGTTGGGCCATACACCCAAAAATTTTCGGGATGTGAGGGGGGCAGCGCCCTCCTTCAATCCCCCCCCCCCCAGAATATTTTTAGTGGGGAGGCGCTCGAAAAAACAGGTCACTTTTTTGCCCAAGAAATCCTAAAGCAAACATAACTATCCAGGGGTAGAAATGCAGATTTTAGGTGCTTCTGGGGCTTAAAATAGGGGGGGGGGGGTGCAGACACGTAAAAACACGTATCTGAGTGGTAAAGGGTTAAAGCATTACTTGTCTCTGTTTAAGGTGGTCTTAATAGCGGAATTCTACTCTATATTCAAAGCACTGACAGCACTCCCTGAGCTAGATAAATACTCCTTAACAGAGAATAGGATTGATTCGTTTTACCCTTTTTGCAAACATTGTAGACCCTGATCAGACATCGCGTTCTGTGACCTCTGATCTGGGTCAACAATGTTTGTCAGTGTCCCAGCACATGAGCTGAGTTAATGTTTTACAGATGCATGTAGCTTTTTATAGGTATAAATAACCGTTACCTGGAGTGATTGTCACGTGAATGTAGCATTGTAAAGCTATTGTGCTTTGTAACTCTTGGTCAATTAACAAACAATGGACCCAAAAATCAGAGCTTCGGATAGAAGGGCATTCAGCGAAATGTCAATCACTCAAAAACAGCGATGCCTTATATACTCGGGCTGACTCGAACTTGTTCTTCAGTGGCTAGGAAATTCCTACAATATCTGAACTTCTAGACAACACATATGCAGGGATAGGCCGTAAAAAATCTCCCTGCTCTTCATCGTAGTGTAATTTATATTTTCTGGTCCTTTGGGATCATTGATTCATTGTGGAATTTCGAAAATTATTCAGGGCCACTGATGAGGCCTATTGGCCAAAACTTGCTAGTCTGGCCCAGAAAATATATACATTCCATATGTTGAGTTCCATGGTGTATTCCTTGCTTCCAAAGGATATCTCTTTTCTAGAACATATACCCTGTTTTATCGTGAAAATGTATATTTTGTGAACGCATAAGAATCGCCTCCATAAAGCGATACTAATGAGTACACACAACGTACGTTTTATTGAAATTCGTAAAGATATTCCAAATGCCCTTACGTTTCAAATCTAAAGTGCTTATAGAGGGGAAGAAAGCCATTAGTGAAGTGGCATATTTAGCTAAGAGCTCTGATTGCCAAACTTCCGTTTTTGGTCCTCTTATATAACATGTTTCATGTACTAATAACAACAGCATTATTGAACTAGGCTTGATATAGGATAACACATCCGTGCGGCATAGTACATTGGTTCATGGCTTTAAAATGTTATATTTTTCAGATGAAAATATATCAGATTGTGATATTTTATTATTTCGGGTACAAACATAGATTATTGGTACTCGTTAGAACCGCCTCGTGGAGGCGGTTCTAACGGGTACCAACAATCCATCTTTATGAGCAAAAACAAGGAATACAATCTATATTCTTGCAAAACATCATTTTTTTTCTGTATAGAGTTGGATTTTCTTGGGTGTTTATCACACGGATTTGTTACTCTGAATGTAAACAACTAATGTCCTGAATACATTTTCTGTACATTTTGTGGTAATTTTATACACGTTTCCGAACTTCTAGGTAGGCTTCTCCTGGCCTCATGTAAAACGTGTTAGCTTTTGAAGAATATTGAATTAAGTTTGCAATATATTTTAAGCAAATTTATTTAATCTAAAAGGAAAAGAAGTAGGAAATAAGGCAAATATGATTTTATCATAGTTTTTTTTTTTAATCATATTATGCGTGGGCCGGCCTCGGTAGCTCAGTCGGATGCGCGTCTGACTGGTGATCAGGAGGGCACGGGTTCGATACCTGCCCGGTTGGCAACATTCATTCGTGGAGATTAACCTTGAAATCTTTTCTGTGGCCATTCTCTCCCTTCCGCTGATTCAAGAAGGGCAGTTGTCAGTTTCTGACGAAAGAATGTGCACTGTACTGGTTAACTGCTTAAGTATAAGCCTGCCGCCCCCGCCCATAGGGGCTTGAAGAAATATATGGGCTGCATGATGCTTCCACGCAGAGCTGAATCCGTCCCGCACACTAGTACTGGTAAACCGCTTGGAGGATCTAAGCCTGTCCAGGAACCGCGGTGCGAGGCGGACCGTCCATGCTAATAAACCCTATTGGTTTCATTGGGCGACAGGGCTTGAGATGTCATTTCATCTCAATGCCGGGTAAAAGTCCCACAAAATTGGAAGCAACGTCTCCAAAATGACCTTTACAGTGTTGACGGGGACGTTAAACCTCAAATCAAACAAATCAAACAAAAGTATAAGCCTGCCCAGGAAAAGTGCGGATAGGTAAACTGACCGGCTCAAAATGACCTAAATAGAGTTGACTGGGCCGTTAAACTCCTTAAAATTTTTATAAGATAAAGTTTCATTGCTAGGGTTAAACCTTATTTCAGCAATTAAGTGTATTGCTAGTAGCACTAGAGCATAATTTAAATGAAAAGATCGATCGGTTTTTGTGAACCTAGGTACGCATTATTGACCTAAATTTCTCTACAGTTGGCATACATATGCCCACAGAAATAATGCTTTAAGCTGTTTTCAGTTCAGTTTAATCAATACATCATCAAAATATTTCAGCCGCATTGTGTCAGAATTGACATTGAATATGTGACCTTAGAGACAAGGTCCATTTTTTGGGGGGCTACCTCATTTTACCCTGTGTATCTTTTTCGCAAATGCAGTTTTTCACCAGCTTATTGCGAATTATACAAGTTAAATATGTCCACTTTGCAACAATAATTCGCCTCTGTCTGTCACTTGCAGGAAACATGTTTTTCTCGCATGGATTAACTCAGCAAAGCAAAATTCGGCATAAACGTGTGACAAAACTTTTCAGGTTTTCATCAATCACAAGCGAACTAGTGTTACGGAGGAAACTTTTTTCGCTTTCAACTGATGTCTTTCATTAAAATGAACCTCTCTTGACTAATTTGAATCCAAAATGATGTATTTGCAGCTCTAAATTTAGAGTTTATTACTTTTACATCGCTTTATGTAACAGATCAAGAAAACAATCGTCGCGAAGCTTGGTTATCTGCTGATTCCGGGCTACTCTATCAATGAACTAACGACCGGAACGGCCGGTGCTATTTAATTTTTATACCGTTCGAAGGTAGTGACAAATGAGCATTATTTTTTTTTTCTTCCATTTTCAACTAAACCCAAGAGGGGACACAGACGTTGTATACTGCATATACTCCAGTTTTGAAGGCTGAAAGAGTACACAGTCACCATGTAATTACGGTAGGATTCTTTAACCTGCACAGGGGATGGTTCTCCCTGCACAGAGGTCTTCAGTTAACGTCCAGATTCGAAGGACGATGCACTTTATGATATTCATACCTGCAAAATTTATTATGCCAATGGGAGGTGTTCTGACGCCGAAATTTTGTCACCACTGCTGGGGATCGAACCTGGGACCTTTAGCATCTGAGGCACTGAGCTAGGTGGGTGGCTAAATTTAAATACTAACAGTTCATCAATTTTCCTGCTTAGATTTGTTTGTTTGATTTGAGGTTTAACGTCCCCGTCAACACTGCAAAGGTCATTTTAGATACGTTGCTTCCAATTTTGTGGGACTTTTACCCGACCTTAAGATGAAATGACGTCTCAAGCCCTGCCGCCCAATGAACAAATAGGGTTAATTAACATGGACGGGCCGACTCGCACCGCTTTGCCTGGGCAGGCTTAGATGCTCTAAACGGATTACCAGTACTCGTGTGCGGGTCGGTTTCAGCTCTGCGTGGAAGCATCATTTCTTCATGCCCCGATGGGCGGGGCCGTTTCCTGCTTAGATAAGAAATTGAATAATAGAATGTATGATGGGATTTAGGCCGAAACAAGGAATTTTCAAGCAAGTTTTCAGTTTAGTTAAGTATCATGTAGGGTTTTGTCGAGCATGAGACTTTAATTCACTGAAAACGAGCCCGAAGCCACGACCGCAATATTAATTATTTTTCTCACCCAAACACTTTAAGGAATTTATTTGTTTGATTAGATGTTCAAAGTACCCATCAACAGGTCATTTTGGAGACGTTGAAACCATTTTGTGGGACTTTTACTCGACATTGAGATGAATTGACATCTCAGGCCCTGTCGCCCAATGAAACCAATAGGGTTTATAAGCATGAACGGTCTGACTCGCACCGCTTTGCCCGGGCAGGCATAGATTCTTTGAACGGTTTAGCAGTACTTGCGTGCGATCGGTTTCAGCTCTGCTTGGAAGCGTCACGCAGCCCACCTATTTCTTTAAGCCCCGATGGGCAGGTCCGAAAACTTTAAAGAATGCGTTGTGAACTGCACAAATATACATAAATTAATAAGCGATAAAGCACATTCACACCAATGTAACACAACAAAATGTCAGTATTTTAATATTCATACCTCCTGGAGAATATCGTCATCATTTTTCCAGTGAGCCGCTAAAATTAGTGTCTAAAGCATCCGTTTACATGTAAAGTGCTACGCATGAAATAAAAACCAGTACATGTACATTTCATGACCTGCTTTCTTTGACACTTGACAGCAGTTTGATGACAAATTGAATGTCCATTTCATTAAAAGTTGATAAGGACATGTCATTCTGACTGTTAAGGGGAAACTGAGAAGCTGTTCCCCTAATTGCATGGATAACAAAACATGCTACAGAAGACGGTTTTGAAAACAAAATTACCTCGGGCTCAATGTGGGTGTTTTGCAATGACTGACATAATGAGATAGCTAATAAACCCTAGAGTGAGCAGCGATATGAGGCAAAGAAAACAAACACTTAAGAAATGAAATTTATTTTTCTGCTGTTCATGATAGTACGAACGCAGTGGATTGTATGCAAAGTAAGTGAACCCCGAAGCGACTCGCTGTCGTTCATATTTTCATGAAAAGCAGAAAAATTAAGTTTATTGTTTTATAATAACATTCTATGCCCCTCATCACTGGGCGAAAAATAATGCTTATAGGGCAAACTTTTTAAACTGAAAAACATTTACACGCCATTTTACTACAAAGAGAGGAACAGCGTTGACCTCACCAACGCCCGTAGAGAACCATGGTTTAGAATGACGTCACTTGATGTCACTGAAAATCATGTGACTCGATTCGTTCACGGAAGTATGAACTATACTGTTTTCAATGTGTTTACGTTACATTTTTTTTTTTATTTATGAGCCGGATAAATTCCATACCCTATCAGTTGAGCATGCAAAAAAGTTTTATAATCCTTGGGCCAGGTTGATGCAGTTTAGGTCTGTACACCGTTCTTTCTACATCTGAAATGAACAGTACACAATATTTCCATACCCCTCTACTTAATCTTAAGACCTCCACAAATTTAATCCAAATATCTGAGAGAAAGAGAGAGAGAGAGAGAGAGAGAGAGAGAGAGAGAGAGAGAGAGAGAGAGAGAGAGAGAGAGAGAGAGAGAGAGAGAGAGAGAGAACAGCCAACATTAGACAAAATACATGTTGAAACGCTTTTTCCTTGGTTTCCACTTATCACAAAGAAAAAAAGAAGGAAAATTCCTACAGACCTATTGGCACCAAAACAGCCATTGTTATTTAGGTAACAATATTAGAACACACGCTTAAAATTCAAATTTTTAAAACAATTTCAAGTTATTTCTAGCCGTATCTCTTTTAACTAAAATTCTGAACCGTTTGGCTTAACACTGCTGCATTTTTATTTATTTTTTATCTTTTGCTTAGCTAACAGTCGCCGTGTACCGGGAACAAGCGTTTAAACATAAGGTGACGACGTCATGTACACAGCGGCCCCCGCCCAAAGGGGCTTGAAGAAATATATGGGCTGCATGATACTTCCACGCAGAGCTGAATCTGGCCCCCCACTAGTACTGGTAAACCGCTTAGAGGATCTAAGCCTGTCCAGGAACCGCAGTGCGAGGCGGACCGTCCATGCTAATAAACCCTATTGGTTTCATTGGACGACAGGGCTTGAGATGTCATTTAATCTCAATGTCGGGTAAAAGTCCCACAAAATTGGAAGCAACGTCTCCAAAATGACCTTTACAGTGTTGACGGGGACGTTAAACCTCAAATCAAACAAACAAACAAACGTCATGTACACACGTTCTTTAGCACTCTGCCAAAAACATAGATTTTATACGATACCCGTTGTGCAAGAAACTGACAAACATTTCCCCTTCAATACGGAGCTCTCTAGCAATCTCCTCGATAACGTGGGTTGTGCCCGTCCCAGCTTGGGCATAAACAAGGCAGTTGGGCCCAGTTGGGCCTTGTTTTTTTTTTTTTTTTTTTTATCAGATTAAAGATCGTCTTCTGCTTTTTAGTAAACATTTTATTTCCTTTTCTGCGCATGTGTCAAAAAAGTTACAGCGGCTGATTGGAAGTTGACCGCAAAGCGATACACTACAACATTCCCAGACCACAGCCCATTATACGTAGAAACACCATCCAGTTATCTTATATGCGTAATACGTGTATACGTAGTCCTAGCAGAATATGTTACATTGACAAAATAAATCAAAGGAGAAATCAAGGCTATCACACACATTTTAACATTAACAACTCCACTGCCGGACGCAGTTTTCGAAGTTCCGGATTATATCTGTCCTGCACGTCCCGCTGTTTAAACACGGCGATTATGGCGAGCGCCCGGGTTTCTGTACCGATCATTGACAGAACACTGCGGAAAGCGAAGCAAAAGTTGGAAAATTTATATTTAGAGCTGTGAGTACATCTTTTTGGATTCAAATTGGCAAAGCCAGCTAAAGTTAAATGAAAGACAACGGGTGAAAGTGAAAAAAGTTCCCCCCGTATCACTAGTTCGGTTGTGACTGATGAAAACCTGAAAATTTTTGTCACACGTTTATGCCGAATTTTGCTTTGCTGAGTTAATCCATGGGAGAAAAACATGTTTCCTGCAAATGGCAGACAGAGGCGGATTATTTTTGCAAAGTGGACTTAAATATTTAACTTGTATAATTCATAATAAGCAGGTAAAAAACTGCATTTGCGAAAAAGATACACTGGTTAAAATAAGGTAACCCCCCAAAAAATTGAGCCGAAGTTTCCCCCCTTGTCTCTATTATGGTACCAAAAAAAAAAAAAAAAAAATTTTTTTTTTCTATTTTTTCATGATTCAAGCCCCTATGATCCGGCATACGCAGTTCAAACTCTACAGCACATTCATATGCTTATACTCTTACGTGTTTAGGAGACAACCCAAAGTATATATCTGCTGCTCGAATAAGATAGTCCTGCATGACAGTCTCCTGCGTAATGGACCTTTATCCAATATTCAAATCACGTGAGCCATTAACTTCAGCTTGCTTCACATAACGGCCCAGTGTACAGTTATTCACCCCAATTTCCGTGGCCACCGAACGAACGGACCGTCCCATGAAAATGCTTTCATTTACACCATGCTCTGTTATGTCCCTCGGCGTTTTTTCCTAATATAGTTTCTCACCATTCTGAAACGAACAGATGGCTAATTTTAGGATAAATATAGAGATGAAACTTATAACCGGCCTTAAGATGTTTTAATTTTGATAGAAACGTGATTTTGTCATGTCAATTATGGCTTAGAAACTATAACGGGGCAGGTTGATGCACCGCATCAATGTGCCCCGTGCCCAATGCATCAACCTGCCACAGCTGACCCCCACGTGACATTCAGCAGGAGATGCAACTTATATATGAGCCCCGCCAAGCGAATTTGGGTCTTCGAGCATTCCGTCATGACAAAATTCAAATGCGCATGCCCAGCCATTCAGAGGGGCCGGGGATATGGTTTTCTGTCTGAAGGTTCCTCTTGATTCACTGCTTGTATGAGCGAGCAGCGAAGGTTCTGGCGAGACTGCGCGGATGCGCAGGCTCGCCTGAACCTTCGCTGCTCGCATAGGCGATAAGTACCAAAATCGCTTGACGCGGCCCATATGATGTTTTCATTCAAATGAGCGTGTCGTTTGAAAGATGAAGGATCTAGCTACCCGTGTGCATAACTTGGTTATGATCTAGCAGACATAAATGTATGCAAAACGAAAAAGTGCAAAAAATCTGTAAATTTACTCACATGTCTTAAAAATGAACTTTTCTTCACTAAAGGCGCATTTGTCATCCAAATTCGTCGAAACTTCCGGAAAATATGGCGGCTATCATCGACGTCTTTATTTCGCCATTTATGACATCATAAATTGAATATTGGCTTATTTATTAAGACTGCATTAACCTACCCCGTGCATCAACTGGCCCCGGTCTCCCCTAACGTTGCTTTTAAAAGCGGCGTCTGATCTGGGTCTACAGTATTTACTAATGTCCCAGTATAGGAGCCAGTCAATATGCTACAGGGGCCAGCTGTTCAAAACTAACAACGTCGTTAATAAATATGACAAGAATGCTAATATTTTTGCTGAACATTTTTTTTCAGCAAAAATACCAAAATTTTACTTATTGTACTTGCTAGAACATTTAACAATATGATCACTAACGAGCTCATTAAGCTAACGATGCTATCACGAAAACACACCTATATAAATTTGACCCCCATAAACCCCACTTTTATACAGTAAAATTGGGGTTTGCAGGGGTATGCATTATTTTTCTTATTTCTGCTCAAAAACATAGATTGTGGGTACTCGTTAGAACCGCCTCGACAAACATAGATTGTGGGGACTAGTTAGAGGTACTAACTACTTAAACAATGAAATACAAGATGAGTCGATCAGGCTCGAAGGTTTTAATGTTCCTTATAGAAAAGATACAACAGCTCATTCCGGAGGATTATTAGTATATGTCTCAAATAATTTAGTAAGTAGTCGACAGTCACAACTTGAAAATAATTCTATGCAGTCGATCTGGCTTGAAATAAAATTCATGGGGTGTTCTATGTTGCTATGTAACATTTACAGACCACCAAATACCCCTGTTTTGTTTTGGAATGATTTTAACTTATCTATTGGTAACGCGTTAGATATTTCACCAAACATTGTTATTGTTGGAGACCTAAACGAAAACTTATTGAATGCAAATAATAACCACTTAAGAAATATAATACTATTAAACGACATGAAGAATTTAATAGACGAACCTACAAGGGTCACTGATCAAAGTGGATCTTTAATTGACCCTATACTCATTTCGAATTCTTGCAAAGAATTGCACTCTGGAGTTTACTTAGTACCTGGTTATATTAGCGACCATCGTGGCACTTTCGCATATTTGTTGTTTGAAAATATTAATTACCCTGTTTTCAAACGTAAAGTGTGGTTATACAACAAAGCAGATTTTAACAAACTTAATGAACTTATTCATGAAACGGATTGGTCTTTCATTAGGTCGAACACTATGAACGACGCCTGTAGACTTTTTACTGAGAAATTACTAGATTTTATTCACCAATCAATTCCTCATAAACTGGTCACCATACGACCAAATGACAAGCCTTGGTATGACTCGAAAATTAGAAATACTTCTAGAAAAAGGGATCGACAACATAAAAAAGCTTTAAAAACAGGAAAACTAGAGGACTGGAATAAATACAAGTCACAGAGAAATAAGGTAAATAACCAAAAGAAACACGCAAAAGAGCAATTTTATGACAACATGGAGCAAATTATTGTAGTACGAACAATCCGAAATTATATTGGAAATTACTAAGACAATTTATAAAAGCAAATAAAAATTCAGAAAATATTCCGCCATTAAAATTAACGAGTAATGGCTCAGATCAATACATGTTCACTGAAATAGAAAAAGCAAATTGTTTAAATGATTTTTTCGTATCAATATCCACAGTAGATGATTCTAATACTTCTTTACCAAATTTTGTTCCAAAAACTAATAATTCAATATCGAATGTACAAATAACGGAATCTGAAATTATAGATATGATTGGAACACTCAACCCGAATAAAGCAGTAGGTGAAGATTTAATTAGTCACAAAGTTTTGCAAGCAGTTAAACATTCAATAGCCAAACCATTGGGTATCTTATTTAATAAATCTTTAGAGGAATGTGCTTTTCCAGAACCATGGAAATCATCCAATATAATGCCTCTTTTCAAAAAAGGCGAGGCATGTTCGCCTTCTAACTATAGACCTATAGCTCTGTTAAGTTGCCTTGGTAAATTAATGGAGAGAACAGTTTATAAACATATTTACAATTTTCTCTTAGAAAATAATTTAATTTATCCTAAACAGTCAGGTTTTCTCGCAGGACACTCCACTGTTTACCAACTAATTGATATGTATCACCAAATATGTCAAAGTATCGACTCTAAGCACTACACCTGTATGGTTTTTTGCGACATCTCCAAAGCATTTGACCGTGTTTGGCACAAAGGGCTATTATTTAAACTACGACAACATGGAATTTCCGGCGATCTACTAACCTGGATCAGTGATTATTTATCTCATAGAAAACAAAAAGTTTTCGTAGGTTCTTCATTCTCAGATTGTAAAGAAACTACAGCTGGTGTACCACAAGGATCGGTCCTTGGCCCACTGTTTTTTCTGATCTTCGTAAATGATATTGTTGACAAACTTCTGAGTGTCGTTCGGTTATTTGCTGATGACACGTCTTTGGCGTTCACGGCGCGAAATTTAAACGATATAGAAGGTATATTGAACCACGACTTAAAAGTAGTATCCCTTTGGGCCAAACAATGGTTAGTTAGTTTTAACCCGAGCAAAACAGAAGCTATGTTGTTTACCCTGGAAACAGGTATAGAGGTCCCAAATTTAAGTTTTGATAATGTCCCAGTTCAATTTGTGACTCACCACAGACATCTTGGTATAACCTTATCAAGTAATGCTAAATGGCACCAACACATAGATACTATTAGTTCTTCAGCTTCTAAAATATTAGGTGTTATGAGACGATTGAAATATACGCTTAGCAGAAAAGCTTTAAATCAAGTATATATATCCTTTTTAAGGCCAGTTCTTGAATATGCTTCTGTTGTATGGGATAGCTGTACCGGATATGAAAAAGACTTATTAGAAAAAATTCAACACGAAGCTGCTCGAATTGTAACTGGCT
Source organism: Lucinisca nassula (assembly GCA_963580285.1). Classification (NCBI taxonomy): domain Eukaryota; kingdom Metazoa; phylum Mollusca; class Bivalvia; order Lucinida; family Lucinidae; genus Lucinisca; species Lucinisca nassula. The sequence continues at coordinate 61,235,340 of OY757010.1, forward strand.
TAACTCGTTCAGTTTCAATTCACAACTTATATAAAGAAATAGGTTGGTTATCTTTAAATGACCGTCGCACCTATCAGAAATATATATTAATATTTAAAGTAAAAAATGGAATTTCTCCAGATTATTTCCTAAACTTGTTCCCTCCGATAGTTGGAACGCAAACAACATATGCTCTAAGAAATGCTCAGGTTTTTCAAATTTTAAGCCAAAGGACTGCAACTTTTTCTAACTCATTTGTACCATCAGCTATTTCTCTTTGGAATGCACTACCTGATAACTTTCGTAATTGTACATCTGTTTCGTCTTTTAAAAAACTAATCTTATCCAATTTATTTGTAGTTAATACAGTTCCAAACCATTATATACACGGTAACAGAAGACTCTCAATAATACATGCCAGAATTAGAAACAGATGTAGTAATTTAAACTCCGATCTCTTCGCTAACCATCTCATTGAAAACGCCGCATGTATTTGTGGCTATGCGCGAGAGGACGCAGATCATTTTTTCTTTCAGTGTCCCAACTTTTCAAATGAACGTCGGACTCTTTTTGAGGCAACACGTGCATTTCATCCTCTCAGCTGCAATACTTTATTGTTTGGTAAAGATGAATTGTCTAGCGAAGAAAACCAGCATTTATTTAATTTAGTACATCTCTATATTAAGAATACAGGTCGGTTTGATTGAAGTTGATGTAGTCCCTACACATGTAACATGGTTTTGTGATGTATTATGTCATTGTAAAATTGCAAATTGTTTGACAATTGATGAATGTGCTCGGTAGATCTCTCTCTCTCTCTCTCTCTCTCTCTCTCTCTCTCTCTCTCTCTCTCTCTCTCTCTCTCTCTCTCTCTCTCTCTCTCTCTCTCTCTCTCTCTCTCTCTCTCTCTCTCTCTCTCTCTCTCTTAAAGCACTTTTATATCACTCTTCTGCTACCACAATTAATACTCTTGTTGTTTATTTGTCTTGAAGCATTGTGTCATAGCCATCATCAAAATTTGTAAATGAATTGTGTATACGGGGAGGGCCGTAACTAATGTTGCTAGAACTTGTGGCCCAACCCACTTGCTTGTTTCATTGTAAATGAAAAGCAATAAAATATGTTTAAACTTCAAAAGGTACTAACGAGTATTCACAATCTATGTTTTGGGCAAAAATAAGAAAACTATCGAAATTTTTTATCTGAAAATTTTCATTTTTCGGTGGTAAAATTTATGTTGTATTTGTATAGGCGTGTTTTTGTAATGTTTGAACAACTGGCCCCAGATCTATCAAAGCACGACAAGAACAGCGTGACTGTAGGTAACCGTTTCCTGGCTCATTAAGATAACTCACCCGTGCGACTTAGTGTATTTTTCACATCTCCAAAATGGATACTTTTCTGATGAAAATCCGTGATATTTTTCTTATAAATGCTCAAAACATCGGTTGTGGGTGCTCGTTAAAACCGCCTCAATGAGGCGGTTCTAACGAGTACCCACAACCTATGTCTTGGAGCAGAAATAAGAAAGATAATGTTTACCCCCGTAAACCCCAGTTTTCTCTATATAAAGTGGGGTTTATGGGGGTCTTCATTTTACGGACTTGTTCACGTGATGTGTTCACATGGCAACGTAAAGCTACTGCACTAAGTAACTTGATCCAATCGACACAGAATGAAATAATGCAACACAAATGACTACAAGCCGGATATGAGTATAGCATAATGAAATAGTCAGCACGGTGAGGGTTTTACATGTACATGTACTTGTTCTGGTGGTGGGATTAATTCCATTCCGTTTTCAGTATTTTGCATGGTTTCTGTTTTAACTAATTCTAACATTTTGATTCCAGAAACGATGATTTCATAGACTCCTAAATAACCGCAACTAATTGGCCGAAACTAGCTTGTTCATTCCACAATTTTAAGTTCTGTGGTGTATTTATAGCTTCCAAATTAAAACATATACTTGATTGAAAAGTTATTCTTAGATATTATAATATATTACATGCTGGATATGTACGTAGCTATTAATTGCTGACTTGTATTCTTGTTTTTAAAAGTAGAGTTCACGTAGAATTCTTGCTAAATTATTAGAAACATATCAAGTCGAGAGAGAGAGAGAGAGAGAAAAAAAAAACACTATCATTTTGAAACTATGTCAACATTAAGAAATACTGTTATTCGTTATGTTGTACCAATGTTTTATAAAAGTGAGGAATGTAATGCATACATTTGTAAACCGCAGTTTTGTCTCACTAGATAAGTCTGGTTTTACTCACGGACCTGTTGACGCAATGGCAAAAATAATGGGCTACAACTGATTTCCTGTTATGTGTTGTTTAAACTTTCCAGCACCTACCAGTATCTATGAAACCTGGCTTTTTAAGATTAACCAATTAATGAATTTCATTTGATACATGAGTGAATACAAATTAAGTCTCCATACTAAGCAACACAAACCGAACCGCAAATACAGTAAAATTTTTATATTAAGACCATCTCTGGGACTGTTCAAAACATAACGTGAACAAGTCCGATAAATGAAGACCCCCTATACCCCACTTTATATATAGAGAAAACTGGGTTTACGGGGGTATACATTATTTTTCTTATTTTTGCTCCTAGACATAGGTTGTGGGTACTCGCTAGAACCGCCTCATTGAGGCGGCTCTAACGAGCACCGGCAACCTATGTTTGCAGTATTTATAAGAAAAATATCACGGATTTTCATCAGAAAAATGGCCATTTTGGAGATGTGAAAAAATGCACTATGTCTCACGGGTGTGTTATCGTAATGAGTGTTCTTCTACTAGAGTACACTGTATATAGAAAACACAATGAAAGTGAATTCGTAAACTTATAACTTGTGTATTTGGGTAATTTGGGGTTTGTTTTGTGCCTCTAAGTATGGAGGCTTTCAAGTGTTTCAAACACTTCGAGGAAACGCCCATGTGAGATAGTGGTATCTTTAAGAGTCACAATACAGTAAAATTCCTGCTATTTCGACCACCTAAAATTAAGACTAATTCTCCTTTAACCCTTTTCTTGCTGTTCACGGCAAACCCTATCTTCGCAAACAGTGTAGATCCAGATAAGAAGCCATCCGATCAGGATCTACACTGTTTGGCATTCACTATATGAATTTGTAGCAATAAATTGCATCAAGTAATTTGATTGGTTGATAGAAAGAAATGGGTGTGGTTTAAATGAATATTCAGCAAGACAAGGGTTAAAAGCTTATTTAGTAGGTTGCATTTATTCTTTCTTTGTGTTTTCTGCATACAGTGACCTCTGGTCAGAGGCCACCTTTGGGACTGTTCAAAAGTGGTCTTAAAGACCACTTTTGAACAGTCCAAATAGTGGTCTTTATATAGGAATTTTACTGTAATTGACATTTGATGTTTATCTTATTTTTTTCTGGTTTAAACGTAGGTGGCTGCTAATGAGGATTTCATGTTTTAGCATAAAAAGGAAAATACCGTTGTTGACTCTTCTCGGTAAAAAATTAAGCCCCGTCCATTGGGGCTTGGAGAAATAGATTTGGCTTTATGAGACTTCCACCCAGAGTGAAATCGTACTGGTAAACAGCTTATAAGTTCTAAGCGTGGCCAGGCAAAGCCTTGTGAGGCGATGCTTATAAACGGATACTTTGCGCGGTAGTGGGGTGTGTTTGGGAGGGGGGGGGGCAATGTCATTTCATCTCAAATGACGGGTAAAATCCCACAAAATCTGAAGCAACGTCTCCAAAATGACATTGCTAGAGTTGACAGGGACGTAAAACTTCAACACAACAAAATCTATATAAGTGAGATTACCAAGAGTATTCACTACTCGTATTTATTGCTCCATTTGTATCAGAAACCCCAAAACGGGTAGATGGCAAACAGTGCAGGCCCAGATTAGACGCCGCAAAACACGGGCTTAGGCAGATTTAGACCTTCGGAGCCTCCATTGTTTGCAAAACGTTCAGCCAGTTTCCAAATAGATTTTGAAGAAAACACAACTGGACACCCCTACAATTTTAAATGGACTCCTGCTGTAAAAGGAGGAAGATTCCATTTGGTACAGAAAGGGTTAACGTGATGAATTATAGAGTTAAGGAATATATATATAGATAAATGAAGTCATAAATTATAATGAAAAGGAAAAGTTTTTCCAGTAACTTTGGGTGTCTTCTCTGTTTCTTTTACATGCCCATTTCATTTACATGTCAGATTAATTCGATTATATTATTATCCTCTTTTACAGAAGACTGTAAATACGGTGACAGACAGCCAGAAGAATGTTTCCCACTCGACCATTACAAATGCTATGACAAAGAGTTCGAACGGAAATGCTGTGATTCTTGTGGATTCTATAGATATGAAGATCAACCACATGGTAGGTATTTATTTGTTTGTGTTGAGGTTTTACGTACCAGTCTACACTGTTTAGATCATTTGGAGACATTGCTTCCCATCTTAAACCCCACTTTTATATAGTAAATTTAATGTTTACAGGGGTAAACCTTATTTTTCTTATTTCTGCTCTAAAATATGGATTGACGGTACTCATAAGAACCGCCTCATCGAGATGGTTCTAACGAGTACCCACAATCCATATTTTGAGCAGAAATAAGCACTAATTACCGGTGTATATGTAAACAAATTCTGTAGAAAAGTATTTGGGTATAAGAGCCTACATGTGATGAGGTTCTGTTATGAAATGATAGCAAAAACGGCCTATTTGAAAGTTTTTTTGTCTGTTTCTACACCATTTTTATGAAGTATACCATTTTATTAACTACACATGACAGAACATAACATTAGATTTTTTAAAAGAAAATCAAGTGTCATAATTAAATCTAGTTATTATTATATTTATTATTATTATATTGCATTTATGGAAGGGATATAACCACAACTCTGTATTATATCACAGAATACATATCACATATTATGTTTTACCCTTCAAGAGGTAGAACCAGCAAGGAGAGAAACTAACAGGGTAAAATGCGAGTGGAAATTTTTGTATGTACACCCTTCATCCATATTTGGGTATCATGTGACTTACGCGTAAATACAAAAGGTTTGACGTCATTGTTTTTATCTAGACATTGAGAACTAGACTTTCAAAAAGGTGGATACGAGCAGACACACTTTATAAACTACTTTAAACGATTTTTTTATTTTTTTTTATGCAATAACAGTGAACCTACATCATGATTAATTATGACTACAGATAAAAGAAGTCACTTAAACTGAGAAACGGACAATTCTGTTATAATTTGTTTCCTTAACAGACAGAGAGAAAAACATCTTGTAACGAATGAAGGGGGGATTCCGAATGACAACAACGCACACGATAGTTATTCGGGTAAAACGGAATACACCGGTAATTAGTATACACCGGTAATAGGTGCATTAGGGATATATCACGATTTTTCAACTTAAAATTTTCATTTTTTGAGGTAAAGTTTACAGTGTATTTATATAGGCGTGTTTTCGTAATGCGATTTTATGGGAATTTTATCGGACATTGAGATGAAACCAAACCTCCCAGTTATCGCTAGGGTTAAAGGGAATACCCGATTCGACTTACATGTACTTTTCCTGGGCAGGCTTAGAAGTGGTTACATGTAAATAGTATTCATTGAAGTATGTGAAGAACATTGCGTCCAAATAGTTAACTATATGATTTTTTGTTTCTGTAAATGAACTGATGGTTGAATATGATATGAGGTGTGGTATTGCAGCATATATTAAGCTTATGACTTGGGAAAACAAGATTTAAAAAATGTTTTATACGTCTTTCTTAAAGCTCTTATTTAGCTCCAATTACATTTGTCTGAAATCTATAAATAATAGGCTTGATACTTTGGCTGTGAAAAAACAAAAAAAAAAAAAAAAAACAAAAAAAACAAAACAAAAAAAAAAAAAAAAAAAAAACAAAAAAAAAAAAACAACGACAACAAAAATAAAAAACGGCAAACATAACAATGCCATGAAAATCCTGATAATTTCACATTCAACATACGAGAAATAAGCTCGATTCCATGTACATTTCGCACTGAAATTCTGCCCTTTTGTTTACAACTCGGCATTTAGAGCATTATATTCATGGAAATGAAAAGCACTTGTAGTCTAAAGATAAGAGGTGTAACAGAAAAATAGTGTTACAGATATTTGCCGCCGTGTTAACAAGTCCTTGTAATGAACACCGCTCTAAACTCCAGTTTATATAGAGAATACTGGGGTTTACCGGGGTATATATTATTTTTCCAATTTCTTCTCCAAGATAGGTTGTCGGTACTCGTAAGAACCGCCTCAATGTGTCGGTTGTACCGAGTACCAACATTCTATGCTAACAGCATGAATAAGGAAACTATCACAAATAGAGTAAAATTCCTGTATTAAGACCACCATTGGGACTGTTTAAAAGTGGTCTTTAAGACCACTTTTGAACAGTCCCAAAGGTGGCCACTGACCAGAGGACACTATGGGCAGTAATCAAAAAGAAAGATTAAGTGCAGCCTTCAAAATAAGCTTTTTGAAGCAGAATAAGTCTTAATTTAAGGTGGTCTTAATATCGGAATTTCACTGTATTCATAAAAAGTAACCATTCTGGGGATATGGGGAAATGCACAATATCATACTGGTGTTTTTTGTAATGCTGAACTTGTACCCGATCATCAGATACTCATTCGGATACGCGTCAAACAAGAGAGATCAGGTGATCATCAGACCGATCCGCGGTGGGTCCGGCAACATTTTTTCTTGTAGATCAGGAAGTATTTTCTACGTTCATTCTCATTCTTCTGCTGGTTCAAGAAGGACAGTTGTCAGTTGCAGACAAAAGAATGTGTATCGCAATGGTTATACCTCTGCACATGAAAAGGTGTGATTATGATATCAAGAGGTCTTTGCATGGAATTCATAGTGTTTATTGGGTCGTTAACTCCAAACCACACCAAACCAGATCCTGAATCATTCAATTGTATGGAATTGGCATTAAATAATAAATTCACCTTGAAATTCACAAGTTAAATGTTTAATTAACGTTACATGATAAAAACTGTTAAGACCTATAAGTGATCTGAAAAGAGAAGTCAGAGAACATGCAGAGAACATCCGATGTTCGTAAACCCCAAACTTGGTCTAATTGGTCCCGGTCTTGAGAGATAAATGATACTACATAGAATAAGGACATATGAGACACCAAGTTCTGCAAATGAAGGTCAGGTGATTTTTCTCCGGGGAATCCTGTTTTTTCGCCCACCTCTGATTAACGAGAGACTTGATATGAGTGAAATAATAAAACCAAAAGCCCCATACTGGAATATGTCACAACAACTATCATAAAGCTTATTCAAAATGTTTGAAAAAACACATAATAAAAAATAAAATCCATCACGAAACATGCCTTTATAATTGTGACCCCCTTGAACCCCACTTTTATACAGTACAACTGGGGTTTACAGGGCTAAACATTATTTTTCAATGAGGCGGTTCTAACGAGTACCAACAGTCTATATTTTGAGCAGAAATAAGAAAAATATCGTAATTTTTCATCATAAAATTTTCATTTTCTCGGCGATAAAGGTGGCAATGTATTTATAAAGGCGCGTTTTCGTAATGAGTCACAACAATTATCATAAAGCTTATTCAAAATGTTTGCACACGGGGTATTCGACTACCTGGAACGCAGACGGATACCAAAAACGCCGACGGAAAAACAACAACAAACATTCGTGGTGAGTTGAACAAATCGCATTTTACGGGCATATATCAAATAGATGCCCACAGATGTTGAAAGCAATCTGTTTCGCAGTGTCTCGGAATACTTTCCACGAACTGTGGATGCAAATCCTTCTGTCAGTGACGAATTATGACCTATTTTATTCGGCAAAATATAGATGCTTGATGCAAGTCGACAGTTTTTTTAGTTTTACAGCAATAATTCGTATATAATTTCCAATGTTTCCTGAATAGCATAAAATACTAATGTATTGAGTACCTGCCATGCGTTATTAGAATTAGCAAAAAGCAGGATTTTAGAATTATAGATGTGAATTTCTTTATGAGGGTGTTCGAATAAGGATACCAATGACGACCCACACAGATACCATGCAATGCAGACGGCACAAAGTTATGGTTACCATTGACGTGGAAACCTCAAGCGTGGAAAAATAAAAAAGGAGTAAAATACATTCTGTTTTCGTTTAATTGGAAAGTTAATCTAGACACTGAGTCTTACCACAGTGTACCTCGACCAAAGAGGGTATTCTCGATGTAGAAGGGAAGGCAATGACCAGGAATCGATACGATTGCCTTTCGCTTTTCGCCAAAAGACACCAACGTGACGGTTTGTCTCACTACCACATGTGGGCCATATTCGCGCAAATGACTTTATGTTAACATCTCAATACCACATGTGGGCCATATTCGCGCAAATGACTTTATGTAGCGCACATGACCCGTCAATTCTTATTAGCTGTCATAAATCTGTGATTTCATAATGTTAGATACTTTTACGATCAAATAGGCACGATTTGTAAATTTCCTTAGGTATATTAATAGCGTAGTCCCACAAAACAACCATGGACATGAATTCAGTCCTTCTCGCTACCTTAAGTCCACGCAGAGTACTTTTAAATTCATTATTTTGACAGATAAATATGAATATACAGTCGAACTTCAATGGCTCGAACACTTTTGGGACCAAGCAAATTTGTTCGAGACCACGGCGGTTCGAGCCACAGGGGGTTGATCTTGGAACGAGGGGATGAGGCCGAATACGGACATATTTTCAGTTTTCTTCAAAATAAATGCATGTTGTGTGTACTCATTAAAATCGCCTCATACGATCTGTTTTGAGTTCGAGCCTGGCTCGGGTCAAATGTGAGACGCCAAGTTCTGCAACGGAAGGTCAGGTCGTTTTTTTCCGGTTTTCGCACACCTCTGATTAACGATCGGCCCGACATGAGTGAAATAATCTTGAAAGGGCCGTAAAACCAAAACCAAAAAAAAAAAAAAAAAAAAACGATCTGTTTTGAAATTTAATGTACAGTGAAACTTCGATGACTCAAACACTGATGGCCCATTTACTACGGCCGAGTCGAACTCTTTCTTGAGTTCCTAGAAAGAAAATACCATAACTGCAGATATAAATATAGTTTGTATAATTGTCTAATTGAACTTTTACCCGACATTGAGATGAAATGGCAACTCAAGCCATGTCGCCCAATGAAACCAATTGGGTTTATAAGCATGGACGGTCCGACTCGCATCACTTTGCCTGGGCATGCTTAGATCCTCTAAGCTGTTTACCAGTGCTCGTGTGCGGTCGGTTTCAGCTCTGCGTGGATGCATCATGCAGCCCATCTATCTCTTCAAACCCCGATAGGCGATTGCGTTTGAGTTTTACGTCCCCACCAACAACAAGATTATAATGAGACGGAACCTCTGTTTAAAGACTCGACCGAAAGTCTAGTGAAGCCCGGAATCGATCCCACGACCACTGGTTTGCGAAGCGAGTAGACTATCCTCTGCACGACGGAGGCTTCTAATTGACATATATGGGATATAATACCGAAACGGAATGAATACAAAGTACCTGCATGTAAAACATGGTGTTTTTACAGATGCCTATGCACAGTATGCCGAGATGAGACCTCTCATTGGGAGTTGTCTATATCTCGCATTTTGATGATTTTAATTGAAGCATCTTTACGGAACCCGGGAAGGGACATGATTTGTTTTAATATGTTGTGCGAACAAGATATTAAGTTGTGCGAACAAGATATTATCTTGTGCGAACAAGATAATATGTTGTGCGCACAAGATATTATCTTGTGTAGACAACATAATTTATCTTGTGTGGACAACATAATTTATCTTGTGCGGACAACATATTATCTTGTGCAACAAGATAATATCTTGTTCGCACAACATATTATCTTGTTTGCACAACATAGAGCTTGGGAAGTTGTGCGAACAAAATATTATCTTGTGCGCACAACTTATAAAATAATAAAAAAAAATCATGTCCCTTCCAGGGTTCCGTACATCTAACATAATAGCAACTATGCATTTTTTTTGTGTGCAAAATTCCAAGATGAAAGTGGCAGAAACTCAGGGCGTAAGTGTAAATATTTGGTCAGCTGTCTGAGCGATTAAGCTGTGTAGTATGAGATCAATATTTGTCAAATATGACAATGCAGATCAAGTTGAGACGCCGCAAAATCGGCGATTTGTCTACGTACACCGTTTGCTTAAACGGCCAGTCTATTTGAAAAAAAAAAACTTACAACAAATAAAACAAAGGAGAAACCCGCCTGTCAAGTATTGTTATGTGGAAGATTCTGGTTGTCATATATGGGTACATGCATCATGAAAGGCGCCTGCGACCAGGTAAGAATCATATCAACATGTGTAGCTGTACAATCTGATTGCTTTCAGATGCATCTCGGTGCAGAAATGATTTAATATGACATGTGATGGAATGAATGCGCAACATGTCTAAATATTTCGAACAAACAGTGTCATGAATGTCTAGAGTTTGCTAAGAATGACAGAAATTAAGAAGTATCACGCATTTTGTGCAATGGCCTGCAGATGCACAACAGTTTTTAAACATGAACAGGTTGGAGCAACATCTATCCGTCAGCAGTTGAAACCTGCTTTCTCACGAACAGTTTTGACGGATTGCATTCACATTTCCTATACACGATCGTCTCGGATAAAATCCGCCACTTTTATTTGTGAAGCGGTTCTTCTTCTTCTTCTTACCACTACTACTGACAATCCGTTGCAGAACTTGGCGTCTCAAATGTGACCCGCGCGAGGTTAGAACCCACAGCAGTGAGAGACGATATGGTTAAGATAAACTATCTGAACGAAACCGCCAACAAATGCGGACCTTTAGAAGTTTAAATGCGCATATACATATATTTGCACAAGAACCACCACTGTCGATCAGACTTTTTTAGTTTCCTGCCTCTTCAGTTTCCTGCCCTTCACAAACATCCGAAGAAAAAACTTGCTTGGGTCTAGAGATAGACTTCTAAATAGAATAACGGAATGAAACGTCAAACATTAGAATACTTGCATGAAACCTCGAACATTTATCAGCCGATTTGTGGTCTATCTGGAAAATCCTCTATGAATGATTTATCTGGAAAATCCTCTGTGAGTTGTAATTTCTCTTTTTATCTCCCGACCGAATAGGTTCGGGGGATATAGCGATCAGCCTGGCGTCCGTCCGTCTGTCCGTCCTTAGGCGCAACCTTGTGATGGCCATAACTCCTATACCCTTTGTGATTCATTGATGGTTCTTGGCACAATTGTTCACAAGGCTGAAACGGCGTGTCATGCGCAAGAACCAGAACTCTGGATGCCATACTTTTTTGAGTTATCTCCCTTTTTAATAAAATAGAATGATTACTTTGTGGTGGCCATAACTCCAATATCCCTTGAGATATATTGATGTCACCTGGCACAGCTGTTCACAAGGCTGAGACAGCGTGTCATGCACAAGAACCACAACTCTGGTTGCCATGGTTTTTGAGTTATCTCCCCTTCCAATAAAATAGAGTGAATACCTTGGGATGGCCATACCTCCAATACCCTTTAAGATATATTAATGATACATGACACAGTTGTTCACAAGGCCGAGACGGTGTGTCATGCATAAGAACCACAACTCTGGGTGCCATGGTTTTTGAGTTATCTCCCCTTCCAATAATATAGAATCACTACCTTGTGATGGCCACATATTGATGGTACTTGGTACAGTTATAAATGAGTTTAAGCAGGTGTGTCACGTGCCAGAACCACAACTCTGGGTGCCCTGGTTTTTTAATTATCTTCCCTGACAATATAACCTTGTGATGGCCACTTGTATGCAAGGTTGAGACGGCGCTTCATGCCTAAGAACCACAACTCTGGGTGCTATGATATTTGAGTTATCTCCCCTTCCAATATAACAGTCTGATTACCTTGTGATCACCGTACCTCCAATACCATTTGACATATATTGGTGGTACTTGATGCAGATGTACATGAGGTTAAGCAAGTGTGTCATGCTCAAGAATTTCAACTCTGGGTGCTCTGGCTTTTGAGTATTCTCCCCTGCCAATATAACCTTGTAGTGACCATAGCTCCAACCCCCTTTGAGATATATTCAAGGAACTTGGCGCAATTGTATACAAGGTACAGAAGGGGTGCCATGTGCAAGAAACAACTGTTGGTGCTGTGGTATTTGAGTTACCTACCTTTCCAATATAACAGTATGACCAGCTTCTGATCATCATATCTCAAATACCCTTTGAGATATATTGATGGTACTTTGTACAGAAATACATGAGCTTAGGCAGGCATGTCATGCGCAAGAACCACAATTCTGAGTGCCCTGGTTTTTTAGTTATCTCACCTGACAGTATAATCTTGTGAATGCCATAACTGCAGTAACTTTTGTGATATATTGCTGGTTTAATCCTGGTACACTTTCTATTGGTGAACAATCTTCTGAAGGCCATATTGACTTTTGGTCGGGGGGATTTGCCATCTCTTCGATGGCTATTTTTTATTCAATAAAATGTGGAACTATTACAGTAAAAAAATATTAGAACCAAGGAAAGGCTCTCGGACTGTTCCTCTTCATACCAGACACATGCAGAGAGAGAGAGAGAGAGAGAGAGAGAGAGAGGGAGAGAGGGAGAGAGAGAAGGAGAGAGAGAGTGAGAGAGAGAGAGAGAGAGAGAGAGAGAGAGAGAGAGAGAGAGAGAGAGAGAGAGAGAGAGAGAGAGAGAGAGAGAGAGTAACCATTTACTCGTCTTACGCTATTTTCACCATCGTTGTTTATATACGGCATGGGAAATATTCAACACTGTTCATAACCATGCCTTTTGGACCTCAAAATTAAGGAGATATGGAAGTAGGCATTGATTTAGGCATTAATTGTAAATCCGTCATTGGTATCCATCGTCTGCGTTTCATGGTAACATCAAAGAAATCCGTCTGTCGTAAATATTATCTTCTTTCAGCATGGTGCACTCAAGCCCATGCTTATTGCTGCCCGAGCAACGTATGGCACAAGTATATAGGAGTTTATTTTTGAACAAGGACTATTTCTCTTTCAAGCTACAATGACATCTTTGGATAAAACGGTTTCATTTCTGGTATTTACACTAATTCTTTTAGAAATTGTGCATGTTTTGTATTTTAGTTGTCTGTAAAGACGCTTTCATGTAATCTATCGAAGCTAAAAGCACCATTACGAAACAGCTGTGACAGTTCCAGAAGAATACAGCAAAAAATCAAAACTGATTTTTTTAATAGGGTCGCAAAAAACATGATTTTATCGACTCACCCTCTTTCAAATCCAAGGTAAACAGTCGGCGTTTTTGGTATCCGTCTGCGTTCCAAGTAGTCGAATACCCCGTGTGGTTTGAAGAAACACAAAATAACAAATAAAATCGCCGATTGGAAGCACAGGAAGAAACTTTGCCGCCAAAGCAAGTTATCCTATCGTTTAACCCTTATCTTGCTGAATATTCATTTAAGCCACACCCATTTCTGTCTATCAACCAATCAAATTACTTGATGTAATTTATTGCTACAAATTCATAAATTAAATGCCAAACTGTGTAGATGCTGATCAGATGGCTTCTACAGAAACCATCTGATCTGGATCTACACTGTTTCCAAAGATAGGGGTTGTCGTGAACAGCAAGATAAGAGTTAATTCATGCTATGAAAAGGCGATGCTATCATCCATGACACTGATCAGATCTGTTTAAGAGAGATAGTGATTGGATCTATATTTTAATCTGAACTACGAAGACATCGAGTTGGAATGTTAATGCCGTCTGAAGGAGGCGTAAAAGAGTTGGAAAGCTGTAAGATTCAAATATATTTTCATATTTCCAGAATGTCGCTATGGAGACCACGAACAAAACTGCCCTCGCATTGCTACTCACGAATGTTATGACCCGGATGTAGAAGAGAAATGCTGCGACACATGTGGTAGCTACAATCAAGAAGATGATTATGGATATGGTATGTGATACGAGTATCTACTTGCTCTACCACAGAAAATGAATTGGGAGGTTGCCAGGGACATCCCAAAGTAGAAGTAAAACAAAGATAAGGAATTGATACAATTAACTTACTCCACCCATAAAAGACACCAAAGGGAAAGAAATACAAACATTAAGCGACAAATCAATAATGGAAACCTAAACAAAGGAAGGCCATAAGGACAGTTACTTTCCCACAAAATGGCCATATGGCCATCCAAAATAAAAAGACAAAAGTGATACACACAGTAAGTAACAAACAACAACATAAATAAATCGCCACAGAAGAGCTGCCTTGGAACGGTCAGTGGAAGATTTCCACTGGGGGGGCTTAAATCGATTTTACGTGGCCACAATCCTTTTTACACTTGAGTGGTAATTGATCAAATGCCATAGATGTGTACAAAGAAACCTGTTGGGTGTCTGTAACATGGCGGATTAAGGAAAAATCTTATAAAACTGGTGTGCCTGCAACCTCTAAATTGGCTATTAGATGTATTACAAGAGCCAGTGCACTATAAGACCTACGATAAGAAGTGGGAGACCAAAGAAGACTCGTATCAACTTGCGCAATTCGCATGTGCCTTATACAGCATCCGAGCTATCTATAGGCTGCTAAATTGAACCTTTGTGCTACTGAGCGGATCTGGAGACTGATCTGAGTCTTTGCTTGACACTCATGTATTAGTGTAGGTTTGGTTATGCGCTGGCTGGTATTATAAGTGTTTAAGTCTGACACCTCATTTTGACGCTGCTGAACTACAAAACTGCATTATATATTACAATTGCAATTAATGTCATTTGATGCATAACAAATATTTATAGAACCAGAATAGAAGTGAAGGCGATGATCCGGAATCGATACAATTAACCCACATCTCCCATCGGAGACACCAAAGGAAAAGAAACACAAACATGAAATAACTAGACCCTAATTTTAGTAAATTGCAGACTTCCAATACTAAAAAAAAAGAAACCAATCCGGGTTCAGTGTTAGCTTAACCATCTTGTTCGTGGTCAGCTAATAACTGTTCTAGCAAGTACAGTATCTAATTCTCATGTAGTTTTGCAGAAAAAATGTGAGCAGCTTTTGCAATTGCAAAAGCTGCTCACATTTTTTCTGCAAAATATTATACTTGCTATATTACATGTTAAAAGGTTTAATGATATGATAACTAATGGCATCGTTAGTTTCGAACAACTGGCCCATGCCTTTAGTTTTGAACAACTGGTCTATGCCATTAGTTTTGAACAACTGGTCCAGGCCATTAGTTTTGAACAACTGGACCCTGGTATTTAAGAGCACCTCACTTTGTGACAGCATCTTTTGAGAGTGCAGCTCCTCTTGGATATGTATTCTTTTAAACCATTTAAGTTGAATCGAGTCTTCCTCACTGAATATACAGTACTAGGAGTCCATTGGTGCCATGTTGAGTTATCCAACAATTGATTCAGAAATGGAGGTTTGTTGGGTCTGATCCGAACATGCACTGTTTGCACATGTCTCGTTTTGGGGTTTCCCGTGATAAATTTTAAGTAACGCCCATAATGTTAACAAGTCCGCGAAATGAACACCCCTCTAAATCCCATTTTATTACATTAATTTTCTTATTTCTGCACTAACCCATAGGTTGTTGGTACTCGTTAGAACCGCCTCAATGATGCGGTTCTAACGGTCACCAACAACATATGTTTGGATTGTAAATAAGAAAAAAAAACAGTGCATATTGTCTTCTGAAAAGATCTGAAAGAATGCACTTTGTCACATGGGTTTGTTATCGTAATGTATTTTTCAGCTTGCCGGTATGGTGATCGAATTGATGACTGCTATGATATACACTCATCCGAATGTTACGATGTCGGGAGCAACGACAAATGTTGTAGATATTGTCAGCATATTGAGAGGTCTGATAATCCAGGTAAATATTTTATTGGCCTGAAATTCTTTCGAAGTTGCACAGAAAAATACTGATGAAAATATACCCTAGCATACTTGCATGTTAAAGAAATATTTTTTTCCCCCTCACTCGGGTCACATGTGAGACGCTTAGGTCTGCAACGGAATGTCAGCTGGTTTTTCTCCGGCTACTCGCGTTGTTGCCCACTTCTGATTAATGATTGGCTCTGAAGAAGTGAATTTATTTTGAAATGGCCGTAAAACCACCCCTCCACAGACACAAAAAAACAATATGTTTTCTTTTGATTTCCACCCATTCATCCGTCATCTGTAGTTAGTCGGTTTGTAAAATTTATTAGGATTAACCCTTCTTCTATCTCAACAGTATAGATCCAGATCACACGGCCTTTGGGAGGCATCTGATGAGGATCTACACCGTTTGTCAGGCAGTATGTTAATTGAACAAATACATTATATGAAGTAATTTAATTGGTGAAAAGTCAAACATGGATGTGGCTAAATTGAGTTATTAAGCAGGTTGAGGGATAATAGTTACATTGGAGATTTTAAAAGCGTCATATCTCAGTGACAAAAGTCCATATTCTTCTCATTTGGTGTATGATATCTCTACATATGTGCATAGTGTACCTTATAACATCTTCATTAAGGCCACTGGGCTGGATGGGGGCGTGTGTTTGGGGGTGGGGTGGGGTGCTGGGGTAAATTTTTAGAGAAATATTACTTTGTTAATGTTAAACTAAGTCATATGTCAGTCAGTGGGGCAAGATTATTTTATATTTATACGTTGTAGTATGTAAAAGTAGACAAACTTTACTTAAATACACCCGTTTGACATAGTGAGTTCTTAAATTACTCAAATATATCATTTTCTGAAGCAAATTTATGACACATGTATTATCCAAATTTCTGCTTATTCTGTGGTGTATTCCTTGCTTCCAAAGGATATCCCTTTCATAGAACATATTAAAAAGACTCCATGCCCTTCATCATATTGTAGTTTATATTTTGTTGTCCTTTGTGATCATCGATTCCATTGTGGAGATATTAAAGTATTTGAGGGTCACCGATGATGCCTAATTGGCAGAAATTAGCACGTCTGGCCCAGAAAAAGACTTTTTCACTCCATACTTTACGGTGTATTCCTTGTTTCGAAAGGATAAACCTTCCATAAAACATATATAATGTCACTACAACTGGTGTTAAGGGAATGTGTGGTGGCCGTAGAAAATGTCCCTGTCCTTTATCATAATATAGTTTATATCCTCGTGTCCTTTGGGATCAGAGATTCGATTGTGGAGCTTTGCAAATATTTGAGGGTCTCTGGTGAGGCCTTGGTGGCCAAATCTAGCTACTCAGGCCCAGAAAAACTTGTACACATCATACTTTTCAGTTCTGTGGTGTATTACATACCTCCAAAGGATAACCCTTCAACAGAACACATCTGCAAGAGCATTTATTAAACTTAATTACTCGGACTTTTTAATGTGATGGAATGGGCTAAGAAACTTGAGAGTAACGCAATGGATTCTAAGCACCTTAAGTTGCTGAGTGATATATTCGTTCTCACATCCATTACATCTATTGAACATAATGTTTCCTTAAAACGGAATGTAAACTGCGACCATTTCCTGTTTGTAATCCAAACCTTGACATTTGGAACCCAGAATATTTGGTTGTGTGCAGACATACGACCAGTGTACCACACTTGCTCCTGTATACCATCATTAACCGCACTTTATATGGGATCAAGTGAGTGTGTGTGCGTGTGTGGGAGGGGGGATTAGAAGGGTATACATTATAACATGATGGAAGATACTAGCTAAGACCGCGTTAAAAGGGCGGTTCTGTCGAGCGACCGCAATCTACACTTATACGACAGACTGCATGCTTGGTAGTTGGCCCAATCGCGGTTGACAACTTTGCTTCCCTCTTTAATTGCACGTCGGTAGGTCGGGCCTCGGATTTTGTGGCAGTTCCGGCGTAGGGGCTTGCTGGGAGTTGAGGGGGGGGGGTGGGGGGTATCTGGTTTTGAGTAATGTTGGTTGGTGTCTGGTGATTTGTCTCTGGTCTGGCCCGTCGGGTCTCCCTTATGTCTTCCTTTGCTCCAGCATTTCGGTGGTTTCTTGCTGTCGAGTCCTCACCGTTGTTTCGTCTTTGTGGTTGTTGGATTTTAGTGTTCGCGGGGGTGTTGCGCTGGTTGGTTGGGAGGCCTTCATGCGGGCTGAGCAGGTTATTTATCTTAGCCGCAGCGGAGGTGGGGGGCGGGGTTGTGGCCGCGGGGGGTCGGTTTAGGCCCCCCAGTGGAGTTCGTTTTGATGGCCGTTCCAGGGTGGTTCATCTCGTGGTTTATTTTTGTTATGGATTGTTTTTGAGTGTGTGTATTTCTTATATTGTTTTGCTTTGGATAGCCAATTGGCCATTTTATGGAAAAGTAACTGTCCTTTTGGCTTTCCCCTAGTGATGTTTCCATTAGGGTCTAGTTGTTTCATGTTTGTGTTTCTCTGATGTGAGCTGTCGATTCCTGATCATTGCCTTCACTTCTGTTTTGAGCAGAAATTAGCAAAATATCAAATCATTTAATCTGAAAATCCTAGTTTTTTAGGACATTACATAGACACGTTCAGGCCTGGGGTCGAATACTTTCAAAAGTATTCGAATACAAATACAAATACTTTGCATTTCACGAATACATAATACAAATAAAAATATAATTTTTATGTATGTATTCAAATAAAAATACAAATACTTTGCAAATGTATTTGAATACTTTTAGAATACTTCGAATACATTTCCATCAAAGTGGAAATATGTATATAGTAAATGGAGGACTTATACAAATCAAAAACACCAGGTGACAGTAGTAATTCTTGGGCCATAGACAGATACAGATACAGATCACTTTGTTTTCTCTGGAACAATTTAAGACACAATCAATGAAGGTGTGCAGGATCTTGTATGAAACATGTCATTTGTAGTGTCTGGAGCATTTATCAATCAAAAGCTAATGTCTGATGAATTACATTACATCACATAAACACCTATATAATTCTGACCCCCCTTGAACCCCACTTTTATGCACTAAAACTGGGGTTTACTGTAAACCCATTTTTTCTTATTTCAGCTCTAAAAATACAGATTAAGGGTACTTATAAGAACCGTCTCATTAGGATAATGTATCACTTTTGAAAATTCTGCTTGATTATTGTGATGACTTTTTAACACATTTTTCTTTTTAAAGTTCATGATGTAAATTAAAGGTGATGACCATAATTGAATACACATTATTAATTCAGTTCAATGAATTAAATCTCTTGCCATGACTAAAGAACTACTTTGTTTCATTTGAAATGTTCTTATTCATTGTTAGAATTTAGTCATATTGATGATTTTACTGTTCTTTATTTTTTTTTTACCTGTTGCACTTGTGCAATACTACCTGCTTGTTGCAATAATTTCTCCATAAGAACCAATATAGATATGATATTCAAAATCTGATTTGGAATCTGCTGTTTTTAAAACTATACATGTACATACAAATTTATTTTCAAAAATCAGTTATTGTGCATGTGGAAGTGTGTGTGTGTGTGTGGGGGGGGGGAGTTTGTTCACCTTTATAAACAGCAGGGGGATAATGTTCTGGGGACTTTTGTCCACCTAAAAAATAGTGGCGGAGATTTTGTTTGTGATTCTGTTGAGGCAGTTATAACGAGTACCCACAATCTATATTTGATAATCTATATATATAACATACCATGACTGTTATTATGTTGATAACGTCTTGTAATAGAAATAATATGGCCGCACGATTAATAAACACATGGTTACAGGCGCGTAACGCCATAGCGCCACCGTGGAAGTTCCTTTATGGTATCATTATATATATATCGTCGTATCGATATCAGCCTGATAGTGTTCTTTTCAGACTGTAGATATGGTGACCGTTCTTCTTCCTGTGTAAATATGGATGCTCGAAAATGCTATGAAAGAGAGACTGAGTGCTGTGAATCATGTCCTAATATGGTCCAATATTATGAGCATGAGATTGGTAAGATATCGTTTACTTTGATTTTGTATTGCCTAGCTGCCTTTATAGCACTTTTCATGCTAAACTCTGAAGAGCAAAACACCAACATTTGTGTTTGCAGTTTTCTGTAAATGGGCAGGATGTTGAATGGAGCCTGACAATAGTTTGTCATTATTTTATAATATTTATTAGCCTTATAAATTTCTACTTTCGCTATCTGAGTCTATGGTTTAGATAATGCTATGCAGTATGAGTTTGTTTTGTTTTATTTGAGGTTTAACGTCCCCGTCAACCCTGTAAAGGTCATTTTGGAGACGTTGCTTCCAATTTTGTGGGACTTTTACCCGACACTGAGATGACATGACATCTCAATCCCTGCCACCCAATGAAACCAATAGGGTTTATAAGCATGGACAGACCGCTTTGCACCGCTTTGCCTGGGCCGGCTTAGATCCTCTAAGCGGTTTACCAGTACTCGTGTGCTGGTCGGTTTCAGCTCTGCCTTTACTAAGTAATCCATAATCAACCATGATGATTGTACTTATACAGGCAGCACAAAACAGCTGGCAGATCCCAGTCCGTCATCTATACGATGTGACCACGTTGCCTCGTAGCGATGTCAGCCCGGCGTTTGTCTGCTGGGAATGGAATGGTGGTATGAAAACCGTAGAATATTATCCTGACATCACACGACAAAAACCATAAAAACATTTGTGCGTTTGTTGTTATGCCCCTTTGAATTATATTTTGGGAATTCAAGGAGGTTATGAAGAACATAGATGTTGATTTAAACAGTTTTCCTAATGATAAATAGCAAATACGACCTAGTATTGCAAGAATGCTTTTCCGAAAAGATTAGAACATATTAGTTTTTTTATCAGATATGCATTGTTTTCACTGCTAAATGTAAAATTATTATTTTGATTAATGTTTGTTGCGATAAGGTATACTCCTACTTGTAACATTTCTTTTAGCAAATTGCAGATATGGGGATAGACGTCACAACTGCAGTGATATTCAAGCTATTGATTGCTACAATACTGAAACCAAATCAGAGTGTTGTGCAACGTGTTTTTACAAGCAGAATAATGAAAAGCCAGGCAAGTGCGCACATTTTCGTTCAGTTTATTTATAGTTATCAAACACTAACAATTGTAACTTCAATCCACTTATGACATTATTTAAGTAATTAGTGTCAGTAACTTAAAAATAAATTAAATTCGTTTTATGCAACTTTTGGTTGCATGTATTGCATATTTAAAAATGTTTGTTTGCAGATACGTGGTTAAAATAAATTTAATTCGTTTCATGCAACTTGAACACGGATCATTGCCTGCACTTCTATTTTAAATTGCATTCATTAGCGATTTGAAGGTGTCTGATGCAATATAATGTTTAAAAATAACTTTATTCCAGTAATGCATGTTTTTTTGTGAATATATTACATATTTGAAGTTTTTATGCCCCCGCCATCGGCATGATGCCGGGGGCTTATAGTTTTTCGGTTTTCCGTACGTGCGTACATGTGTACGTCCGTCTGTACGTGTTTGTGTACGTGATCCTGTAACCTCAGGTTAAGGTATTTGTAACAGGTAGAGCCTGCACTTTTAGAACTCGTATTTTCCTAACCATTCGATGGAACTTGTTCATATTTGGTATGATGATGAATATAGGTCTACAGTGTTATTAAGGGATATCCCTACCCATGCCTGTGACCCCAAGGTCAAGGTCACAGACTTATAAATTTTCAATGTTAAATACTCAGGTTAAGGTTTTTGTAACAGGTAGACCCTGAACATTTTAGAACTCATATTTTCCAAACCATTTGATGGAAATGGTTCATATTGGGTATGATTATAGATATAGGGCCAACATTTTATTCAGCGATACCCCACCCATGCCCATGGCCTCAAGGTCAAGGTCATGGACTTAGAAATTTTCAATATTAAAGACTCCGGCTAAGGTATTTGTACCTGGTAGAACCTGAACTTTTATGATGGCTTTGGTTCATATTTGATATGATGATAGATATAGGTACAATGTTTTATTCAGCAATACCCCCACCCATGCCTTTGACCTCAAGGTCAAGGTCACAGACTTTGACAATTTTAATGTTAAAGATTTTAAAGAGCTCAAATTTTCCAAACCATATTATGGAGTTGGCTTATATTTGCTATGATGATAGATACAGGTCCGAATGTTTATATTTGGCAATACCCCCACTCATGCCTATGGCTTCAAGGTCAAGGTCACAGACTTCATTAGATATTTTAAGAGTTGATACTTTCCAAATTGTATTCTGGAATGAGTTTATATTTGGTATGATGTTAGATACCTGTCCATTTTATTCAGCGATACCCCCACCTGTGCCTATGAGCTCAAGGTCAAGGTCACAGACTTAGAAATTTTTAATTAGCTATTTTAAGAGTTTATATTTTCCAAATCGTATGATGAATTAAGTTTATATTTGGTGTGATGATTGATACCGGTCCAATACCACCACCCATGCACGTGCCCTAAAGGTCAAGTTCACAGACAAAGATTTTTTTTATTTAAAGTTTATTAAGAGCTCATACTCACCAAACAATATGGATTTGCTTCATATTTGTTATGATGATAGTCACAGGTCCAAAGTTGTATATACCCCACCCCTGACCACAAGGTCAAGGTCACAGACTTTATGCTTTTACAGGTCCCAGGTTTCATTCAGCCATACCACCGACCCTGCCCATGACCTCAAGGTCAAGGTCACACCTTTAGAAGATTTTGAATGTTAACGTTTCTTAAAGCGCATATTTTCCAAACTATTTAATTAGTTGGGTTCAAATTGGTTATGATGATATATTTAATCAGCGATATCCCCATCTAGGGGTAGGACACTTTTGCAGTAGAGCTATGCTGTCCAATGGCAGGTGTTGTTGCAACATGGATTTTCGGGGTGAGGCGGGCCCGTGGGCGGGGGCATCTGTGTCGTCTGGACACATTTCTAGTTTGTTGAAGTAACATGTTTTGAATAAACTTAATTCTGTTTATGCAGATTTTGATTACATGAATTACATATTTGAAGTTGTTTTGTTGCAGTTACATGTTTAGAATAAACATATTTCGTTTCATGTAACTTTTACTTGCTCTTATAGCTTATATGAAGTTTTTTGAAGCATTAAAATGGTTCACATAAACGCAATTCCGTTTATGGAACTTTTGTAGTATGAACCACGTCTAGGAAAAGTGTGTCTTATAGTAGTAGATATTTGGAAGTTCTGCTTTAAAGCTAGAGCTTCAACACTGTTAATAAATGGTTAGCCGATGACCCAAAGCTTACTGATGTTGTCCAGAAAAGGTGCTTACAAAATGGGTACTAAGATTCATTTGACCCTGCGTTAACAATAAAAATCAAAAATGAGTTCCTTTAAGAGCAATGAAAACATTCATAAGAAAGAAAATGAGTCATACTATGTAGTTTCGGCTAATAAAGCCTCATCAGTGACCCTGTAATGATCCGGCAAAGAAAGCCAGAGGAAACATATTGCAATTTTGCGAATTTCGAATAGGCAGTCGATTCAAAGACTGATATAAATCAAAATGGGGTCCAAATAATGAAAAGCCTGTCTAGAATATGAGTCTAAACCAATAATTTATTTCTGATTTCTCAGAATATTCACGCTGATCTCAAAGGACCAAAAGTAAAATATAAACTGCACTATGGTTGATGTACGGGGAGACGTTTTACGGCCGCCACACGGCACAACACCAGCTGCAGTGAAGGCAAATAAAAATCAAAAATGAGTTCCTTTAAGAGCAATGAAAACATTCATAAGAAAGAAAATGGGTCATACTACGTAGTTTCGGCTAATAAAGCCTCATCAGTCTGTGAAATGAACAACCCCGTAAACGCAACTTTATATTAAGAAAACTGGGGTTTACGGGGGTATTAATTATTTTTATTATACCCCCGGCGTATGCCATGGGGGTATATAGTTTTTGTCTTTTCCGTCTGTCTGTCTGTCCGTAAACAATTATTTTGTGTCAAAGATATCTCAGGAACTGCTTCACATAGAAACTTGAAATTTTGCACACATGATCCGTATGACTACTTGTATTGTGGGAAAGAAAATAAGGACCAAGGGGTCAGGCCTTTTAGAGTTATTTCCCTTTGTAGTTCGGCACTGGCCGGGGGTATACGTGCCCCACTGGGCACTTTTGTCTAGTTATTTCTGCTCAAAGACATAGGCGGTGGGTACTCGTTAGAACCGCCTCAATGAGGCGGTTCTAACGAGTATCAACTACCTATGATATAAGTATAAATAAGACTAATAGTTCAAAAATGTCATCAGAAGAGATACAATACAATCCATTAAGTTATACGGATGTATGGTCGTAATCACACAATGGAAGACACATTTGTGCTTGCCGCTACTACTTTAGTTGTTCGTTTTGTATACAGTTCAGGGACTATTTGTATAAAACGAAACATGTCGTTAGTTAACGAATTGTTGAAATTTGATTACTTAGTATGGCAAATATGCTTATATGTTTGCTGAAAAGAATGTGAGCAGCAAAAGCAACTTTTGCAGATGCAAAAGCTGCTCATATTTTTACCGCAAAAATGCCACTAATCAGACATCTTACTTACTAGAACAGTTAACAGTTTGGCCATTTACGAGCACGTGAGGTAATGATGCTTTGAACAACTGGGCCCTGAACTTAGTATATACAGTGAAATTCCGCTATTAAGACCACCTAAAAATAAGACTTATTCTGCTTTAAAAACCTTATTTAGAAGGGTGCAGTTATTTGTTTTCGTGTTTTCTGCACACAGTGTACGCTGGACAGGGACCACCTTTGGGCCTGACCAAAAGTGGTCTTGAAGACCACTTTTGAACAGCCACAAAGGTGGTCTTAATATAGGAATTTAACTGCAATTAGATTTTCTAGTACTACAAACAGCAAACAAAAACACGTACATAAGTGATTGCTTTTAGTTTCAATTCGCAGAAAGTATAGCTAACAATTGTATTCCAATGACAATTTGTGAACCGTAGTTTTGCTAAACCTCCAGTCTTAAACCGTGGCTGCTCGTTTGACTACAAAGTTATTATTTTTTTCAAAAGAAAACTGAAACGAGAAAATGAACAATTGTCTTAATATCATTCTGTTCATTATCCTGGACAAGACCTTTTAGGAATTGAAAAACAAACAAACAACAACAACAACAACAAAAACAAACAAACAAAAGAACAGCAACAACAACAAAACAACGACAACAAAACATTCATACAGTAATTTTAATTTTTAGTTGTTCAATACAAATATTATAGAATGTCTTCATGGCGATAGAGATGACAGCTGTTCAAGTATTTTAGCCTATGAATGCTACTTCAGAGGGCGAGAGTGTTGTGCCACTTGCGATCACTTAAAGAACACAGGTAAACAAACAAATGTATTAAGGTCTCATTAATTAACAAGTGGAATTCATTATATGCAGAAAAGGGATGCTGTGCACTGCTTGGTAATTGACACAAAGTTTCCCCGTGCAGTCAGAGAAGGCTGTAATATGGCAATGTTTGTGAATAAACTGATTCGAGTCTTCATTGGACGTAGATGCACGATTTCTGCCTGCCGCGACCTTTGAAATGTCGACTTCACATTCCGTCCCGTCATTATTATTTGAACTGTAGTATTATAAGAATAGAAATAAAGCAATGATCCGGAATCGATACAATTAAGCACAGCTCCAATCCGAGATACCAAAGGGAAAGATTCACAAACATGAAGTAACCAAACCTTAATGGAAACAACAATAGCGGAAATCAACAAGTAGATCATTGCGATCAGTGTAGACTGTTCTCGTGGCTATGAGCTATCCATAGAATGTTAAGCAAATGAAGTCACAAATGTTGCATCAGCACAAAGACGGGAAACTCGGCTCTGTTAAATTGTGGATCTTCTTAAGCAGTTCTGAATTTTCCAACACTACTTTATTCCTTTGGTTTATACATTCGATGGTTCATAAAATAACCTTGTGACTGTTAAATCAATATAAATGTAATCTGCTCAATGATGAAAATTAATCCGGAGGGACAGCACACATCAGCATCTGCAGTGAAGTGGAGTCTCGGGACAGACTGTGTGCAGGTGCAGGCTGGTCTTTGCTGGTCTAGTCCGGAAATATTCCGTCTGTTTGTACAACGGCCTGTTTCCTGTATGTTTTCAGCACAACCACAGTGTGAATATGGGGACAAGGAGTTATTTTGTGCAAACATTCGTGCGTCTGACTGCTATGACAGTAAAATAGAAGACAAATGTTGTGAAACATGTCCTAGATACATACAAAATGATCAGCCAGGTAAATAATATTCTGTATTTAAGTACTTTAACGCTCCTTGGCATATGAATAACCACGGCTCACGAGCAAGGTAAGGGACATGCCCACTGATTTTGTTTTGATTTTATTTTATTGTCCTATCAAGAATGTTTTACTAATATGAGCTAATGGCTAGTCAGACTTTAATGTAATTTAATGTTACTACAGCTGGCTGGTGTTTGTTTGTTATAGCCCCGCTTTGAAAAAGTGGGGGCTATATTGGATTTGGCTTGTCCGGAATTCCGTCTGTCTGTCTGTCTGTCTGTCTGTCAGTCAGTCAGTCAGTCTGTCTGTCTGTCTGTCTGTAATATTTGATAGTGGGTACCTTGTTACCGCAACTCCTCTTACAGTTCTAGGTCAATCCTTTTGAAACTTTACAGGTGTTATCATATAGGTTTGAAGATGTGCAAATTCTTTTTTCATTATCCTTAAATAATTTTTTTCACTTATTTTACCTTTTTTAACTTAGACAATTTTTGAGAGCTACTAATGTTAAAATGTATAGGGAGTAGCTACCTTGTTACCGCAACTCCTCTTACAGTTCTAGGTCAATCTTTTTGAAACTTTACAGGTATTTTCATATAGATTTGAAGATGTGCATATTCTTTTTTCATTATCCTTAAATAATTTTTTTCACTTATTTCACCTTTTTTTAAACTTAGACAATTTTTGAGATCTACTAATGTTAAAATGTATAGGGAGTAGCTACCTTGTTACCGCAACTCCTCTTACAGTTCTAGGTCAATCCTTTTTAAACTTTACAGGTGTTATCATATAGGTCTGAAGATGTGCATATTCTTTTTTTATTATCCTTAAATATTTTTTCACTTATTTCACCTTTTTTAACTTAGACAATTTTTGAGATCTACTAATGTTAAAATGTATAGGGAGTAGCTACCTTGTTACTGCAACTCCTCTTACAGTTCTAGGTCAAGCCTTTTGAAACTTTACAGGTGTTTTCATATAGGTCTGAAGATGTGCATATTCTCTTTTCATTATCCTTAAATATTTTTTTTTACTTATTTCACCTTTTTTAACTTAGGCAATTTTTGAGATCTACTAATGTTAAAATGTATAGGGAGTAGCTACCTTGTTACCGCAACTCCTCTTACAGTTCTAGGTCAATCCTATTGAAACTTTACAGGTATTTTTATATAGGTCTGCAGATGTGCATATTCTTTTTTCATTATCCTTAAATATTTTTTTTTTACTTATTTCACCTTTTTTAACTCAGACAATTTTTGAGATCTACTAATGTTAAAATGTATAGGGAGTAGCTACCCTGTTACCGCAACTCCTCTTACAGTTCTAGGTCAATCCTTTTGAACATTTATAGGTGTTATCATATAGGTCTGAAGATGTGCATATTCTTTTTTCATTATCCTTAAATAATTTTTTTCACTTATTTCACCTTTTTTAACTTAGACAATTTTTGAGATCTACTAATGTTAAAATGTATAGGGAGTAGCTACCTTGTTACCGCAACTCCTCTTACAGTTCTAGGTCAATCCTATTGAAACTTTACAGGTGTTTTCATATAGGTCTGAAGATGTGCATATTCTTTTTTCATTATCCTTAAATAATTTTTTTTCACTTATTTCACCTTTTTTTAACTTAGACAATTTTTGAGATCTACTAATGTTAAAATGTACAGGGAGTAGCTACCTTGTTACTGCAACTTCTCTTACAGTTCTAGGTCAATCCTTTAGAAACTTTACAGGTGTTTTCATATAGGTCTGAAGATGTGCATATTCTTTTTTCATTATCCTTAAATAATTTTTTTCACTTATTTCACCTTTTTTAACTTAGACCATTTTTGAGATCTACTAATGTTAAAATGTATAGGGAGTAGCTACCTTGTGATCGCAACTCCTCTTACAGTTCTAGGTCAATCCTTTTGAAGCTTTACAGGTGTTTTCATATAGGTCTGAAGATGTGCATGTGCTTTTTTCATTATCCAAAACTTATTTTTAAACTTAGACTGTTTTTCAGATCTAATTACGCGAAAAGTCTATAAGGCGTAGGTACCTTGTTAGGGATTTAACCCTCTCACAAGTCTTTACCTTTAATTCATGAGTCTTTCTCCTCTGACAGGGCTATAGCGGGGCTATAGTCAGATCCTCTGACAGTTCTAGTATGATTTGTGTTTTAACGTACCCGTCAACACTATATAAGTAATGGTGGAGACATTGCTTCCAATTTTGTTGAACTTTTACCCAACATTGAGATGCAATGGCATCCCAAGTCCTGCCGCCCAATGAAACCAATAGGGTTTATAAGCATGGGCAGTCCGACTAGCACCATTTTGCCTGGACAGGGTAAGGTCCGCTAAGCAGTTTACCAGTACTCATGCTCGGTCGGTTTCAGCTCTGCGTGGCAGCATTATGCAGCCCAATCTATATATGAGCCCCGCCAAGCGAATTTGGGTCTTCGAGCATTCCGTAATGACAAATTTTAACTGCGCATGCCCAGCCATTCAGAGGGGCCAGGGATGTGGCTTTCTGTCTGAAGGTTCCTCTTCATTCACTGCTTGTATGAGCGAGCAGCGAAGGTTCTGGCGAGACTGCGCGGATGCGCAGGCTCGCCTGAACCTTCGCTGCTCGCATAGGCGATAAGTACCAAAATCGCTTATCGGGGCCCATATTCAAGTACCGATGGACGGGGGCTTACTACAGCTGGCTTAAGGGAATTTGTGGTGGCCGTAAAAGTCTCACTGTCCTTCATCAAAGTGTATTTGTCTTGTTCTTTGATATCAGGTATTCCGTTGTGGAGATTCTTTAGCTCACCTGAGCCAAAGGCTCCACACTAGCTTATAAGATGGCAACCTCCGTGGTCCGTCATCCACACATTTAAACTAAAATATTTTTGTAGCCTGCAAGCAGATTCAGTCAAATTTTATTTGTAGGGTCTCTTTGGTGGGGGATAGCCATGCATTTTTGGAAAATTGTTCAAGTTGCTAGCTGATAAATCTTTCAGGCTTATTTTCGGAAAATGCTTGTGAACAACGTAATGCGTCTAAATTGTTTTTGCAGGATCTTCATGAAACTTTCAGATAACAGCGACATGCATAAATCTTGGACGAGCTCGAAAATCGGCCAGATCCGACAAACTGTAGCAGATTTACGTCTCCTTGATTCCCACAAATTGTTTTGTGAACAACGTAACTTCTTCAGTTTTTTGTCAGATCTCAATGAAACTAGCAGATATTGATTTGCTTACAATGCTAAATCCTCCTAAACCCTTGGGTCAATTTTACATAAACTTAATAAGAATGTTGCCCTCATGGCTCTGTACCAACACATCAACATATCATAATTGTTGCACTCCTATGCAAAAGATGATTGCCAGATCTAGAAATAGAAAACTCGTAAAAAGACATCTCCTCTACCAAAATGGCTAAAACGAACAAGATGGCCACCAGGGCTAAAGTTAAAAAAACCCTTTAAACGACTATCCTCCCATATCCCTGTGCCAATTTCATTCAAGCTTCACAGTTGTTTTGCTAAGGCGACCTTTTACCAAAAAGCTTGAAACGTTCCGCTCGAATGAAGAAGATGGCCGCTAGAGCTAAAGATAGCAATAACGTCAACAGGTTGCTTATAATGCTGAATCGTCCTAAGTCCTTTGAACCATTTCGCTTAAACTTCAGAGGAATCGGCTCTATGTGACTCTTTACCAATATTGCTAAAACCGTTCAGATCCGGTGGACCTGATGGCCACCAGCGCTAAAATAGAAAAATAAAATATTTAAATGACAACTCCTCCCATACCCCTAGACCAATTTCATTTAAAATTCATAGGAATGTTGCTCAGGCGACCCTCTACCAAATTAGCTAAAACCGTTTTGCTCCAATGACTAAGATGGCTGCCAGAGCTCAAAATAGAGAAATATTTAAACGACTATTCCTTCCTTATGAGCTTTTTCACTCAAACTTGATACGAATATTGCTGAGGTTACCCTATACCAGAAAATAAAAAAAATACTTATCTCTCCTAGGAACAAAATGGCTGCCAGAACTAAAACAGAAAAAACATCAACTATTGGCTTAAAGTGCTATTTTTTCCTGAACGTTTTGGCATTTTTTTTCGAAAAACACAGGAATATTGTCCGATGGCTGCCAACCAAAATAGGTACAAGCGTTTTGCTCACATGCAAAGGATGGCTGCCAGATCTTAAGGTAGAAAATTCTTTAAAAGACAACTCTTCCAATATCTCTGGGCCAATCCCGTTCACGCTTCATGGGAGTGTTGCTTAATTATATAAAACGGTTTGGCTCTGAGGTGAAAAATGGACGACAACGGTAAACGTAGGTAAAACTTGTAAGCTCCTTACTTTTCAGTTCTGCGGTGTATTCCTTGCATCCAAAGTGATAACCCTTTGATAGAATATATTTTGGTGAGGCTAGAGAGCAGATGTCCCGGAGAAAGATAACCTGGCCATGCGTTAATAAAATTTCTATCTACCATTTGATCCCCGCAAGGATCTAGCACTGAGATATGTTTTGAGAATCCTATAGATAATGACTTTGTACTCTAACTTAATAGGTTACAGGGCCACATGACAAACGGAATACTGTTTCTAGCAGCCGCATTTGAGTACATAAAATTTCAGCATAAATTATTTCAGACAACTGCCGGTACGGAGACAGGAGCAATACGTGTTATTTGGTGCAAACATATCCTTATCAATGCTATGGCACAAATAGACATGAAGAATGTTGTGACACATGTGAGCAGGTGAAAACAAGTAATCCAGGTAACTTGATGATCAGATATTTGATCACGTGAACAGGTCTGTGAAATGGACTCCCTGCTAAACCCCACTTTGTATTGAGAAAACTTTGGTTTACGGAAGTAAACATTAGTTTTCGTATGTCTGATCTAACACATAGGTTGTGTGTACCCGTTAGAACCGCCTCAATTAGGCTGTTCTAACGAGCACAAGCAACATATTTTAGCAGTATAAATAAGGAGAATAGCACAGATTTTCGTCGAAATGGTAGCCATTTTGGAGATGTGGAAACTATGTTGCACGGGTGTTTAATCGTGATGTTTTTAATCATACTGCTAATGCACCTTTCCCACACCGATGTGGCGGTGTCACATAGCACTGTTACGTTGGTCATTTCGTGACAGTCACCGCAATGCTCTCCAAATCATAAATCATATCAAATATTCTTCTGTAAGACAATTCTTGTTTCGTAGACTTTTTGAATATCTCAAAACCTGCATTTGAGTATACACCTTTTGACCATAAAACGTTAATTTTAAGAAAATAAGAGGTAGAAGGGAAGGTACTGAACAGGATTACTCACACCGTCCATCAAAGACATCAAAGGGAAGGAAACACAAACACTAATAACTAGACATTAAATACCAATAGCGCTAAGCCAAAAGTCATATTTTAGCAAAACATGTATCATTTTATTTACTTTCTTCGCTGTTTGTGTTATGGATTTTTATTGCATATTCATCTCCATAAAATTATATTGAGCTGCCCACATTGTTATTGGGAAGGGATGTCCGGGAACTTATATATCAAGACAGTCTAACAATAATCTCAGATACATTGGTCAGTATATGAATCAAAGCAACTCACCGTTGCCCTTGCTCAGTTGCAGTTTTATGGTTTTACGGGCCTTTCAAGATCATTTCACTCATGTCGAGCGGATCGTTAATAAGAGGTGGAGAACTCGGCAAAACAAACCACCTTCCTTCCGTTGCAGAACATGGCGGCTCAATTGTGACCTGAGCCAGGCTCGAACCCACAGCGGTGAGGGACCTAATGCTTAAGAGTCAGAACTCGTATCCTCTAGGCCCAGAACAGAGCTGCTGGAATCTTTGAAATGGCATAATGGTGAAGAATGTAACTCTATTTATTATATGACGTCGCGTCTGAGGGTGTAATAACGCCATGTATTATTTTCGATTATACACTAGTGGATTAAATATGCAAATTAGCTAGATACGTCCCGTAACGTTACATGTACGACGTCCTTAACGGCGTCACGTTTACTAATGGCGGAATATTGACATTTTTGTAAACAATCGTGAATAAAATGCGTTTTAAATGTCATATGATAAATAGAATCTTGCATTCGTGCTCATGTATTATTGAATTGATTAAACTCGTTGAGGAAAAGGGATAAAATGCTCGGCAAAGCCTCGCATTTTATCCCTTTTCCTCGACTCGTTTAATAAATTCAATAATACATGAACACTCATGTAAGATCCTCTATAAAACCAACGAAATTCGGAGACTACTTACGACATAGTGCATTCTGGCATTCTTTCACATCTGCTATATGATTAATATTCTGATGATAACTTGTAAGACAAAACATATATGAGCCCCGCCAAGCGAATTTGGGTCTTCGAGCATTCCGTCATGACAAATTTTAACTGCGCATGCCCAGCCATTCAGAGGGGCCAGGGATATGGCTTTCTGTCTGAAGGTTCCTCTTGATTCACTGCTTGTATGAGCGAGCAGCGAAGGTTCTGGCGAGACTGCGCGGATGCACAGGCTCGCCTGAACCTTCGCTGCTCGCATAGGCGATAAGTACCAAAATCGCTTGGCGGGGCCCATATCGTAGTTGCTCGTTAGAACCAACTCATTGAAGCGGTTCTAACAAATACACACAACCTATGACTAAGAGCAGAAATAAGAAGAATATAAGAATCTTATATGGGTGTGAGGGGTGGATTGAAAAATCCGTCCCGAGGGACACTGTCCGGCATCACGAGGCTTGCCGAGTGATGCCGGACAGTGATCCCGAGGGACGGATTTTTCTATCCACCCCTCACACCCATATTGGATTCTTTTTCTTGCATACCTTCCATTTCTATTGCGAATTTTTAATGCTGCTGTCACTTCGGTTACCGGCGTCCGCCATTTTGTGATGACACAACAGGAATGTTTAGTGACGTCACGCATGACGCCGCCGCGCATGAGGTTGTAATCAACCAGTGCATTTATAAAACACGCGATTATATTCAATTTGGGGTCGGAACACCAGGGTCAGAACATAAATTTCTATCCCAGGGTAAAATCACGGATTTCCTTGTCTGGTGTGCAAGAATTAATTTTCTGATGAAAACTTGTAAGACAAAACATATATGGTAGTTGCTCGTTAGAACCACCTCATTGAAGCTTTTCTAACGAATACCCACAACCTATGACTAAGAGCAGAAATTAGAAGAATAATGTATACCCATGTAAATCCGAGTTTTCTCTATACGGGAATGTTCATTACACGGACTTGATAACATGATGCGTCCGAATACTCCTTTTTGTCGAACATATTTATCTCGCACACATGTAACACAGCTGGTGTTAGGGGCTTTGTTGCGAATGCAAACTGTTTTCCAGTCCTTCATCGTAGTGTCGATATACCTTATCATGTAATTTGCTGATGTATAGTTGAAAACGTCATTTCATTAACCCATTTAGTACCAGAAACCCCAAAACGGGTACCCTGGCAAACAGTGCCGGCCAAGATCAGACGCCGCAAAAACGCGGCGTCTGATCAGGGCCTACACTGTTTGCAAAAAGTTCAGCCATTATCCAAATCAATTATGAAGAAAACACAAGCTGGCAACCCTACACTTTGAAATGGACTCCTGCCATACATGGGGAGGAAGAACCCATTTGGTACAAAAAGGATTAACTAATTTGACTGCACATGTTTTAACATACGGTTACTGGAAAATAAATAAGTTCTGAATAGTTGGAACCTTTGGAAGCAAAGGATACACCAAATAAGCGAAAATAACGGACTTGGCTTTATTGAGTCTGTTCATGACCAGTACTGAAATGTGCAACTCCGGCCACGCCCTCTATCACCGGCTTAAGCAAAACACTATATTCAAAATGATTCTAAGCCCCCGCCCATAGGGGCTTGAAGAAATATATGGGCTGCATGATGCTTCCACGCAGAGCTGAATCCGGCCCGCACACTAGTACTGGTAAACCGCTTAGAGGATCTAAGCTTGTCCAGGAACCGCGGTGCGAGGTGGACCGTCCATGCTAATAAACGCTATTGGTCTCATTGGACGACAGGGCTTGAGATGTCATTTCATCTCAATGTCGGGTAAAAGTCCCACAAAATTGGAAGCAACGTCTCCAAAATGACCTACACAGTGTTGACGGGGACGTTAAACATCAAATCAAACAAACAAACAAACAAAATGATTCTAAATGAACTCGATGATCCCAAAGGACCAGAACATATAATCTGCACTATGAAGCCTTTATGGTTAGTGGGAATGCTATTCGCCTAATAATCTAAATGTCATGGGTTCGATTCTGTGAGTTCTGTGATCTGTGAGTTTTAAAACAGAGGTTCCGTCTTTGTATTACCTTAGTTACTGGTGGGACGAAGGGTATTGTCGTGTAACTTCACGACGCCGACTGTAGCAACCGTGTATTTTCTACTGTAATTCCTTTGAGCTTCTTTTGCAAAGCAGTTTTATTTTAAATCGTTATATGAAAACATCATATAGTCCTCATCATTTCATATGAAAAACAAAAAATGATGCCACGCATCATCTAGTCTGGTCGTTTGGGATAGTCGATTCTGTTGTGGAATTTTAGAAATATTTATGGGTAGCTAATTAGGCGTAAATGGTTTGACCGTAGAACAACGTACACTCCACGATTTCAGTTCAGTGGTGTATTCCTTGCTTCAAATCAAGGTGTAACTATTCCAATTTCAAAAAGACGCCCGTTTTTATGGAAGATATGTATATATAGGTAAACACAGTAGACTCTCTTCATATTAAAAACTCCTCTGGATTGGAATGCTTGGGTTGAGTTTGACAGTAGCTTTAGAAAGTACATTTGAAATCTTAGGAAACTATAATCACACAAAACAACCTTGTCCTAAAGCTAGTGTGACTTAAGCCATATTTAGAGATATCAGTGTTTGTGATAACGCGTAGCGCCTATGTTTAGGCTTTCATACGGCTCCTGTAACGGATTTAAGGTTATTCGCGCTTGTAATAGGTAAGAAAATGAACTATTATCTGCACTGTATTTTTCTTGAACCCGCTCACACCAAAGCCTTTTATTGGTTGAACTAACTTTGGTACAAATATACAACACCTTAATTAACTGTCAAACTCACTGCTGACTGCTGTTTGAATTTGATTTAAAAATACTGACATTTAGAAGAACGATAAAAGAGGAAGGTGATTTTCGGGACTTTATGGCACCCGTCAGCTTATTCCGTTCAATTATGTCTCATATATAACATTTTCATTCTTTTTAATATAACGCCTTGATATTAATGACTTTTAACATCATCATATTGGACGAAGACGAGATACTCCTAGCAGAACCCACAATACTAAACCCAACTGTGTGAATGTTTGTGCGGATGATATTTGAGAACAACGAATTCAAACATAAAATAGAAGCACTGACAATGACCAACTATCTTTCACGTTCCTCACACGACGACATAGGGAATAGGTCCGATATAGGTATTAATAAAGTTTTGTAAAAGGTAGCACGTTCTATCAAAATTCCGAACAAATGTAAATCAGGCTAAGAGCGTCGCTTCGGCAATTAAGGAAACCAGCCGGGCGGCTTCGTGACATTCTTCTCCCCAGGTGATGGACGTACAATTCAGAGTACATACGTTTTAATACAATTAAACAAACGGGATCTATTAGTGTTATAAAAAGTCTGGACAAAACTTGTTTTACAAAGCCGGCTATCTAGGCACAGTCCTGGATTGATTTCTTTACATTATTTTACAAACGTAAGACCAGCTTCGCGATACAATCTAATTACAGTAGTAGTTACAGAGGTTAAAGCAAATAGACTGTATCGTGTAGTAAAGTTACAGCACTGGATTATCTATTAGGATATTTTTACAGAATGTATTTACGGAGACAAAGATGGCGAGTGCAAAACCATGCCAGTACACAAATGCTACGATTCTGAAACAAGGAGAAAGTGTTGCGACAGATGTCCTGCTGAGGAAGATGTCACAAATACAGGTAAGTTTTAGTGAAAGATACAATGTAAATTGAAATCATATTTATTTTTATCAAGATTCCACAAAATTGCGGCCATCGGCCTTAGTTCAAATCCAGTGTAAGCCACCATAAATTTATCTGCATTAAGGCAACACTCAGAATTAAACGGGTACGTGAAAGTAGTGTAACTCTCGTACTCTTCTAATTTTTGATGCATGTAAACGTTCGTGTACTTCTACACTCTTTTAGGTTGTGAATATGGCGATCGTATCCCTAGCTGCAGTATAAATCTTTGCACTGATCGTCTAAGAGCGTGTTGTGAAACCTGCTCAGAATATATAGACCAAACTACCACTGACCAAGCAGCACCGAAAACAACACACAGAACCACAAGCGGGATAACGGAGGAAACCACTGAAAGAATCACTCCATCAACAACACAAGGAACGACTACACAGGGTCAGGGGTCGCCGAGTGGACAGGGTGGTGGATCAGGTAGGCATTAAAGCCATTTCCCGACATTTTATTCTGAAAATTTGAAGATGTAATGGTAATTTTATTTTGGGTAACCTAAGAAGCTCGTGCATCGTCAGCATTTACCTTGTTAAACGTCTAGAGGCAAAACATTCGCTTTAGTCTCTATGAACTATACAATAATGATCGTCTGGATGATATCGGGATCAAGTTCGACTGTTGGTCATGCCGGATCTAAAATGGGGTCACTCTGTCAAATCCTTTAGAAGCCATAGTTTTGCTTTTTCTTCCATAATAATAAATAGAAGTGAAGGCTATAATCAGGAATCGATAAAATAAACCCACAGCTCCCATCAGAGACACGGAAGGGAAAGAAACACAAACATGAAACAACTAGACCTTCATATATAACATTCGCATTCTTTTAAATATAACGCCTTGAGATTAATGACTGGAAGTGAAGGCTATAATCAGGAATCGATACAATAAACCCACAGCTCCCATCAGAGACACGGAAGGGAAAGAAACACAAACATGAAACAACTAGACCTTAATGGAAACATCAATAGCGGAAAGCCAAAAGGACAGCTAGTCTCCAGAATGTTGTTTTGATAATAGCTGGGTCAAGTTTGAATGACATTCACTGACACCAATATGCTGGTCCCTGGGGTTCGCCAGGGCTATACCCCAACCCACTTCATTCATTAAAGGCGTAATATCCCAGAAAACGCTCAGAGTCACACTCCGTTACCATATATGTTTTTGTTTCATTATGATAAGACGCATTCAGAGTGACAAAACGTGTGGTCCCTTGGGGTCCACAGGGGCCACTTCCCGAAACCCGACTTCATAAAAGGTAATATATCTCCGATACCACATAACCATATATATTCTTGATCCTAATGATAAGACGAAGTGAATGCCACCAACGTATAGGTCTCCTGGGGTGCATTGGGGCCAAGAACCTCATGCCTAAACCATATATATATTCTTGGTCCTTATGATCAGAAGCATTCAAAACACCAACCTTGTATCAACCGGGGCCATTTCAGACCCCTTCAACTCCATAAAATGTCTAATATTTCAGAAAGCGAGGCGATATGGTGTTCATTAGAGTCTGGGGGTTGTTAGGGAGACTTTATACTTGGAAGATCATTATCATATCTTGTTTAAAGCTAAATGGTAATACAAAGTATCATGTAAGAAGTCATAACTCTCATATAAGATAAAGGTATATTTTGTTTTCTCATTAAAATCACCTCATCAAGGCGATTCTAATCAGTACACAGAACAAACATTTTTATGTTGAAATATCTTCAAAAAGTTTACCTTACTTATCCTTATCAGGACTTACGGCAAGCATTTCCTATGGACTCAAATATGAACTCAGATCAGCCAATGGTTTTCGAGCTATCGATGTTTTACAGTACCTAATTACAATGAATACACAAACAAACACAATGCACATGACCATAACACACCGTCGCGCCTATAGTATATCTAGAATTAACATGTTTTTCAGATGAAAATGTTACCCAGTAAGCATTCTACATAAATCTACAGCGGGCCGTTAGCGGCCCGTCAGGGTAGCTGACGGGCCGCTAACGGCCCGCTGTAGATTTATGTAGAATGCTAGCAGGGTAATTTCCCCCCAAAACTAGAATTTGAAATTTCTTTTTGCATTAAGTTTCAGGAACTATTTTCTGAGAAAATATGAAAAATATTTACAACTAACATAAACTACGCAAAGCCTTTTCAAATATTTATAGACGTCATACCTATTTAATTTCAAAATTTAATGTTGGACTTTAATCTCCTCTGCAACAAGGTCTATCCGAAAGTTATGGTGACTTAGTATATAAATTCTGAAAAAAATATATAATTGCAATGACTTCAGCACCCCATTTCGTAAAATCACTCTTCGATATAAAATTGCTGGATACAAAATAAATGTTATACGACAGACTATATGCATGGTAGTTAACCTAATCACGGTTGACAACTTTGTTTTCTTCTTTAATTGCACGCCGGTGGGTCATGTCTCAGATTCTGTGGCAGTTCCAGCGTAAAGGCTTACTGAGAATTAGAGAGAATTTAATTTTATGTAATATTGGTTAGTGCCTGATGCTCTGTCTGATCGGGCCCATCGGAGTCTAACTGTTGGTTTTCTTTTGCTCCGGCATTTCAGTGGATTCTTGCTGTCGAGTCCTCGCCGTTGTTTCATCTCTGTGGTTGTTTGATTTTTGTTTGTTCTCGGAGATGTTGCACTGATGAGTTCGGAGACTTCATGCGGACTGAACAAATTATTTGTCTAAATCGCGACGGAAGTAAGGGCGGGGATTGCGGCAGCGTAAAATCGATTTTAGCACCCCCAGTGGAATTCGTGTCACTGACCGTTCCAAGGCGGTTCTTCTGTCGTGGTTATTTTTGTTATGGCTTGTCTTTGAGTGTGTGTATCCCTTATATTTATTTTGCGTTGGATAGCCAATTGGCCTATTCTGGAAACTAACTGTCATTTTGGCTTTCCACTATTGATGTTTCCTTTAGGGTCTAGTTATTTCATGTTTGTGTTTCTTTCCCTTTGATGTCTCTGACGTGAGCTGTGGGTTAATTGAATCGATTCCTTGTAATTGCCTTCACTTCTATGCTGTGGTTTGCTGAATTATTCCGGAGAGTGGCAATTGTTAACATTTTCTCGGTCAGCTTATTGCGAAACATTGACATTGGCCTTTTAAGTACAGAAATAAAGCTTTGCAGGTTTACCTTTGGAAATGAAAGAAAATACAACATACACACAAGAATCAAGATCTTTCTTTGCCAGGCAAGATAGTTTCAGTGGCCCTTGTTTTTATGTTCAATATCTAGACTATACTCGATGTTTCCAAATGAAATAAACACATGAACTACACTATCATGAAATCCATATGGCACAGTCATTCTTCAGAACCAATAGTACAGTTATTTGTAGTGCAAGATCGAGAATGAATGGACGCACAGCCTTCAATATAGGTTCAGTTTTACACTTTCATCAGGATATCTTAAACTTGAGACATTTGCCCAAAAACATTCGAGTTGAAGCTGTCTTTATTGTCTAAAAATGACATTTATATTGTATTGCCAGTTATTGTTGGTTGGTGCTCGCTTGAACCACCTTAGAACGGCGGTTCCAATGAGTATCCGTGTCCTGCATTGTTGGATTAAAAAAAAAAAAAAAAAAAAAAAAAAAAACATTATGTTTCGTAACACCTGTTTTTCTGTATACAAAATAGCATAGAATCGATTTAAACTCAACGATATTAATCGCGACTGACCTTCCGAAGGCGGTGTTTTTTGTGTTATTATTTTTAATGTTGCTTTGTCGGACTTCCGCCGGGCTTTTCATGTTGCACATACATACGGTTGTGTATCATTATAATTTATTACTGTGCCTGTTGCACTGTAACTACCAGGGAGCTGGTGCTATGCTGTTTGTTGTTCGTTTATTTCCTATTTTGTATTTGTCATTGTTAGTTACTCTTCATCTTGGTCCCATTGATAGGCTTCAATCTTTGACTGAGTCTTTTCCTGGGCATCTACAGTAAAATGCCGCTATTAAGACCACCTATTATTAAGACTAATTCTGCTATAAGAAGCTTAGTAGTATGCTGCAGTTATTCTTTCTTTCTGTTTTCTGCATAAAGTGTCCTCTGGTCAGAGACCACCTTTGGGACTGTTCAAAAGTGGTCTTAAAGACCACTTTTGAACAGTCCCAAAGGTGGTCTTAATACAGGAATTTTACTGTATTTCTATATTTTGTACAAGGACAGCGATTTTACATACTTTTAGCTTGATGTGATACATTTTATTTCCAGGACTTGCCGCTCCTGTCGGTGGCGCTGTTGCAGGAGTGCTACTTGTTGCTGTTATCATAATAGTTGCCTGCTACATTATGAGGAGACAGAAGAGTGAAAAACCATGGAAAGATAACAGCAATAATACCAGTGTTGCTATAAATGTTAGGAATCAAGTAAGTAGCACTTACCATTACGAAAACACACCTACACAAATACATTGTAAACTTGGATAGCCTATTGGCCATTTTGTGGGAAAGTAACTGTCCTTTTGGCTTTCCGCTATTGATGTTTCCATTAGGGTTTGGTGTTTCCTGTGTGTGTTTCGTTCCTTTTGGTGTCTCTGATGGGAGCTGCGGGTTAATTGTATCGATTCCTGATCATTGCCTCCACTTCTGTTTTACCGCCGAAAAAATGAATATTTTAAGACGAGAAGTTGTGATATTTTTCTTTTTTCTGCTCAAAATATAGATTGACGGCACTCGTAAGAACCGCCTCATCGAGGCGGTTCTAACTATTACCCCCAATATATATTTTGGAGCAGAAATAAGAAAAAATAAGGTTTACCCCTGTAAACCCCAGTTTTACTTTATAAAAGTGGGGGTCGAGGGGGTCAAAATTATATAGGCGTGTTTTCGTGATGCGTTTACTCTTAACCATAAATGGCAATAGCATCTACCACCTAATAGCTTGAAGCAGAGTCATTTCCAATTTATGCGAGATCAGTTTTGTTTTTGTGGTAAGTTTTGGAGCAATGCTTGTCCTTTTACCATACAGTGCATACTAGTAAGAAAAGGTAACTCAGGAAAAGCCACAATATAATAACGCAGCCGTTTCAATTCATCTATAAAAAGTGACAAGGAGGCACACACAAAAACAGACGAAACATGAACCAACGGCACAAAGCCAAAAAAAAACAAAACAAAAAAAAAAAAAAAATAAGAACTGCAAAAGAATGACCGCCCTCGGACGGTTAGTAGTAAAGCTACTGGGGCGGGATAGGTTGGGGGGGATGTCAACTCCGGAGTTTATGAAATTTCAACCCTCGCCCTCAGTTCCAGTACAGAATCAAATGGAAAAAAAAAACAAATTAACAGATTACCCAGATCCGACTGCGTCGTCGGATCGACTGGGACTATGAATATTAACCCATTTAGTACCAGAAACCCCAGAACGGGTGCCCTGGCAAACAGTGCAGGCCCAGATCAGACGACGCAGAACGCGGCGTCTGATCAGGGCCTCCACTGTTTGCTAAAAGTTCAGTCATTTTTATGCCCCAAACTTCGAAGAAGTTGATGGGGCATATTGGTTCTGTCCTGTTCTCAGTCTGTCAGTCCGTGCATCCGTCTGTCCATTACGCTTTATACATATATGAAACAGAAAAATGGTTTGTGCTAGGATCTTGAAATTTTATATATGGAATTAGCATGAAAATTAAGTTAACCCGTATGTTTTTTCCTTTCCGTCGGACTTGTCTTTGCAGAGTTATGCTTCTTTTCGGACTTATGCATTGTGGCTACAGGGAAACCTTGTGAACAAAATATCTGGAGAACCGTTTGAGCTAGGCTCGTGATATTTAGTATACAGTTTGAGTCTAAGGTGTAGATGACCTGATTTACTTTTGACGAAATTCCGAAAATATTTAACGGAGTTACGCCCCTTTTCGGACTAACGCACTGTGGCTATGGGGAAACCTTGTGAACAAAATATCTGGAGAACCGCTTGAGCTAGGCTCATGATATTTAGTATATATAGATTGGGTCTAAGGTGTAGATGACCTGATTAACTTTTGACGAAATTCCGAAAATATTTAAAGAGTTATGCCCCTTTTTGGACTTATGCATTGTGGCTTTGGGGGAGACATTGTGAACAAAATATCTGGAGAACTGCTTGAGTTAGGTTCATGATATTTGGTATGCAGTTTGAGTTTAAGGTGTAGATGACCTGATTAACTTTTGACGAAATTCGGAAAACATATAATAGAGTTACGCCCCTTTTCGGACTTATGCATTTGCTATAAGGAAACCTTGTGAACAAAATGTCTGGAGAACTGTTTGAGCTATTTGGTATATAGTTTGGATCTAAGGTGTAGATGACTTGATTAACTTTTGACGAAATTCCGAAAATATATAACTCATAGTTATGCCCCTTTTCAGTCTTATGCATTGTGGCTATAGGGAACTTTGTGAACAAAATATCTGGAGAACCGCTTGAGCAAGACTCATGGTATTTCGTATACAGTTTGGGTACTCTACATAAATTTTGAGCACATCTTATGAATATTGTACCAACACGACAGAGGCATTTTTAATTAGGTTTTTTTAATTATGTGTCTATTAGTGGCAAGCATATGGCTGGGGGCATAGTGTTTCACAAACACATTTTCTAGTTCAAATAGATTTTGAAGAAAACACAACCTGGCACCCCTAAATTTTGAAATGGACTCCTACTATATATGAGGTGGAAGATTCTATTTGGTACAAAAAGGGTTAATGAATGGAAACGAGCCTCATAGAAGAGCTGGGGTGAGGAAAATAATACCTTCCCCTGAAAAAAGAAACACAGTCATCATACAAATGTACATTCAAATACAGGCAACGGGCCTATCGGCATAGTGGTTAAAGCGCTGACTGTTACATATGAGGTATCTCCTAACTTCGAGTTCAAGCCTCTCTGGGTCCACAATTGAGACACAAAAGACCTCAAAAGTCGCTCAGGGTCTATTTTACGGGCTCTGCGGTTTCGCCAACATCCGTTGGATATAAATGAGATATTCTTTAAAGAGCAGTAAAACCGAAATAAAAATCAAATGCAGGCAACTGAAAAGTTAATACCGCCGAGTACCTTTCAATCGTCTGTTGCTTTTCCTTTTTTTTTTAAACTGTCTTATTGTAGCCACCTTCCACAAGCTCATCAAACACCCACCCATACCTCATCAATGGTCAAAAGCCTGCATCCCTACCGCCGACCAGAAAACCCCCAGAGGAGACGGGTCCTACGAAAAAAGGACAAGAGGAAGAGGTTTATGATTATATCAACCCGGACGACGTTCAGTAAGTACTGTCAACTTTATTCCCCTATGCCGAATGGTTCAAAGCATCTTCAACTTTAACTTGTAATTGGCCTAAACCATTACGGCTTTAACAACCACCTTTTCTGATACAGCTTTTTTTCTTACCGAAAAGTATACAAGAATGCCACTCATTGGCAGCAAAACATGTACATGTGCTTAACTAGTTCATAACTTATCATTGGCTTGATATATATTACACTGAGAAGAAAAGATATATCAAATTATTGATATGCAGGTAGGTTGAATATTCGAGCCTGAATATTAACCCTTATCTTGCTGAATATTCATTCAAGCCACACCCATTTCTGTCTATCAACCAATCAAATTACTTGATGTAATTTATTGCAACAAATTCATAAACTGAATGCCAAACAGGTTAGATACTGATCAGATGGCTTCTTCAGAAGCCATCTGATCTGGATCTTCACTGTTTGCAAAGATAGGGGTTGTCATGAACAGCAAGATAAGGGTTACTTTTATAATTTAATGGTACAGACTGCACAGGCGACCAGCCTTGGTTTGTGCATAGCTTCATACAAGAAGTCTTGCATCTAGGCGTTTTTTTCTAACTGGGCCCATTGGTTGTATGAACATACAGTAAAATTCTTATATTAAGACCACCTTTTGGACTGTTCTTAAAGACCACTTTTGAACAGTCCCGAAGGTGGT
This sequence comes from Lucinisca nassula, assembly GCA_963580285.1. NCBI lineage: Eukaryota > Metazoa > Mollusca > Bivalvia > Lucinida > Lucinidae > Lucinisca > Lucinisca nassula. Next base: position 61,279,717 of record OY757010.1, read on the forward strand.
CTCTTATTGGGAGACACTGGGTGTAGAAATCACAAAGACAGACTAACTGAAACCTTCTCAAAATCTCTTAAAACAGATTTAGCCATCACGTGAACAAGTTCGTGAAATGAAGAGACCCCCCCTATATCCCACTTTATATAGAGTCAGCTGGGATTTACGGGGGTATACATTATTTTTTCTAATTTTTGCTCCATTACATAGGTTGTGTGTACTCGTTAGAACCGCCTCATTGAGGCGGTTCTAACGAGCACCCACAATCTATGTTGAAAGCAAAAATAAGAAAGATTTTATCATTTTTACCTCAAATTTGTCACTTCTGACACCATGTTGTATGCCATTATTTCACACGGACATGTTTTCCTAATGCCTTAATGTAATGTGGTCTCAATAGCGGGAATATTTTTGCCATTGCCTTCACTTTTATTTTACTGTATTTGGGGAATGCTAAAGATTTTTTTTTCGTGTACAGGCTTATTTATGCTTTTAAGATAGGATTCGGATACCTGTTTCATAAACAGATAAATTGAAGCATATGATTGATTCATATTCTACAACTTATTTATATCATTCAGTTTATCTCAACTTATGATTACATTACAGGAGTATTTTACCAGAACCTTTGCCTGACTATGGACAACCACGCTACCCTGTTGCTGGTTATATGGAGCCTGTGTCCCGTGGTGCTAGTAAATATGATAACCCAGCATACACCAAAGATAACAGTGAAAACCACGAATATTTTGTTTTACAGAAAGGTATGAAAATATACCAAACATTCTAAATGGGATGCAGCAATGAAATAGGGATCTTCGAGCACGTGGGTGTAGGATCCCTAAATGTCCGACATCCCTAAGTGTCCTACAAAATATTTTTCTTTTGGGAAACTGTTGAAAACGCTGGTGAAAGACAATAATGACATACTAAATTAAAAATATGTTGTTTTATATCCTAATTTAACTGGATTTATTTTGTCGTACACTTAGGGATTGCTTGATTCATCCCTAAGTGACCGACAGAAAATTGAAGTTAAATTTAGAGTATTTTTCTAAAGAAAAAACAGTTTTGCAAATTTTTCACTTAATACGTCACTATTGACCATTCCCCACCTTTCCCAACAGCCTGAAAATCTTACATTTTGTCGGATATTTAGGGATATCGGACGTTTATGGATCCTATCCTGAAGTTTCAAATTAGTGTGAGTGAGTGTTTGAGTTTTACGTCCCACCAACAGCTCAGGTCATACGGAGATGGGACCGGTTTAAAGACTCATCCGAAAGTTTGGAGAAGCCTGGGATCGATCCTGCGACCTCTGGTTTACAAGGCGAGAAGCATAACCACTACACCACGGAGGCTTCCATTTCAAATTAGAATGAGCATCCATGATCAGTATCAACACTCTGTGTCGTTTAGATGGCAATTGTCACAAATTTTAATGCAGCCAGGAAAGGATGCATTTATATGTCTAAGTGTGTGTATTCATTTACATTACGATGACACATCCGTGTGATATACTGTTTTTCTTTCATACCTCACTAACGGTCATTTTTCTGATGAAAATTAGTAATATTTTTTCTTATTGATGCTTTAAACATAGGTTATGGGTGCTAGTTAGAACCGCCCCACTGAGGTGGTTCTAACTAGTACCCACAACCTGTGTCTAAGTGCAGAAATAAGAAACAATAGAGTGTATCCCCGTAAAAAATAATGTGTATCCCCGTAACTCTACATTTTGTCTGTATGTAAAGTAGGGTTTAGATGGGTGTTCATTCCACAGACTTGTTCACGTGGTGCAGGCAATTAGGAAAAGTATCCCTTATTATCCTGATTTATTGATTTATCCCCCCCATCTTATCTGAAATATGCACTCCAGTTATGAATAAGATGATTTCATTAGCCTGCAAAGTTTCTAACAATTAAAAAAATCACAAACAGTTTGTTGATGAATCATATCAGTAAGTCATTCACTGTTCTTGTAATGAAGACAGACGGTCCATTAGACGGACCTGTTAATATGGTGACTTGAGACTTCACTGAGTGCAAGTGTTCGAAGAAATCTTGTCCCCTGACGCAGTTCAGATATGGAGAAAGATTGATTAAAACTACCACAACTCTAGATTGGGAGGAGTAAGGAGTTAATTTTGAAATATATTTCTCATGTCTCCATAAATACATGTTAAGGGTACTTGTTAGAATCGGGCATCTCGAAAGTATTCACAGCAAATGTTATTTTTACAGGAAATTAGGAAAAAAACTTTATTATCCACATTACCCTCCCCTTTCTAGAACTATGGCACATGCACTTTAGTTATCAATATGTTGATTTTATCAGCCTGTAAAGTTTCTTAAAGTTAAAACATCACCAACAGTTAGGGAATTAATCATATCAGCGGGACATTCGAACACCCGTCAAGAAACAGGAAGAAACAAGTTGATTTTTTAATCCGATAATTTTTTATTTGTGAACCCTCTGGTGTACCTTGGCGCGCAATGCGCTATACTTGTTAAAATCGTTGATATCAATATATGGTTTGAAATACAACTATATCAAACAATGTATACCCTTGTAAACTCTACTTTTTGGTTGGGTATAATCTGCATACCAAAGCTTGCAGACCTTTGGACAGTGGACCGGTCTGCAGTGGACCAAAAGGTATAATCTGCAGACCAATTTCCTTGCAGACCAAGTTCCAATAATCAATATTTCATGTTCTATAGACTATATATATACTGATTGAAAAAGAAATTTGATGTTTATTGCAAAATTTATTTTATGTCAGATTATAAAATGTCAAATATTTTAGCAGTAACAATAAAAACCATGGATTTTTTTCTAGAAACAAACATTCTCAAGAAATAATGATAATAAAATGTTTTTTTTAATGTTGATTGCGAAATTTGTTTTATCTGATTATTAAATGTCAGATATTTATTTTAACAGTAACAATAAAATACCATGGAAAATATTTTCTAAACAAACATTCTCATAATCACTGAAATGCTATTCAACTAATTCAAAAACTGAAAGAAACAGAACATAATACATCCATGTAATTACATTCTAAAATGTTTTCTATCTTAACTCTAGATTTAACCTTTTTCAGATGAAAATATTTGATATTTTCTTATTTCTAGTCCAAATATAGATTGTGAGTGCTTGTTAGATCCGCCTCAGTCAGGCGATTCTAACGAGTACCCACAATCCAAATCCAAATACATGTATTGATATCATGTCAACAAGTCCATAAAATTAAAACCTTTAAATTGTTGACCGCATTTTCTTAAAAAAAAAAATGGGTTTAAAATTGTAAAACAAACAAAAAAATTTTTTTCTTAAGTTAGCTAAAAAGTGTTGTAGGAACTTCATCTCAATGAAGCAGATCTAGAGAGCACAACAAGCAAAAATAAGAATAAATATCATACATTTCCATCAAAATAATCCCAATTTTGACGCTGAAGGAAGCATTATATCACATGAATGTATGATGCACCATTTCCTTCAAACTAAATTATTTGAATAGCATTTCAATGATTATCAGAATTTTTGCTTTTAAATAATATTTTACATGTTCATTATTATTATTATTATTATTATTGCAAAAATAATTATCCAAGTAAAATACATTTTGCAGTAAACATTTAAAATAAACAAGCTTTTTGTTTTTATTTCTTTCAATTCAATATTTATAATCTATATATGATATATTGATTATTTCTGTCTGCATAAATCTTGGTCTGCAAGGAAATTGGTCTGCAGATTATACCCTTTGGCCCACTGCAGACCGGTTCACGGTCCAAAGGTCTGCAAGATTTGGTCTGCAGATTATACCCAACCCTACTTTTTCTTCATTACACGGACTTGTTGACCTGATGATGCTTTACTGACTGATTGAAAAGCATAGAAAGTACTTCTACATACAAGTATATTTTCTGTACGTGTTTAATTGCAGAAACTGATCCCGGTACACACCAGTACACAGCTTTGTAGCAACCGATGATCTCATTAAGTATTCATCCAGACATGCATAATATAAGTTGGTGCCTTAACGAGCCTGCTAGAAAGATAGTGAAGTTGGAGAGATGGTGAATCAGCAAGCCAGTATTCAGTGCCAGTGATATGAACAATTTAATATCATATTTAGGATTCGTTTATGTCTTATCATGTCAATTGAATGTGCATATATATAGAAACAGTCTGAAAATTGGAGGCTGCCATACAATTTGTTGTCGGCTTATGAGTTCAATGACAAGCCATTTACAAAAAAAAAAAAATCAAGAAATATATAATGGCGTCATGTAACATGCCGACATTCTGTATTTGTTGAAGTTTTTTCTTGTAAATTGACATAATTATATTTTGTTGAAGTTTGTTAGCTCACTAGAGCCAAAGGCTCCAAGGGAGCTTATTGGACGGGCAGTGATATGTCGTCGTCGTCTGTGTCTGCGTCTGTCTGTGTCTGTGTCTGCATCTTCAACATTTTCAAACGACAGACCCTTTGAACTATTTGACCAATTGTATCCAAATTACATATAGAGCCTCTATTGGTTTGTTCGTGAGCGACTGGGTCACATGACCAATATGGCCGTCATGCCCATATATGGTAAAAACCTTTATAACTCCTCTTTTCAGGAACCAAATGGCCGATGACCTTGAAACTTGATATGCAGAATCGGGGACTCAGGCCCTACCGAGTTTGTTCAAATAATGACATTTGGCTAACCTTGACCTGTTTAACGTCAAGGTCAAATATGGTCAGTTAGACATTTGTATGGAAAAAGGCAAATCAATGGAGTTTTCTGACTTCAAGGTAGCATTTGGCATCAGAAATGATATTTGCAATCAGTTGAATGGAAGCTAAACAATTCCAAAGGTCAATGTCATATACTGACCTTTGTTCTGGATTGCTCAGATTCAGTAGTTTTATCTTCTTCTTCTCTTAAGCTGCTTGGTTGATTGAAACCAAATCAATTCTAAAGGTCAATTGCATACGCTGACCTTTGTCCTGGGTGACATAGATTCAGTATTTTATCTTCTTTATCTCTGTAACTGCTGGGCTAATTGAAACCAAATTACATTAAGAGAATCTATGGGAAGAGGCAATGAAAAGTTATTTGTGGGATTGTAGTCGTATGACCGAGATGGGCGCCATGCCTGTATATGGTAAAAACCGCATGACCTCTGGTGAGCGTCGTGGCCCATGGGCCTCTTGTTCTATAGAAAGCTTTGAAAATTGACGCCATTATATATTTTTTGAGTTTGTATTTTCAGAGCTTTGAAAACAGTCTTTTATCATGAAACCTGTTAGCCGACAATTAATTTTATAGTAGACTCCAATTTTTAGACTGTTAACTGTATTCTTTACCGGTATTATGGAGTATTATGCTCATATTTAAATATGTATTACAGATTATCATATGACGTCGCGTCTGACAATGTAATAACGTCGTGAAATAAATTTGGTAATCCACTAGTGGATGAAATATGCAAATTAGATATGCCCCGTTATGTTACACATTTGACGTCCTTAACGACGTTGATTTTACTTATATCGGAATATTGAAATTTTGTACAAAAAGCGTGAATTAAATGCGTTTGAAATGCGGTATGATAAATATAATCTTGCATTCATGCTTATGTATTATTGAATTTATTAAATTCGTTGAGGAAAAGGCATAAAATGCTCGGCTAAGCTCGCATTTTGTGCCTTTTCCTCAACTCGTTCAACCCAAATTTGCCTAGTGGCCTTTTTTGGGACATTGGCAAACAGTGCAGACCCAGATCAGATGCTGCAGAACACAGTGTCTGATCAGAGTCTGCACTGTTAGCTTAAAGTATGTACAGTTTTGTAAAACTTACTGCAAACAAAACAAACCTGACACCCCTATTACTGGAAATTGACTTCCCCAAAATTAATAGGTGGAAAATTCTGTTAAGATCCTCTATGTAATGTTTGTCTGCCCCCGCCAATCGGGGCTTGAATAAATATATGGGCTGCATGATGCTTCCACGTAGAGCTGAAACCAACTCACACACAAGTACTGGTAAACCGCTTAGAGGATCTAAGGCTGCCCAGGCAAAGCGGTGCGAATTGGGCCCGTCTATGCATATAAACCCTATTGGTTTCATTGGGCGGCAGGGCTTGAGGTGTTATTTCGTCTCAATGTCGGGTAAAAGTCCCACAAAATTGGAAGCAACCTCTCCAAAAGGACCTTTTACAGTGTTGACGGGACGTAAAACCTCAAATCAAACAAAACATATGTTGGGCCCTGTCAAGCGATTTTGGTACTTATCGCCTATGCGAGCAGCGAAGGTTCAGGCGAGCCTGCGCATCTGCGCAGTCTCATCAGAACCTTCACTGCTCGATCATACAAGCAGTGAATCAAGAGGAACCTTCAGACAGAAATCCATATCCCTGGCCCCTCTGAATGGCTGGGCATGCGCAGTTAAAATTTGTCATGACTGAATGCTCGAAGACACAAATTTGCTTGGCGGGGCTCATGTAATGTTTGTTAAGTGGTAAATAAATGAAGTACAGTGAAACTTTAATGGCTCAAACACCTTTGGGAGCAGGGAAAATTTGTTCGAGATAGGGGTGAGGGTAAACCATAGCAACAGATCAAGAGGCATATTACGGATATCTTCTCAATATCCTTTAAAGTAGAGGCGCACACACAAACCCTATTCACCATATTTGCATTATCTACTGGTTCCTAGTTTGAAGGTTATCAGTGTTAGAAAAACAGGAAACCAGACCCCCTGACCTTCAAAGGTCAGGGTGTCTGGTTACCTGTTTTTCCAATGTTGATAATGTGCAAGCTGGGAACCAGCAAATAATGCAAATATGGTGAATGTTTGGAGAAAAAAATGAAAAAATCATCACACAGTTTTTATTAGGAAATTTACCTGTTTGGGGTCAAATGCCATTAAAAATGTACTGAAAACACCTAAGAAGTTAAAACAAGTGATAACTTGATGATACCATGAGGGAGATTTGCATTTTAAATTAATGAGGTAGGGGTGTTCATTATAAGAGGATCTTTGACCACATGTGAAAATTGTCTTTTTAGCGGATATCTGAAACAGTTTTTTGTTAAATGATGATTTTTTTTTTAAATCACCCAGAACTTACTGTATGTCCAATTGTAAAATATGGAACATAACACGTCTGTGCACCTTAGTGCTTTTTTTCACATCTCCGAAATGGCTACTTTTCTGATGAAAATCTGTGACATTTTTTTTATTTATAGAACAAATATAGGTTGTAGGGCCTCAATGAAGCGGTTCTAACGAGTACCCACAACTTATGTCTTGGAGCAGAAATAAATAACATAATATATACCACATAAACCCCAGTTTTCTCTTAATAAAGTGAGGTTTAGGAGGGTGTACATTTCATGGACTTGTTCACGTGATGGGACCATGAATATTGTTTGAGATAAGAGTTGTTAGAGTCACTTTGGGTAAATCATACTTCCAGCTTCTTGGTTTGTAGTATTGGGGACTCGGGTCCTAACCAAGCTTATTCAAATGGTGACCTTGACCTATTTTACATCGAGGTCTTCTTTGATAACTCAGACCTTCGTATGGAAAAAGAGGCAAAAGAGTGATATTTTCGTATTCTGAATGACCATGTGTGAAATCCTTAATGTATTCTTAACTCTTTGTATGTATGCAGTTGAAAATATTTTTGTTTTCAGAAACATGTGCAATAAGAACTTTCATGTAATAGTTGGATTTGAAAAATCTTATTCTTTACCTGTTTATGATATACATGTACATATATTTTAGTTACAATACTCAGAAGCCCAAGCTGCTTACATGTAATTTTATAAAGATTTTGTATAATATTATTATATTTCTTAGATTTATATTTGCAAAACATTATATGTGCATTGATAAGTGAAATCGTGTCTGTGGGGATATGCGCATAAGAAATAGACTCGGATAAGTCTGAGTTTAAAACTGAATATTAACTTAGTTTTGTTAAATTTGCATACTACTGATATACAGTCGAACTTCGATGGCTCGAACACCGATGGCTCGTTTACCATGGCTGAGTCGAACCCGTTCTTGAGTCCCTAGGGAATTCCTCTGCATAAAAAAACGTGTGGGATAATAAAGGAGATTTTCGACTTTTATCTTGCAAATGTATGCTGTGTGTATTCATTAGAATCGCCTCGATGAGGCGATTCTAATGAGTACACACAGCATACCTTTTTATTCTAAAACACCGAAAAGATATCCAAAAGTATCTCGTTATGCCTCCTGGCTGTAACCATCAGTGGCTAGAACTACCCCTGTCTCAAACAGATTTTCGAGGTCCCAAAAGTGTTCGAGCCATAGAAGTTTGACTGTAGATGGATGTACAGGCTAACCTGAGTCCTCGCAGGTATCACAAGCCATCTTGATGATTACGAGTGCCGGTCTTTGGGTAGCCCAGAGGCTATACATACCTATTGTCCGCATTAAAAGAAAATCCTATCTTAAAGTTTGAGTGCAAAAGTTTAAGTTCAAAACGAAATTTCAAATCAGCATTACCCCAACACACCCATTCGACAGTGCATTTTTTCACATCCCTGATGAAAATTCGTGATAGTTTTCTTATAAATGCTGCAAATATACATGTAGGTTGTGGGTGCTCGTTAGAACCGCCTCAGGCGGTTCTAACGAGCACCAACAGCCTATGTCTTGGAGCAGAAATACATGTAAGAACAATGTACACCCCTGTAACTTTCTATAAAGTGGGGTTTACAGGGTTGTACATTTCACGGATTCGTTCACATGACTTTAGTCAAAATACATCTTTCCCTGACTCCATGAAGAGAATTTGTTTCAAATCCTTTCACTACAGTGCACAACAAAGGTTCTGGTAAGCATGTGTAGATTAACAGGTTGACCTGAAATTTTTATGTGTGCTATTCCGAAAACACCATTTTACTTGTCAGTGCCTGTATTATGCAATCAGTGAATGTAAAATAATTTCCAAAAATGATAGATTTTTAGAACACGACCATAATAAATGGTTCAGAGGTCTGATTTTATATCCCCCACCATGTCCGACTTTTCGATCATATCTGTCCAAATAAAATGAGTTCTCTTCTCTGTATGACAATGTATCTTAATGGGGCTCTTGTTTTGTTGTGTTCAAAACGTTGCCCTGTCTGACAAAGATGGGTGACAGTTTTATTACATGTAGCTTCCAATCATGCCAACATACGTGTTCAAAACAAATAGAACTAAATAAATGAGAATACATATTCTTTCTGTTTGTTTTTAGTCTTTTTAGTCTTGCCATCCTGGAATAATGCAAGAAAACTAGAGGTTAGAGTGCCTTTTCATAAACAAGAAGTCCTGTTTCCAAAAGATGTTGATTATTACAAAAACACGCCTATTCAAATAAGTTGAAATATTATCACCAAAATATTGAAAATTTTCAGATAAAAAATCTGATATTTTTCATATGTCGGCTCAAACTTAGATTGTAGGTACTCGTGGGAACCGGCTCTGCGAGGCGGTTCTAACGAGTAGCCACAATCTATGTTTTTGGGCAGAAATAAGAAAAATAAGGGGTACCCCTGTAAATACCAGTTTTACTGTATGAACGTGGGATTGAAGGGCGTCAAAATTATATAGGTGTGTTGTCGTGATATATACCATGCTACAATTCCTTTTCATAAACTTGAAGCCATGATTCTTAAGTCTCTTGCTGTTGTTAAAATATATATACACTGTCAGTTGTCCCCTATATTATAAAACTATATACTGCTGTATACCATATCTAGTTTCTAACTTTCAGAATCAGAATCAGAATTGTTACTGGAGATACGTCAAATGACATTCATACACCAGGACCTGTGATATGGGAGGTTAGTCCCTAGCTCTCACCAAAGAGGTAAACTTAGCTACACAATCCTCAGCACCTTTAGCTGTCGAAATGATCGAATCTGGAAAGGCATTCCAATCTCAAATGGTTCGGGGGAAGAATGTTTCTTTATAAATGTCAGTTCTTTTAGCAAGGGTCTGAAACGCCATTGAATGATGATTTCTACAGTGTCTAGCTGGGGGAACAAGGTCATCTGTTGTAATGCTGGCAGAACCCTTTAGATCTTTGTATAAGAGTATGAGCCTACTGTCTCTTCTCCTTTTCTTGAGAGACTCCTATCTTTATTTTCTTAGAATTCCAGTCATGCTCCAGTTTCAAAGTAGCAATTGCTTGTTACAAATCTAGCAGCTCTATTCTGGACGTTTTCAATTTCTTCATTAAGGCCCACTCCACTTTGGTCCCAGATGCAACTACCATATTCCAAGATTGGGCGAACAAGTCCCTTATATGTTGTCTCTTAAACAGCCCCTGAGACAAATTTGACGGAACTTTTATCATTTTGGTATTTAAGGAGAGATAAAAAGATGATATGAAAAACAAACAACAAATAAGCCCAAGCCCCTTTTTGTCAGTTTTTAGCTCAGCTGAGTATGGAGTGCTCATGATGAGTTATTGTGAACGGTCAATGTATGTCTTATGGTGTGAACAGTTTCCGTTAAATGACATCTCCTCATATAACATTGTAACAAATGCATTCAAACACAACACTACTGCCTAGCTGGCCCTCTAGCAGATTACCTAAACCGGGTTTGCTCTGCGAGACAAACTGTTCGCTAGAGCTAAAACAGACAATTACTCAAATGATAACCCCTCTTATACCTTTGGTCCAGATTCATTCAAACTTCACAGGAAAATTGATCAGGTGAGCCGCTACTAGAATAGTTAAGTATGGTTCCGTTGCAATGAACAAAATGGCCACCACGGCTAAAAATAGTAAAAGCATATTACTAAATGACAACTCATCCTTAACCCTTGGTACATTTTAACAAACTTCACAAGTATGTTGCTCAGGTGACCCTTTAAGCAAAATAGCTAGAGATTGCGCTCTAATGGATTAGGTGGCCTTCAGAGCTAAGAATAGAGAAAAAAAATTAAATGACAACTACTATTCTCTTTGGCCACTATCATTCCAAATTCACAATAGTTGTTGCTTAGGTGACCATCTGTCAAACAGTTTAGCTCCGATGAACATAATGGTCGCCAGGCCTAAAATTGAAAAGCCCTTAAAAACAACTTCTCATACACGTTGAGTCCAATTTCTATCAACCTTCAAAAGAAAGTTAATTAGGTGATCCTCTACCAAAATAGCAAAACATGACTCCGCTTTAATGAAAAAAAAATGGCCACCTGAGCTAAAAATAGACAAAAATCTTAACTGACAACTCCTCCTAAATAGGAAGAGAATGCAATGATCAGGAATCAACACAGCTACCCCACACATCCCATCCATGGCACCGAATGGCGTGGAAGCCTCCGTGGTGTAGTGGTTATGCTACTTGCCTTGAAAACCAGGGGTCGCAGGATCGATTCCGGGCTTCTCCAGACCTTCGGATGAGTCTTTTAACCGAGGTCCCGTCTTCGTATGACCTTAGTTGTTGGTGAGACGTAATTCTCAAACACTCACTCACTCACCGAATGGCAAGAAACACAAACATAAAAAAACAATTTGAATAAAACGCGTTTTAAATGTCATATGAGCCCCGCCAAGCGAATTTGTGTCTTCGAGCATTCCGTCATGACAAATTTTAACTGCGCATGTCCAGCCATTCAGAGGGGCCAGGGATATGGCTTTCTGTCTGAAGGTTCCTCTTGATTTACTGCTTGTATGAGCGAGCAGCGAAGGTTCTGGCGAGACTGCGCGGATGCGCAGGCTCGCCTGAACCTTCGCTGCTCGCATAGGCGATAAGTACCAAAATCGCTTGACGAGGCCCATATGATATTAAATAGAATCTTGCATTCGAGCTCATGTTTTATTGAATTTATTAAAGTCATTGAGGAAAGGGGATAAAATGCTCGGCGATGCCTCGCCTCGCATTTATCCATTTTCCTCAGTTCGTTTAATAAATTCAATAATACATGAACACTCATGTAAGATCTTCTATATATAGCTGTAGAAAGTGAATGACTAGAAATGTGTAATAAAATCCGAGGAACCACCGTGCTGACATCACTGGCTATCACGTTTGCTTAGCACTGCACCTTCACAAGGATGCCATCACGAAAACACATCCGTATGGCATAGTGCATGCTTTCTTATCTCCAAATGATTACTTTCCTGATGAAAATTTCTGGTATTTTCCTTATTTAAACTCAAAACATAGGTTGATGATGCTCGTGAGAACCGCCTGATCGAGGCGGTTCTAAAGAGTACTCACAACCTTTGTCTTGGAGCAGAAATAAGAAACATAATGTATATCCCTGTAAACCTCAGTTTTTTTCATATAAACTTGGGTTTAAAGGGTTGGTATTTGCACGGATTTGCTAACATGATGGTTAGGTAACCTTGCGTCTTGCAGCAATGACGTCATTCGAAAAATTTACCAGGCACGCGAACATTTTGTTTATGAAATTAACATTTTCAAGCCAAAACTACTGGTAATAATGCAAACTAGTTATAGCTATAATATGAGCCGGCGCACGACGAAATCTACAATAAGACAGGTGCGCCCAACGAAGACTCCGATCAGCCAGTGCTCTAAGGATAGCAAAGGGTCCAGTGATCGTTCATGCAGCAAGAGAAGACTCTGGATAGACTATATGGATGTGCAGACTGATCTCATTCTTCGCTGTGCGCACAGTATTTTGTAGAAAATGCTATGCTCTTATCAAACCACTGACAGCACGTGTGTCGACTGTCTCTGAGCGAACTGAGACTGTTTCGCCTCTGCGAGGCGGTTCTAACGAGTATCCATAATGTGTGTTTATGATCTGAAATAAGGAAAATAATGATTACCCCTGTAAACCCCTGTTTTGCTGAATAAAAGTGGGGTTTTATGAGTTCAAAATTATATAGGCATGTTTTCGCGATGAAAAACCGGTATCTGGATTTTGTACATGATCAGGGATGGTCACGTGGACATCAACACTGAAGAGCTTCTGTGCTTAGTAACTTTGGGTAGATTGATAAACATTCTACCCCAAAATGTATTATTGGACATATATTGGAAAATACCGTCCCCATTGGAATATGAAAGGACACTCGAAACTCAGTCTCAAACTTCACCATTATCAGCGTTATAATCCCATAGTACCATATTTGGTAGAGTAATTAAACATTGTTTGGAGATCAAATGTACAGTAGATTAAGAAATCATGCCAAAGGGTTTGGCTGTAATATACTTGCGCACACGTTTAAATAATCTGATTCGAGAAAATGTCATTACGCCGTCTTACTTTATTGCAGAATAAAACACCGTGATGGATTTTCTCTATTGCTTGTACATGTATCAGTATGGTGTGCGAGATACTGTTGCTCTTCATGTCTGCACGAAAGGCTTCACATGCTTACTCTTCCTGGTGCCCAGGCGCGGGATTTTGACGTTTTCGTTTGCATATCATTACGAAAACACGCCTATACAAATACATTGTTAACTAAACCGCCGAAAAAAATTTCAGACGACAAATCGTAAAGTTTTCTTATTTCTGCTCTAAGCAGAAATAAGAAAAAAGGTATACCCCTGTAAAACCACAGTTTTACTATACAGAAGTTGTGTTAAAGAGGTCAAAATTATATAGGCGTGTTTCCGTGATGTTGTTAATTATTTGAATTAACGGCGACATCAGCGATGTAGATTTTCTGGGTATTTCGATTTTTTTCCTGAAGAAGACCACATGCCGAACTATTACAGATATTAGTTATGTGACGAATCCTCTCGAGAGGTTTTGTTTGTCTGTTTGTTTGTATTGGAGGTTAGCGGTCCAGTCAACACTATTTTAGGTCATTTTTGAGTCTGTCAGTTTACCTATATACACATTCCTGGGCAGGCTTATACGTAAGCGGTTAACCAGTACAGTGCACATTCTTTCGCCAGAAACTGACATCTGCCCTTCTTGAATCAGCGAAATTCAAGCTTAAATTTACAATTTAAGTATTTTTTTTTAATGTTTAAAACTACCATTTAATTCACTATTTCATTCCAACTAGTTATTGTAAGTCTTTTTACATGTCATTTGAACAGATCAGTAATATCACCCACTAACAAATACAGGAACTATATTAAAAAAAATATTTAAAGTTTGAATTTAAGGTTTGCAATTGAAAATATGAGAAGACTGGTTTAGCATATCAGTTGAAATCTGTATCAATAAGTATACCCCCGCAAACGAAGTTTAAGGGGAGTATACTGTTTTCACGTTGTCCGTCCGTCCGTAACATTTTGGTTTTCCCTGCATATCTTGCTTAATAGTTCACAGAATCTTTTCATTTTTGGCATTAATGTTGATATTGATGAGATGCTGCTGCTACATGAAAATAAAGGTACTGCGATCAATACTATTAAAGTTATTCCCCTTTATAATTCTTGAAAACTTGTCCGTGACACTTTTGATTTTCCTGTATATATTGCTTAATAATTTTAATAATTTTCGTATTTATTGTTCTACATTAATGAAACTTATATCACACTTGGTGCCTGAGGTAAGGAATCTGTTGTAGTCAAATATTTATCAAGGGCCCATAACTCTTGGAGTTATGTCCCTGGATAGGTTTTCATTTAACATAGCCATTTTGAGGTCTAATAATGTTAAAGTGTATAGGGAGTGGATACCTTGTTAGCGCAAATCCTCTCACAGTTTTAGGGTGATCTTTCGAAACTTTGCAGGTGTTTTTATATCGCTCTGAAGATGTGCATGTGGTTTTTTCATGCTCCTAAAATTATTTCTTTCACTTTTTTCGTCTTTTTTTAACTTAGCCATTGTTGAGGTCTAATAATGTTTAAGCGTATAGTGAGTGGGTTACTTGTTAGCGCGAAGTTTAACAGATGGTTAAAACTCATCAAATAAATTTTGTGTTTCAATAATTTTGGGCAAAGTTGCCGGCTATGAGTTCAACTTCTTTTAAACATGTCTGTTCTTTTTTATTATTGACCGTTGTCATGCGGGGGTAATCTAATAAGCAGTGGTTATCCACGTTTTTCATTCAAATAAGTGATTATACAGTTCCTAAGGACTATACAATACAAGGTATTTCATATTTAAAAAGTTTAGAAATTTAATGTGCATCTATGACATAATAGAATGCCTCATGAATGTAAATGAGGCGCTCTGAAGCTGCTCTGTTTCCATAAAATATTTCACACTTCAAATTGTAATATCTTGGAAACTAATAAAGATAATGCGGTTTTCCCCTTCGATTCCTTTAATCAATGTCTTTTTCAATTTAATGGATTTCTATACCAACGTATAAGACCTCTAACTGTGAAAACAAATGCCCATATCATCATTTAATCGACCGACTATAGGCCGTTGCCTTATGAAAACACGCATATACAAATATTCCTATAGAAAAACGAAAAAATTAGATGAAAAAATGTGATATTTTTAGCTCACCAGAGCCGTATGCTCCGGGGGAGCTAAAGGATAGGCAGTTGTCCGTCGTCTGCGTCGTCTGCGTCTGCGTCTGTCTGCGTCTGGTGACGTCAACACTTTTAAACGACATCTCCTCTGAAGCCGCTAGGCCGATTGATCCCAAATTTCATCTGTAGCATCCTTGGCTTGGGGGATTGAAAGTTTGTGTTTTTTTATGAAATTCGGCTCATTAGTTTGGTTGCTATGGCAACTTAGAGTTTCCATAGATTTATAATGGGGAAAATTGAAAAATGGCATTTACTGCCAACCCGCTGCAGATATTTTGACAAAACTTTCATAGACATATACCTTAGGCAATCTACAATCTGCCATATGATTTTAGGCCTACTGCTCATTTATATAGGTTGCCATGGAAACCAAATTGAAAAAAAAAAAATCCTTAAAAAATCATCTCCTCAGAAACCGTATGCTCTATATTTGCCTTTACACGTTTTGTGTTTTTTATGAAATTCGGCTCTTTAGTTTGGTTGCTATGGCAACTTAGATTTTCCATAGACTTATAATGGGGAAAATTGAAAAATGGCATTTGCTGCCAAGCCGCTGCAGATATTTTGACAAAAGTTTCATAGAAATATTCCTTAGGCAATCTTCTATCTGCCATATGAATTTAGGCCTACTGCTCATTTGTATTGGTTGCCATGGAAACCAAATTGAAAAAAAAAAAAGAAAAAAAATATACTTAAAAAATCATCTCCTCAGAAACTGTACGCTTTATGAGGCTGAGAGTTTATGAAAATATTCACCATATTTGCCTTTACACGTTTTGTGTTTTTTATGAAATTCAGCTCTTTAGTTTGGTTGCTATGGCAACTTAGATTTTCCATATACTTATAATGGGGAAAAGTAAAAAATGGCATTAACTACAAAGCCTTTGCAGATATTTTGACAAAACTTCCATAGAAATGTTCCTTTAGTAAACTTCTCTCAGCAATATGGTTTTATGTCAACCTGAGGGTCCAGTAGGTTGTGCCGGGGCCATTCCCAGCCCCCAGTACTTCATGAAATGCCTTTATATCTCAGAAACATTACAGATCCCCACCCCTAAACCATATATATTCTTGTTCCTTATGATAAGGTGCATTAAATGACACCAACCTGGGGATCCCCCCGTATGTGCCGGGGACATGCCCCACCCCCTCCACTTCATAAAATGCCATTTATCGCAGAAACCATTCAGATCCCCACCGGTAAAGCGTATATATTCTTGTCGCTTATGAAAAGATGCACTCAGTGACACCAACCTGGGGGTCCCCCAGGATGTGCCTGGGCCATGCCCCACCCCTCCATTTCACAACAGCCCCAATATTCCAGAAACCTAACAGATCCAAAACCTAAAATGAAATATATTTTTGTTCCTTATGATAAGTTGCATTCAGTGACACCAACCTGGGGGACACCCCGGATGTGCCGGGAACATGCCCAACCCCTCCACTTCATAAAAGGTTGGCCCCCGCCCATAGGGGCTTGAAAAAATATATGGGCTGCATGATGCTTCCACGCAGAGCTGAATCCGGCCGACACACTAGTACTGGTAAACCGCTTAGAGGATCTAAGCCTGTCCAGGAACTGTGGTGCGAGGCGGACCGTCCATGCTAATAAACCCTATTGGTTTCATTGGGTGGCAGGGCTTGAGATGTCATTTCATCTCAATGTCGGGTAAAAGTCCCACAAAATTGGAAGCAACGTCCACAAAATGACCTTTACAGTGTTGACGGGGACGTTAAACCTCAAATCAAACAAACAAAACTTCATAAAAGGCCAAATATTCCAAAACCTTACAAATCCCCACCCCTAAACCATATATATTCTTGTTCCTTATGATAAGAAGCATTAAGTGACACAAACCAGGGGGTCCCCCAGATGTGCCGGGGACACGCCCCACCCCCTCCACTTCATAAAATGCCATTTATCTCAGAAACCATTCAGATCTCCACCCCTAAACCATATATATTCTTGTTCCTTATGATAAGACGCACTCAGCGACACCAAGCTGAGGGTCCCCCGGGATGTGCCGGGGTCATGCCCCACCCCCTCCACTTCATAAAAGGCCAAATATTCCAGAAACCTTACCGATCCCCACCCCTAAACCATATATATTCTTGTTCCTTGTGATAAGACACATTCAGTGACACCAACATAGGGTTCCCCAGGGCTCGCCCGGGCCATGCTCCATTCTTCAACTTCACAAAAGACCATATATCTGAGAAACTGTTTAGAGCCCTACCCTTAAGCCATATATATATTCATGTTCCTTATGATAAGATGCAATCAGTGACACCAGCATGGGGTCCCCCCCCCCATGTGGTGCCACGGGCCATGCCCCACCCCTTTACTTCATTAAAAGCCATATATCTCAGAAATCGGTCAGATCCCCACCCCTTAACCATATATATTCTTGTTCCTTATGATAAGACCCCACTTCATAATAGGCCATAGATCTCAGAAACTATTCAAATCCCTACCACATAATCACATATATTCTCAGACACATTCAGTCAATCCATCTTGTGGGGTCTGCAGGGGCCATTTCTCTCCCATCCACTTCATAAAAGGGCCTCATATCTCAGAAACTGTTCAGCATTAGGTTGCAACAATCTTGGACTTTTCTGGAATCCACCATGCCTGTATCCCTTCACTGCCTAAAAGACCTTACATCTCAGGAGCCATACATATCCCACCGCTAAACCTTATATGTCCCTGTTCTTTTTTTATAAGACACATTTAGTGGCACCAACCAGGGCTCCATTGGGTTCATGCCCCACCCTCTCTACTATATAAAACACCTAATATTTCAGATACAGTCCACATGAGTGCTCATTTGGGAATTGGGAGACTTTGTAATTGGTAGATTAAAATCATACCATGTTAAAATACATGTCTGCCATTGGGCAATGCCCATCTGAGCTCTGGTTTATGAAATTTGGCTCTTTGGTTTGTTTGCCATGGCAAGTTAAGAGTTTCAATTGACTTATAATGGGGAAAATTGAAAAATGACATTTATGCCTTTCAAGATATTTTGTCAAACTTACATAGAAATGTTCCTTTAATAATGTTCTTTTAGGCCTATTGGTTGCCACAGATGGGAAATTGCCAGCTGTCATCTGTTGTCCTGCAACAACACATTCAAGCGACATCAGACCTCTGAAGCCACTAGGCTGATTGGGTCCAAATTTTATCTGTAGCATCTTTGGGCGCAGGGCTTCCATGGTTAATTAAAATACTTTGCTGCCAGTCGGCAGTGCCCCCTGAGCTCTGGTGAGCATAGTGGCCCATGGGCCTCTTGTTCTTATTTCTGCTAAAAATATAGATTGGGGGGTAGATGTTAGAACCGCTTCATCGAGGCCGTTCTAACTAGTACCCACAATCTATATTTTAGAGCAGAATTATGAAAAATAAGGTTTACCCCTGTAAACCCCAATGTTACTATATAAAAGTCCATAGGGGCTTGGAGAAATAGATTGGACTGCACAATGCTTCCACGCAGAGCTAATACCGACCGCAAGTCCATGCTTATAAACCTTATTGGTTTCATTGGGCGGCAGGGATTGAGATGTCCTTTCATCTCAATGTCGGGTAAAAGTCCCGCAGAATTGGAAGGAACGTCTCTTAAATGACCTAAATAGTGTTGACGGGGACGTTAAACCTCAAATCAAATAAACAAACTATATAAAGTTGGGGTTCAAGGGTGTCAGAATTATTTAGGCGTGTTTTCGTGATGGAATGATAAAGAAAAGGAATCTAAATACTGTCAGTTTTTGCAAAAATTTCGAGACAGCCATAAGGATACATGTAACATAATCATTGTGTTTGGCTGTTGATAGGGGATAGATTAGCTGCAGCTTATCTTCTGTTTCGGCACAGCTAAATTATTTTCTTTTGCCTTTCTGGGCAATATATGTATAAGAAGCGTACGATAAAATCATGCGATATGTCATATTACATGTACAGCATTGGTGGTTGGCCATACGTTTGTTTCAAGTAATTTGCAAAGTAGAAGTAAAACTAAGATCAGGGATTGATACAATTAACTTACTCCACCCATAAAAGACACCAAAGAGAAAGAAATACAAACATTAAGCGACCAGACCATAATGGAAACCTAAACAAAGGAAGGCCATAAGGACAGTTACTTTCCCACAAAATGGCCATATGGCCATCCAAAACCAAAAGACACAAGTGATACACACAGTAAGTAACAAACAACAACATAAATAAATCGCCACAGAAGAGCCGCCTTGGAACGGTCAGTGGAAGATTTCCACTGGGGGGCTTAAATCGATTTTACGTGGCCACAATCCTCGCCCTTACTTCAGTCGCGATTTAGACAAATAATTTGTTCAGTCGGCATGAAGGCCTCCTAACTCATCAGTGCAACATCTCCGTGAACACAAAAATCAAAGAACCACAGAGGTGAGACAACGGTGAGGACTCATTTGTCAAAAAAAAACTGGATTTTAATGCGGAAATAATGTTTTCCGTAGTAATTGTATGTATACATTGTGTAGATGTTATATCTTCTGAAATTATAACAGTTAAGATGGACAGGCCATGTTACCAGAATGCCTGAGGAACGTTTGCCAAAGAAAATTCTCCATGGCGAACTAGAAATGGGCAGAAGCTCCCAAGGTGGTCAGAAGAAGCGCTACAAGGACACCCATAAGGCCTCCTTCAGGGACTTCAACATTCCAACAGAGTCCGTGAAGCTGAGCAGAAACGCGCACAGTGCAAAGCCAGAGCTAAGGCATCACCAACAGAGCTGTCTTCCTCTAGCCTCTGATGCTCTATCTGCAACCGACAGTTCAGTGCTAGAATCGGTCTCATCAGCCATCTTAGAACACACAAATAGTAAGATTTCTCAAATATGATTCAGAACGGTCATTGTCAGTAATGACAGACGAACTATTATATGTTTTAACTTTAGTTTCTATGATTATTTTTCAGTTTTCTTTTATGAAAGCAACGTTAATTGCGAACCCATGTTTTACTTTCCCAAAGCATGACAGTATTGTTGACTTGTTTCTGTTCTAAGTACGCTATCTAAAATTTCACAGACCGCATTTGAATTGGTTGCATCATTATAGCAGTGGACAAACATGTCCTCGATATAGCAGACCTAACACCAGGATGTCTGGTTCAATAGTCAAAGGTTTTGACAGTACGTACTGTAAAATAACTAATTCTTACTTTTATTTGTGTGTATATGCTTGGTTTCTTTTTAAAAGTTTATGTCTGTTTTGGTGGAGTTTTGCCAAGCCAGTCGACCCTAATTTTACTGTGTGGCAGTTCAGGCTAGCTTGCTATGCTGTAGGGTTTAGCGAGCTAGAATATGCTCCGAGCATGTTTATATATGTAGCGGAAGTAAACATGAACGGAAAATTGTGAGTAGTTCATTGCTATCATGTAGAGCTGTTCACTCACGTCATAGATACATGTCTTTGTCCGTAAGTATGCCATGGTGTGTCATTTGTCAGTTTTTTGGGCGCACCGAATTAGGGATAATTTAACATACAGGAATCGGTTGGTGTCACGGGTTGGATCGGGCAACAACATCGACGTCGCGACGTCAGTTCAAACGTTTTTGTTACAAAAAAAAAAAAAAACAATAGTAGTTTACTTGAGCTTTAGAACAAACGGTGTAGATCGGCGCATATTGCGTGGTGAAGCATTTTCCGATATTTTATGATAGTATATGCGCTAGAAAACTAAATGTATTTATGAATTGCTATTTTTCAGCTTTGTCGCGGAGGACACTGTCTAAAATAGAACTGTGCCATGGTAATGGATGACTGGTCTGCCTGCGCAATCGTCTGTTGCTTATTCTTGTCGCGTCAAATTCAGTTTCGTATTCATTTGTGATGAGCATGAATTAAAAATGAAAATTCCTTAAATTTTCAAACAAAGTGTTTTTGTCATCTATTACACAGATGAGCTGAGGTGTATCTCTACTGATGTTGTGACATGTTCGGAAGAGTCCGGTTGTCTGATCAGTGCATGCACAATAACGTTATATAAGCGGTGAGACTCGGACAGTTATTTTTCGGGACAAACATGGTGCTTAGTAAACCGTGCTGTTAGATGTACATGTACGTTGTTGTTTCTAGGCAGTGTCATAGAGAAGTATCATTACGATAACACTTCCTTTTGGCGTATGACTAATTTCTTCAAAACGGTTTTTTTCCTAAGAAAATGTGTGGTATTTCTCTTAACCCTTGACCTGCTGAATATTTTTTATATATGCCACACCCCCTACTTATTATCAATCAATCAGATTACTAGATGCAAATGATTGCAACAAATTCATGAGCTGAATTACAAACAATGAAGATCCGGATCAGATCGAAGCCATCGGATCTGGATCTACATTGTTTGAAAGCTAAGGCATATCCTGGCTCAGCAGGACAAGGGTAAAGTATACTCCAATACTCATGGAGGCGGCTGTAACGTGTATCAGCAAAACATTTGTCTTGGAGCAGAAATAAGGAAAGCGAATGAATACCTCAGTAAACTACACTTTTCCTTTTATAAACTGAGGTTGAGATGATCATTGCACATACTCGTTACCTTGATGTCACAGACATTTTGTTGATATTGTTTATTGTTTGTTTATTGTATAGAAATATAGTTGTTCATTAAAATATCTAACTTTGTTAGAATTATCTTTATGACTTTGTGTTCGGCCCCCGCCCATCGGGGCTTGAAGAAATATATGGGCTGCATGATGCTTCCATGCAGAGCTAAAACCGACCCGCACGGGAGTACTGGTAAACCGCTTAGAGGTTCTAAATACGTACTATAAAAGGGTTATCCCTTGGAAGCAAGGAATACACCACAGAACTGAAATATATATGGAGTGTACATGTTTTCTAGGCCAGACTAGCTAGTTTGCCCAGGCAAAGCGGTGCGCACGAGTTGGACCGTCCATGCATATAAACCCTATTGGTTTCATTGGGCGACAGGGCTTGAGATGTCATTTCATCTCAATGTCGGGTAAAAGTCCCACAAAATTGGAAGCAACGTCTCCAAAATGACCTTTATAGTGTTGACGGGGACGTTAAACCTCAAATCAAACAAACAAACAAACAAATGACATTGTCTTGCATTAGTTTACTCTGCTATTGGATATCTTTTCAACATATGGGACTACGGTTCATATGTAACACTGTTGTTTTTATTATTTTATTAGTACAACAAATTTAAGAAATTACATATACATCACATGTATTAAGGGGAATGAGAACACCTTCAGGGGAGGCAACTCCTGAAGAAGTATTTTTGTCCCCATGTCAATAGGAGTCCACTCTTTTAGGAAAGAATTTGCTCCTTAGGAGCAAATTCTTTCCTTTAAGAGTAGACCCCTTTTTCAACGCGACAGGGCTTTATAGAAAAGCGAACAGGAATTCCCGAAAGTTGTCCCACTTTGAAAAATTGCGTAAAAATGTGCCAGATGTTTGCATTCCCCTAAAGGTAAGGAGAATACTTATTTACAAATTCGGTCATTTGTTGTAAATATGACACAATTTGAAAGTCAGTTGCTAACGATCATCAATCTTTGGTATAGGAAGATTAACTAAGAAATGTCTTGTAACATCCATTTTTGGATGTTTTTGAAACCCAAAACTTGTCTTGTAGTAAATCAATGTTAAAACGAGGGATTATCCTTATTATAAGAATGTGCCCCCGATTGGAGCAAAGTCTTTCCTTTAATTTCGCCCCTTATAAGAAAGTATGCAAATTACTGATGTGCTGCACTCAGTGAAAAGGGGTATTCGAGCATGTATGTCCAGGAAAGAATCTGATCTAAGTTTCCGCTGTGCGCTATATGGATGCCTCTTGCCGAAAATTGCTTCATTCTGACCAAGAAGGCTTTTTGATTTGATTGATTTGAGGTTTAACGTCCCCGTCAACACTGTAAAGGTCATTTTGGAGACGTTGCTTCCAATTTTGTGGGACTTTTTTACCCGACATTGAGATGAATTGACATCTCAATCCCTGCCGCCCAATGAAACCAATACAGTTTATAAGCATTGACGGTCCGACACTCGCACCGCTTTGCCTGGGTAGGCTTAGATCCTCTAAACGGTTTACCAGTACTCGTGTGCGGGTCGGTTTCAGCTCTGCGTGGAAGCATCATGCAGCCCATCTATTTCTTAATGCCCCGATGGGCGGGGGCCTAAAGAAGGCTTTATACCGTATTTACCACATGGGGCCTAAGCAAATAGTGCAGATCCTGATGAGACTCGACATCCTGTATCTCAGTTTGCCACTCATCCAGTTATTTCAGACACAACGACAGAAGATTGTAGAAAATTGTACTTTTTTTAAACTTTTAGAACAAATATGCTAAGGGGTGTAAGAATACTCGGGGTATATACGGTAATGACTGAACTGATATGCTGGCAGAATTTTGTATTCCCGGGCCGCATACTTGAAAACACCCCTTTATTTGATGTAACAGTATTCTCCCTTGGAAATGTATCCCCTTACGTTCATCTAATCACAGAGCCATCTTTGACACCTGGGACGTCTGAAAAAGACAAGTACAGAACTGGCATTGCATTACCGTAACATATCCATGTGGAATAGTGCATTCTTTCATAACTACATTGAAAACAGTAAAATTTGTGATATTCCTCAAATTAATGCCTACAACATAGGCTGCGGAAGCTCGTTGGAACCGCCTTATTAAGGTGGTGCTAATGAGTATCCACAACATATGCCTTGGAGCAGAAATAAGAAAAATAATGTACAGTCGAACATCAACCCTCATGTCCTCAACATGGGACCTCGAAAATCTGTTCGAGACAGGGATGGTTCGAGTCACGGAGGTTACTGTCAGGAGGCATAACGAGATACTTTTAGACATCTTTTCGGTGTTCTATAATGAAAATGTATGCTGTGTGAACTCATTAGAATCGACTCATCGAGGCGATTCTAATGAGTACACACAGCATACATTTGCAAGATAAAAGACTAAAATCTCCTTAATTATCCCCCCACTATTTCTTATGTAGAAGATTTCGCTAGGGGCTCAAGAATGGGTTCGACTCATCCATGGTAAACGAGCCATCGTTGTTCGAGCCATCGAAGTTCTACTGTATATCCCGGTAAAAAAACTCACTTTTTTCTCTATATAAAATGATGTTTATTACCAACGCACATAGACAGCTCAGCTACACAGACTAGCAAAAGTATTGAAATTTGGGGTACAGATTTGATTGATTGATTTGAGGTTTAACGTCCCCGTCAACACTGTAAAGGTCATTTTGGAGACGTTGCTTCCAACTTTGTGGGACTTGTGTCGACGGAACAATGTTTGCAATACTAAATCTTTAACACAATGCTTTCTATAACGTTTCAGCTCGATGGATGGAGATGTCCCTTGAAACAATTTAAGATGGCCGCCGAGTATCGGCCATTTTGGATATCGGAGCATAACCATTTGAGAAATTCTGAATCTCAAAGTCACCCCAAATGCCTTCCAAGTTTCGGCTCAGTCCGACTCACCGTTCAGACAAAGGTTTTAAAACGATTTTAGGAATTCGGAATCTCCATATCATCTCAATATCTCGCTATAAGTTTGAGCTCAATCCGACTTTCGGTATCGTTGCAGAAGTTATTTAAAGAATTTATAGATGACCCTCGGTGCGGCCATTTTGAATATCGGGAAAGAATGAATTTAGCAATTCTGAATTTCTGGGTTGCTCCCATGCCGATTCAAGTCTCATGTCATTCAGACATTTAGTTATAGGAGTTGGTGTTTAAAGAATTTCAAGATGACCGCCATAGCCGCCATCTTAGATATCAGAATGGACTGATTTAACAATTTTGAATCTCTATCACGATGTCTCCAATCAAAATTTGAAAGAAGCGTGGCAACAGGAAGAAGAGAAAAGAGCTTAACAGAGTAATCATTTCGTAGCATTACGATAACTCACCCGTACGACATAATGCATTTTTCACATCACAAAATTGGCTATCTTTCCTGATGGAAATCCGTGATTTCTTTCTTATTTAAACTGCAAACAGAGGTTGTGGGTGCTCGTTAGAGCCGCCTCATTTAGAGTCGCCTCAATGAAGCGGCTCTAACGAGCACCCACAATCTCTGTTTGCAGTGATTTCTTTCTTATTTAAACTGCAAACAGGGGTTGTGGGTGCTCGTTAGAGCCGCCTCATTGAGGCGGCTTGGCGAGCACCCGCAACCTATGTCCTGCAGCAGAAATAGGATAAATAATGCACACCCCATTATCCCCCGTTTTGTCTGTATAAAGTGGGGTTTAGGGGGTGTTCGTTTCACGGAATTGTTCACGTAGTGTTAACATCGAATCTTTTCATAGAAAGTCTATCAAACTCAAATGATTCTTGTAATAGACTCCAAATTAAATATTTCCTGGTACAAGATCTGTTTATTTCATAGTGTGTGCCACGACCAATTAATTTATAGAGACCACTGTTGAAGAATTGCAAATGTGGTCGATATATAGCAAATTCCCGTATTTCACTTACTCTTATAGCTTGCATTTCGAGCCTTATCCACATATGCAGTGTTCTGATTATCCGAGTATGGTTCACTGTAAGGATTAGGTTTATTCTTATTTTTCTCCACGGGTTCCATGTAGCCATATTTGTCTACCACTTTTAATTCCAGGTAGTCACCGGGAGTCGGAGGCAGAGGATCGTCTTCATTCCGGTTCTTCTTAACATTATTTTGTGGATTTATAGTTGCCCCTGTCCTTGCCGGTGTGTTGCTGAAATGAATTACTAAAGCGTATTGACTTGTAATGTAACACGACGCCTGATTGGACAGCGTCAAAACGTGTCGGTATGTTCGACGATTTACTGTCGGAAACTCGATGTCATTTCAAAGACTGTAGCTGATTGCTCGTGCCGATTTGTTAAAATTTTGAAGTTTTTAAAAACAAATCAATAGTTGCATGCAACTACTGGCAGTTTCCATTTGCGGAGGTTAACTGTCGGTTTTACGATCGAGAATACCAATTTAGGGAAATGATAACACCTTCAGGGGATGCAACTTCTGCAAAATTATTTTTGTCTTCCATGTCAAAAGGGGTCAACTCTGAAAGGAAAGAATTCTTTTCTGAAGAGTAGACATCTTTTTCAGTGGGCCAGGGCTTACAGGAAGCCCCGAAAATTGTCTCTCTTTGAAAAATGGTGGTAAAATGTAATAGCTGTTCCCATTCCCCTTAACGGCCCTGTGGTAGCATTCATCAAATATTCCGATCAGCATGCACAATCACAAAATAGAAGTGAAGGCAATGATCAGGAATCGATACAATTAACCCACAGCTCCCATCAGAGACAACAAACGGAAAGAAACACAAACATGAAATAACTAGACCCTAATGGACACATCAATAGCAGAAAACCAAAAGGACAGTTACTTTCCAACAAAATGGCCAATTTACTTGATAAAAGTGGGGTTCAAGGTCAAAACTGTATAGGCGTGTTTTCGTGATGATCACGATGTCTCCAATCAAAATTGGAAACATCCAGGGAGAGCCATAAAAGGCTGATGATAAAAGGCTTATAATAATCTAAGGAGCACGCTATTGTGTCCGCTTATTAAATGTATAAAATTTGAGCCAGCGCATGAACAGATCTACAAGATTTCTTGAGCGACCAGCGAAGACTCAGTTCAGCCTGCGCATTCGCGCAGTCTGATCAGGGTCTTCGCTGATCGGTATTCCTATTATAGGCTAATGCTTAAGCAAAGTGTCTTGTCATAGTGGATGGGTACCCATGCTGATTTGAGTCTCTGCTGGTCACCCCAGTCTTATTGTAGATTTTGTCATGCGCAGGCTCAAATAATAAGCTAAACCTTTCCTTCGTGAAGATATGCCCCCGCCCAATCGGGGCTTGAAGAAATAGATGGGCTGCATGATGCTTCCCCGCAGAGCTGAAACCGACCGCACATTAGCACTGATAAACCGCTTAGGAGATCTAAGCCTGCCCAGGCCAAGCAGTGTGAATGGGACCGCCCATGCTTTTAAACCCTTGGCTTCATTGGGCGACAGGACTTGAGATGTCGTTTCATCTCAATGTCGGGTAAGATTCCAACAAAATTGGAAGCAACGTCTCCAAAATGACCTATAAATTGATGACGGGGGCGTTAAACCTCGAATCAAACAAACAAACTTCATACAGATGTTGTGGGTATGTAGGATATTCTAATGCACTTGCGTATAAACGCAACGTCTGAAAGCATAACGTCAAAATGCGACTGTATATTCTGCTATACACTGTCGGAAACCCGAAGTCATGATGTAATATAACTTGGTTGATATGTGGTTTTACGCACCTGACCGCACTTGCCCTTTTTGGGCTAAGAGAGCAATATTTCAACAAAACAAGTGGATAAGTCAATTAGATTGAAGAAAACTGTGTTTAAAATTGTAATTTTGGGAGGTAAATCGTCATTTTTTTGGTCACATAGTCCGTTTTATGGCTCCGCTGACGCGTCGCCGCAAAACTAAATTTCCGACCGTAAAACCGATGATTAACCTATGGCAATTTTCAATACAGCTATCCCATACCATAATTATAACTCTTCGCTGAGCACATATAATTGGAAGATACACTCTTGTACAACAGATACGGGAATCCTAGGTTGTACCATGGGAAAGAAACTATCATACCCAGATTTTACTACCCAGCGAAATGATAAAAATCGAGTGTTCTCGGTGTTCCATTTTCACAGGCTGAACACGACCTCATGTATGGTGTCGCTAATTTTGACGTCATTGCACGAAACGTGACGTCATTAAACATTACAGTATTGTCTTAACAATACAGCGGACGTCGGCAATCGAAGTGTCAGACTGCGATGGTAAAATTCCACACTCAGAAATGTAAGAAAATATGCAAGAATAATGCAATTTCAGCAATTTTAAAGCGTCAGCCGCCACCACGGAAAACAAACTTTTCTTTGACCATTCCGCGTTCATTTAGAGCTGGTCAGCGTTTCTATCAGGTCTGAGAGTGTAGCTATTTCTAAAGACTGTCCATAAAAATAAAGATAGTCTTTAAATTTATGGACTCACGTGTCTGTAGAAAGCAATGCAAATCGCACAAATTTTCAAAAATTCGAAAATCGCAGTACATGTGTTATGCAACCTTCTTTATTACATGATAATCTGCATGTAGCTGAAAACTGAGTATGATCCGTTTTCTTGTTGATTAATAATTCAAGAAACTAAATAATTGATTCTGTGTAGTTCAGGTTTTCTCCCTTACACCATAAACAATGAAATATGTCACCTAAAGCGTGGCACACTTGTTGTAAAGTATATGAACAGATGAAGGGAGAAAACCTAAACAAGAATATCTTCCGCAGCCGTTTTATATAAATACTCGAAAATTAGACAACAGATTCGAGAAAAATCTTTCTTTGCACGCAATTCATCATGTAACGAAGAAGTTTATATAATACATAATCTGCGATTTTCGAATTTTTGAAATTTCTTACGATTTGCATTGCTTTATAGAGACACGTGAGTCCATAAATTTAAAGACTGTCTTTATCTTTATGGACAGTCTTTAGAAATAGCTAAACTCTCAGACCTGTTTATAGGGTAAACTGAAAGTGTGCGCCTAGAAAATAACTTGGAATGTTAATTAATGAAATTGTTCACTTGCAGTTTGTCCGGCCTCGGTAGCTCAGTCGGATGCGCGTCTGACTGTTGATCAGGAGGACGCGGGTTCGATTCTGGAGGGGTCGGCAACATTCTGTCTTGGAGATTGATCATGAAATCTTTTCTACGTTCATGCTCTCCCTTCCGCCGATTCAAGAAGGGCAGTTGTCAGTTTCTGGCGAAAGAATGTACATTGTACTGGTTAACCGCTTATGTATAAGCCGGCACAGGGAAAGTGTGGATAGGTAAACTGACCGGTTCAAAAATGAGCTTAAATAGTGGTGACTGGGCCATTAAATTTGTTTGCAAACAAACAAAAAACTTGCAATTTGCATGTCCGCAGTTACTGAGCTTATCTGGCGTCCCGTGCATTAATTATGTTACGCCGGCAATAAAAAGTTATATCATCAACGTCTGAATGACGTCGAATGTGCGGGGCATACTTTCTGCCATATCCTATTTACATAAATGGGTTCGTTTCCAGCGAAGTCTGTGATAAACGCGATGGTTTTTGATTTTTGAGATTGTGAGTTTTCCTTTTTTGGAGTGTGGTGTCCCCTATGCGGCGTCCTATGGCGTTTACATCACTAACACAGGCCTATATAAATTTGACCCCCCTTGAAACCCACTTTTATAATATAGTAAAACTGGGGTTTATAGGTGTAAACTTAATTTTTCTTATTTCTGCTATAAAATATAGACTGTGGTTACTCGTTAGAACCACCTCATCGAGGCGATTCTAACGAGTACCCACAATCTATGTTTTGAGCAGAAATAAGAAAAATATCGCAATTTTTCATCTAAAAATTTCCGTTTTATTCGCGGTAAATTTACATTGTATTTGTATAGGCGTGTTTTCGTAATGTATTTCGCAATTAATTCGGTTATGTGTCTAGTCATGTACCTGACTTCAACACTCGTAATAAATTGTTAACTGCTGAACTTCTTAATCAGGACTGTCGGTGTCGTAGGCTGCGCAAGGCCTTTTCTAAGTTTTAAAGACGTCATTCCAAATTATATTCAAAATTCAATGTTGGACTTAAATCTCCTCTGCAACATGGTCTATCGGAACCGGAATTTTATGGTGACTTAGTATTTAACTGCATGCATGGTAGTTAACCCAATCACGATTGATAACATTGCTTTCCCTCTTTAATTGCACGCCGGTGGGTCAGGCCTCAGATTCTATGACGGTTCCAGCGGAAAGGCTTACTGAATTAAAATTTGATTTTATGTAATGTTGATTGGTGTCATCAGCTCAGTATCAGTTCCTTAGTGCTGAAGTTGATACTGCGGTGTTGACGTCAGTAATCATGTACTGATTTAAATAACTACATTATGTCTTTAATTTTTGCAGTATAATTTTTCTAAAACTAAGACTGACTTGTCAGGTGAGACATGTATCTTAGCGGATTTGGTTGCCACTTTTTGTTATATTTTAAATTTTGCAAGTCTCGCTACTTTGGACATATCCTTCTTGATGCCCGGGACTTCTCAGGAGTGTGGGCCATGTTTGCTGGTGTTGGCTCGGTGGGGGACTCCTAAGTCCTAGGGTAGGCGTCTCTTGCCTGATGCCTCCAGCTGACCTGTCACAGGGGCTACGTCGGTCGGTGTGTGCTCGGAGGGGGGTGTGCTGTGTTTGCCGGGTCTTGTCCATCAACCGTTTCGGTTTCAGAACTTTGGGGTTGAGCCACACTGATGAAGATTATATATCAACAAGGCCTCTGTGTCACTAAATTTGGTATAGTTAATCCCCACCCCGCGACCCCAAAGTGAAATACATCACGAAAACACGCCTGAATAATTTTGACCCCCCTGAACCCCACTTTTATATGGTAAAACTGGGGTTTACAGGGGTAAACCTTATTTCTCTTATTTCTGCTCTAAAGTATAGATTGTGTGTACTCGTTAGAATCGCCTCGATGAGGCGGTTCTAACGAGTACCCTCAATCTATATTTTGAGCAGAAATAAGAAAAATATCACAATTTTTCTTCTTAAAAGTCAGCGATAAAGGTTACAATGTATTAGTATAGGCGTGTTTTCGTAATGCTTTTCACTGGTCGTTCAAAGGCGGTTCTTCTGTCGCGGTTGATTTTTGTTATAGTCCGTCTTTGGATGTGGGTATCGCTTATATCGTTTTGTTCTGGATAGCCAATTTGGCCATTTTGTGAAAAAGTATCTGTCATTTTGGTTTTCGCTAGTGATGTTTCCATTAGGTCTTGTTATTTCAGGTTTGTGTTTCTTTGCCTTTGGTGTCTCTGATGGGAGGTGTGGGTTAATTTTATCGATTCCTGATCATTGCATTCACTTCTATTTCCAATCTATCATAACAGCTTCGGACAGTTCCAGCTACATAAGAGCCAAAATATAAGAGTTTAATTCCTTGTTGTAACACTTTTCCACTTTTCTTTGAGCCAGCGCACGACAAAACATACAATAAGACATGTGCGCCCAACGAAGACTCAGATCAGCCTGCGCATCTGCGCAGTCTGATCAGAGTCTTCGTTGTGCGCTCTAAGGACAGCTATGGACCCATTGCTCCTTCATGCTGCAAGAGAAGTCTCTGGTTAGACTATATGGATACGAGGGCTGATCCGAGTCTTCGCTGGGTGCATATGTCTTATTGTAGGTTTTGTCATGTGCTGGCTCATGTCTTTTAGTTCCATCTACAACAAGAGGCTCAATGAGCCTAAACCGCTCACCTGAGGAACTTAAGTTTTAACAATTCACAGACTTGACTACTAAATCTGCTAATAGAATCCAGCCCATTGACCCTTACAGGATATAAGTCATCATTATTGCATTGCATTCCAAGTTTGAGACTTCTAGCTTCTATAGTTCCTGAGAAATCTTTGACGAAAATTTAACATTGGTCAAAATGGAGAGAAAGAAGATTGAAAGAACAGATGAACAAATAAGCTGAGAAAGCCCAATGTCTCTTACACAAAATAAGTCATCATTATTCTATTGAATACCAAATTTGATGCTTCTAGCTTTTATAGTTCCTGAGAAATCTTTGATTAAAAATTTAACATTGGTCTATTATCTCTATATGGGGAGAAAGAAGAGTGAAGGAACAAATGAACCAGACTAGCTCCAAAACCTAATGCAGCCTTTCCCCTTGCCCAATGGTGCTACACATAAAATTTAAACAAGATTGGTCGACTGCCTTCTGAGATATGCTTCATTGAAAGTGTGGACGACGGATGGACGGACGACGGACTCCGGAGCCTTGGTATACTATCAGCTCACTGGAGCCTTTGGCTCAGGTGAGCTAAAAATTCAAGTCGCTATTTCTGTCACAACATTTTCCCTACGTTAAGTCTATGGGCAAATTTTTTTGTCTCTCAAGGTCACGTAACTCCGAGGTCAATATTCCGATTCGACCCAAAATCGAACTTAACCGAGATTTTATGCCTGTCCTCGTTACCTGCAAGTTTGAAGCTGATATGAATAAAAATAAAGTTGCTATCGTGGTCACAACGTATTTTTTTATGCTCAAGGGCAGGTAACTCCAAGGCAAATATTCCGATTCGGCCCAAAATCGAACTTAACCGAGATTTTATGTCTGTCCTCGTTACCTGCAAGTTTGAAGCTGATCTGAAAAAATTCAAGTCGCTATCGTAGTCACAACATTTTCTCTATGTTAAGTCTATGGGCAAATTTTTTGTCGCTTAAGGTCATGTAACTCCGAGGTCAATATTCCGATTCGAACTTAACTGAGTCTTTATGCCTGTCCACGTTACCTGCAAGTCTGAAGCTGATCTGAATAAAAATAAAGTTGCTATCGTGGTCACAACGTATTTTTTATGCTCAAGGGCAGGTAACTCCAAGGCAAATAATCCGATTCGGCCCAAAATCTAACTTAACCGAGATTTTATGTCTGTCCTCGTTACCTGCAAGTTTGAAGCTGATCTGAAAAAAAATTCAAGTCGCTATCGTACTCACAACATTTTCCCTATGTTAAGTCTATGGGCAAATTTTTTGTCGCTTAAGGTCACGTTACTCCGAGGTCAATATTCCGATTCGGCCCAAAATCGAACTTAACCGGGATTTTATGCCTATCCTCGTTACCTGCAAGTTTGAAGCTGATCTGAATAAAAATAAAGTTGCTATCGTGGTCACAACGTATTTTTTCATGCTCAAGGGCAGGTAACTCCAAGGCAAATAATCCGATTTGGCCCAAAATCGAACTTAACCGTGATTTCATGTCTGTCCTCGTTACCTGCAAGTTTGAAGCTCATCTGAAAAAAAATCAAGTCGCTATCGTAGTCACAACATTTTCCCTATGTTAAGTCTATGGGCAAATTTTTTGTCGCTCAAGGTCACGTAACTCCGAGGTCAATATTCCGATTCTGCCCAAAATCGAACTTAACCGAGATTTTATGCCTGTCCTTATTATCTGCAAGAATGAAGTCGATCAGAAAAAAATTGACGGAGCTAGAGTGATGACAAGCTTTTTCCTATGTTAAGTCTATGGGAGCTATATGTTGCCATGGTAACCAGAGTTCCACTCAGATCTGCATGAAAACCTTATGCAGTCTTTCCACTTGCCCAATAATGTTACACATGAAATTTGATCAAAGTCGGCCAAGTAGAATACCGAGGCCCCGTTTTTTTTTGATTTACATCTATCTATTGTAGATGGATTTGTTTCGTGCAAAATTTATGATAAACGCGATGACTTTGATTTTGAGATTGTAAATTTTCCTTTTTTGGATGGTGATGTTCCTCGCGCGCCATCCTATGGCGTTTATATTTCGCAATTAATTCGATTTGCTAGAGTGTGTAGTCATGTAACTGACTTCAACACTCGTAATAAATTATTAACGGCTAAACTCCTTAATCAGGGTTATCGGTACCATAAACTACGCAAAGCCTTTTCAAAATTTTATAGACGCCATTCTGATTTAATTTCAAAATTCAATATTGGACTTAAATCTCTTCTGCAACAAGGTCTATCGGAACCCGAATTTTATGGTGACTTAGTATATAAATTCAGAAAAATATATAACCGCAATGACTTCAGCACCCAATTTCGTAAAATCATTCATCGATATAAAAAGATTGGGTACAACATGGATATTATACGACAGACTGCATGCATGGTAGTTAACCCAATCACGGTTGGCAACTTTGCTTCCCTCTTTAATTGCACGCCGGTGGGTCCGGCCTCAGATTTTATGACGGCTCCAACGTAAAGGCTTATTGAAAATTAGAGAGATAATGTTGGTTGGTGCCTGATGCTCTGTCTCTGGTCGGGCTCATCGGAGTCTAACTGTTGGTTTTCTTTTGCTCCAGCATTTCAGTGGTTTCTTGCTGTCGAGTCCTCACCGTTGTCTCACCTCTGTGGTTCTTTGATTTTTGTGTTTACGGAGATGTTGCACTGATGAGTTAGGAGGCCTTCATGCGGACTGAACAAATTATTTGTCTAAATCGCGACGGAAGTAAGGGCGAGGATTGTGGCCACATAAAATCGATTTAAGCCCCCCAGTGGAAATCTTTCCACTGACCGTTCCAGGGCGGCTCTTCTGTGGCGATTTATTTATGTTGTTGTTTGTTACTTACTGTGTGTATCACTTGTGTCTTTTAATTTTGGATGGCCATATGGCCATTTTGTGGGAAAGTAACTGTCCTTATGGCCTTCCTTTGTTTAGGTTTCCATTTTGGTCTGGTCGCTTAATGTTTGCATTTCTTTCCCTTTGGTGTCTTTTATGGGTGGAGTAAGTTAATTGTATCAATTCCTGATCTTTGTTTTACTTCTACTTTTCAAGATATACATTTTTGAAATTCACATTAACCCTTATGCAAAAATGCACAAGGGCAGGTAACTCCTAAGTGTATGATCCGATTCTGCCAATTATCGAACTTGACCGAGATTTCATGGCTGTGCTGGTTATCTGTAAGAATGAAGCCAATCCGAACAAAATTGAAGCAGCTACAGTGATGACAACATTTTCCCCATGTTAAGTCGATAGGCAATTTTTCGGGCGCTCAAGGGGACGTAACTCTTGAGTGAATTATCTGATTCGGCCCAAAATCGAACTTGACCGAGATTTTATGCCTGTATTGGTTATCTGCAAGAATGAAGTCGATCAGAAAAAAATTGACGGAGCTAGAGTGATGACAAGCTTTTTCCTATGTGAAGTCTATGGGAGCTAGATGTTGCCATGGCAACCAGAAATCCACTCAGATCTGCCTGAAAACCTAACGAAGCCTTTCCACTTGCCCAATAATGCGACACATGAAATTTGATCAAAGTTAGCCAAGTAGTCTTTAAGATATACATTTTTGAAATTCCCATTAACCCTAATGCAAAAACACACAAGGGCAGGTAACTCCTAAGTGAATGATCCGATTCTGCCAGTTATCGAACTTGACCGAGATTCCATGGCTGTGCTGGTTATCTGCAAGAATAAAGCCAATCTAATAATTGAAGCAGCTACGGTGATGACAACATTCTCCCCATGTTAAGTCAATAGGCAATTTTTTCAACGCTCAAGGGCACGTATCTCCTGAGTGAATAATCCGATTCAGCCCAAAATCGAACTTGATCGAGATTTCATGCCTGTCCTCGTTATCTGCAAGAATGAAGTCGATCAGAAAAAAATTGACGGAGCTATAGTGATGACAAGCATTTTTCCTATGTTAAGCCTATGGGAGCTCTTTGTTGCTGTGGCAACCAGAGTTCTCATCTGATCTGCACGAAAACCTAATACAGCCTTTCCCCCTACCTGATGATGGTTCATATGAAATTTGATCAAGGCCGGCCGACTGGTTCCAGAGATATACTTCGTTGAAAGTGTGGACGACGGACGACGGACGACGGACGCCGGCTCGTGGTATACTAATACCTCACATGAGCCTTCGGCTCAGGTGAGCTAATAAAACGAGGTTTATTCCTTGTAGCGCCTTGATCTGTGGCCCGTATGGAGGTGCTCAGATTGGCAAGGTCACAGCTTGGAACGGTAAAAAGCATCAGTTGGAATAAATCTTGTCCAGATGATATGGTGATAAAACAGAATATGCTAACGAATGTCGTTTACACCACACCTTATCATATAAGCGTTTGACTTACTCGACATCGTCGGGGTTAATGTATGCATACACTTCAGAATCCTGTTTCATCAACTTCTGTTTGGAGCCTGACTTTGGTTTCTTGAAATCACGTGGTTCGGGCATTGGTGCCCGTTTGCTGAGCTTATACTCATTATACATCTGAAAAGAATGCGCCAGAATTATTATAATAAGGCAACGGCTTCTATGAGACGTGACAGAAACCCATCTTCTTCCAAAGGATAAGCCTTTTATAGAACACATTTATTGAGGAATTCAAATCCGGGGGCAATGGATATTTGTCGGAAAGACAATAATGAGCCAGCGTATGACAAAACCCACAAGAAGTCTTGAGCGACCAGCGCAGTCTGATCAGAGTCTTCGCTGATCACATGTACCTACTACAGGCAAATATCTATGCAAAGAGACATAAGCAAAAGTTCTGGTCATATTGGATGGGTGTGCAGTATGATTTGAGTCTGCTGGTCGCATCGGTCTTATTGTAGGTTTTATCATGCGCCGGCTCATTATTATTATTTTAAATGCCTTTTCGTCATTATAATATTTTCCTTCACATTAGAGTTAAAAAACCAGAGGACCAATGGTCCTGAATCGCTAACCTGAGTGCTGAGTGTTTATGGAGCCATTTGGTTTCTGATAAGAAGATTTTGAAGGGGTTAGTTTCATCCACTCACATAGCTTGTTGCATCTACCAATTTTCAGATCACAGGCTGCCATTGTTTCCGAAAAATACATTCTTTTGACTTTTTCTCTCTACAAAAGTCTGTTTGACCTTGGCATGAAATGGGTCAAGGTCATCAGATGCCCATCATTTGAACAAACAATGCTGGATCAGAGTCCCCTAGGCTAAATACCAGGTTTCATGGCAATTTGCATACTGGTTCCGGAGATTTCTGAAAGGGTTTTTACCTTATATAGGCATGACGGCCATCTTGGTCATTTGACCAAACTCAAATTAATTTTCATTTCTTTTTTACTTAAAACTTTCATAAAAATTTGATTTCAAATGGTCCAGTGGTGTCTGTGGAAAACAGGTTTAAATTCCCATATCTGAATGACTTTGGGCCAAGGTCAAGGAATGACCTTCACCTTGAACATTCCTGCAGTTTCATCCATTCATTTAGCTAACTGCATCTAACAATTTGCAGATGGCAGACTGTATAGTTCCAAAAAGTACTCATGTTTTGACTTTTCCCATACAAAATCTATGTAACCAAACTTTACCATTGCGTTAAAATAGGTCAAGGTCGTCCGAAGATCATCATTTAACAACATATAATGGGCCAGAGTCCCCAATTTCACATATCAAGTTTCATGACAATCGGCCCACTGGTTCTAGAGAATAAGATTTTTTGAAGGTTATTTACCTTATATGTTCATAGTGGCCATGTTGGTCATGTGACTAAATTCAAAGTAATCGGTTTTCATTTCCTTGTTCCTGAAAGCTTTCATATAAAATTTTGTTTCAAATAGCCCAGTTGTCTCTGTGAAAACAATTGTTAATTCTGTATCTGAATGGCACTTGGCCAAGGTCAAGGAATGACCTTCACCTTGAATACTCCTGTAGTCTCATCCACTCATTTAGCTTACCGCGTGTACCAATTTTCAGATCACAGGCTGCAATTGTTTCCAAAACATACCCAGTTTTGACTTTATCTCCTGCAAAAGTATATGTGACCAAATTTGATTTGGGTATAAAAAAAGAAGGATCACCTGAGGCTCATAATTTAAACAAACTATAATGGACTCGAGTCCCAAATGCTGCATACGAAGTTTCATGCTAATCAACCCACTGGCTCGGGAGAAGAAGATTTTTGAAGGGTTCTTATCTTATATGGGCATGGCGGCCATCTTGGCCTTGGCCATGTGACCTGAACCCAGCTAACAAACTTTATTTCCCCATTCCTGGATGCTCCACATGCAATGTGACTTCAATCGACCCAGTGGTTTCGGAGATGTTTGAAAATCTTGACAGACAAACAACAGACAGACAGACAACGGAGCCTTGACATAGACGGATCCAACGTTTTGACACGAGACTTTGTTTACATTTCATTGTGCATGCGCTAATAACATCCCCTTGAAATCTGATCTTCGTGGTTGGCGAAAAGCGACTGGCTCCATATAAACACATTGCAAATAGGGGTTCTTTTTCGCTTTTATTTCAGCTGACTATCACGTATAACCTATCGAATTACACTATAAATGGGTATGGGTATTTAAATACAAGTACAAATTCATGCATTTTCTCCGTTTGATCATTAGTTATACGCATTTTATTAAAACAGAATTAAGACCATCCCGCCTTGTAACCTCCCTAAATATGACAAGTAAGTATGATCAAAACAGTCCCGATTCTTCTAGAAAGCATTGATTCAAAGCTTAGACATGTACATGCATATTTTAATTTAAGGTCTAAAGGTCAAGATCATCGTTTCAAATCCAAATAAAAGACATGCTTCCAGAAAATAAAATAGTGTTTACGATGGCGATAAATGGCGGAAGACGTTTTGTGTGGCCAATCACACTTGCACCTGCATTTTATGAGCCCATTTAACAAGAGGACCATGATGGCCCTGGATCGCTCACCTGATCCATAGAGTAACAAGTGGGCCCCAGGGAGGGCCATTATTGACCCCAGGGTTATAATGTGCATAATGTTGAGGGATGTCTAAAAAGGTGAAGCTTCATACCAAATATCAACAAAGGCTATAATTTGAACAATCTTGGCAAAGGTCCACTAGATGAAGCTTCACAACAAATATCAAAGACCTGGGCCTTGCGGTTTCAGAGAAGAAGATTTTTTTTTAAAGATATTCCTTACATAAGCCTATGTAAAACCAAATGGCCCCGGGGCAGGGGCATTTTGGCCTCAGGGCTATAATTTAAACAATCTTGATAGAGGTCCACTAGATGAAGCTTCACAACAAATATCAAAGACCTGGGCCTTGTTGTTTCAGAGAAGAAGATTTTCAAAGATTATCTCTATTATAAGTCTATGTAAAACCAAAGGGCCCTGGGGCGGGAGCATTTGTGGCCCCAGGGCTATAATTTGATTAATCTTGGTAGAGGTCCACTAGCTGAAGCTTCATACCAAATGTCAAAGACCTAGGCCTTGTGGTTTCAGAGTAGAATATTTTTCAAGATTTTCCCTATATAAGTCTATGAAAAACCAAAGGGCCCAGGAGCGGGGACATTTTTGGCCCAAGGGCTATAATTTGAACAATCTTAATAGAGGTCCACAAGATGAAGCTTCATACCAAATATCAAAGACCTGGGCCTTGCAGTTTCAGAGAAGAAGATTTTAAAGATTTTCCCTATATAAGCCTATGTAAAACCAAAGGGCCCCGGGGCGGGGGCATTTTTGGCCCCAGCACTATAATTTGAACAGTCTTGGTAGGGGTCCACTAGATGAAGCTTCATACCAAATATCAAAGACCTGGGCCTTGCGGATTTAGAGAAGAAGATTTTTAAAGGTTTTCCCTATATAAGCCTATGTAAAACCAAAGGGCCCCGCGGCGGTGGCATTTTGGCCCCAGCACTATAATTTGAACAATCTTGGTAGGGGTCCATAAGATTAAGATTCATACCAAATATCAAAGACCTGGGCCTTGCAGTTTCAGAGAAGAAGATTTTTAAAGATTTTTCCTATATAAGCCCAGGTAAAACCAAAGGGCCCCGGGGTGGGGGCATTTTTGGCCCCAGCACTATAATTTGAACAATCTTGGTAGGGGTCCACTAGATGAAGCTTCATACCAAATATCAAAGACCTGGGCCTTGCAGTTTCAGAGATGAAGATTTTTGAAGATTTCCCTATATAAGCCTATGTAAAACCAAAGGGCCCGGGACGGGGTCATCTATGGCACCAGCACTATAATTTGAACAATCTTGGTAGGGGTCCACCAGATGAAGATTCATACCAAATATCAAAGACCATGGCCTTGCAGTTTCAGAGAAGAAGATTTTTAAAGATTTTCCCTATATAAGCCCATGTAAAACCAAAGGGCCCCGTGGCGGGGGCATTTTTGGCCCCAGCACTATAATTTGAACAATCTTGGTAAGGGTCCACTAGATGAAACTTCATACCAAATATCAAAGACCTGGGCCTTGCAGTTTCAGACAAGAAGATTTTTTAAGTTTTCGGTGAAAAAAATCTATTTTTGGCTCCTGTGACCTATATGTGCAACGGGCGGAACCATTTGAACAACTTTGAAAGGGGACCACCTAAGGATCATTCCTCTGAAGTTTGGTCAAAATCCGCTCAGTGGTTTAGGAGGAGATGTCGTTTGAAGAAATTATTGACGCACGCACGGACGCACGCACGGACGCACGGACGCACGACGGACAAAAAGTGATCCCAAAAGCTCACCTCGTCACTACGTGACGGTGAGCTAAAAATCAGCCAAACTGATACTGATCAAAGGCACCGACTCATAAAATACGATGCTCAATTGGGGCTAATCGAATTAGAACATAACGTTTATTCCACCGGAAATGACATTGTTAGGAGGAAGATGACACTAAATGGTAATTTTCAGTATCTTCTTAAACTTTGTATTCCGATATAAATGTACTGGTCATATAGTCAAAAGGAGTGTTTCATTTGATTCTGACCGTAATAATACATAGAGGCCTTGTACATACCACATCGCTAATAGGAGATAGGTGTTTTAGTTCTGAGTTTCGTCGCCTTCTCCAGCAAATCACTGCAACAATTATGACCAGAACCAGGACCACTCCACCAACACTCGCACCAACAATCACGCTCATGTCTGAAATGAACCGTAACTAGCTAACGTAAACGCAATGGGTACGCATATTTGCCACCTTTTGCCGCAAAGGCTATAATTTTGTGACTTCCTGTTATATGATCCCTCAATAAAGAAGTCTACTCCTAAAGGAAAGATTTGCTCCTCAGGGGTATTTTTTTCTTTTAGAGTAGTCTCTTAGTAATTGAAGAGAGGCGATATTTTTGAAACGTTGCCCCGCCCCACTTCCTACAGATGAATCCATTTCCCCGTACACAGCCACAAAAATTATGACTATTCCATAATGATCATGACATCTAATCTCGAAGTATTATTTGCCGTTAGGTTTAAACCCCTCACATGGTCCCACCTGTTTTAAAGTAAATGTCCTTTGCAATCTCGATGGACCTGCAGTACAAGTGACCTTGGACCAAGGTCGATGAATGAGCTTGACCTTTAGCAGTCATATACATTCATTTTGTACCTACTGTCATGTCACAGACCTCAATAGTTTTCGAAAAATGCACTGACTTAGCTTTTCCTCATTCAAAGGCCTAAGGAACCTAATTTGACCTTGTCGTAAATAGGTCAAGGTCAACCTAGGGTCATCATTGCTTTAACACACGTGGTAGAACACGGTCGCCTGATGCCATGTTTCAAGTTTAAAGGCAATCAGCCTAGTGGTTAGGACGAAGAAGACTTTATCGAGTTTTTACCATATTCGGACATGGTGGACACGAAGGTAGTTTTCGACAAATACATTGCTCTACCGTTTCCCCATTCAAAGGCCTTAGAAACAAAATTTGACATTTGGTAGTCCTTAGGTACACGATGCTACATACCCAGTTTCTAGGTAATTGGTCCAATGACTCTGGGGAAGTAGATTTTTAAAAGGTTTTTACCATATTTTGGCATGGTGGTAATCTTACTCAAG
This sequence comes from Lucinisca nassula, assembly GCA_963580285.1. Classification (NCBI taxonomy): domain Eukaryota; kingdom Metazoa; phylum Mollusca; class Bivalvia; order Lucinida; family Lucinidae; genus Lucinisca; species Lucinisca nassula. Next base: position 61,321,593 of record OY757010.1, read on the forward strand.
TGTCCTAGACCATTCAATCAAGGTTTCATTTCCCCATTGTCAGAAGGTTGAGTATGAATGAAATTTAACTAAAATTAGCTCAGCTGATTAACGAAACTGTTCTTTGAAATGTCGATGAACCTGGAATCCAAGCGACCTTGAACAAAGGTCGTCGAATGACCCTGACCTTTAGCATTCATAAGCATTCATTTTGTACCTCCTCTCGTGTCACAGATCACAATGTTTTTCGGGTTGTGTAACTTCTTCCTATTGAAAAGCCTTAGGAAACATATTTGACTTTGCCGTAAAATAGGTCAAGGCCAACCTAGGGTCACCATTGTTACCGCATTGGTAGTACTCAGTTACTCAATGCTCCATACAAATTTTCAGGACAATTGGCCTAGTGGTTCTAGAGAAGAAGATTTTAAAAGTTTTTACCATATTTGATTATGGTAGCCCTTTTGGTCAAGTGACCTAAATCATTCGATCAAGGTTGCGTTCCACTGTTCTCACAAGGATACATGTACATGTGAAATTTAATTGAAACTAGAGTGTGCAGTCAATGGTAGGCCATCGCAAATCCCTACGCTTCGATCAGAGCCAAATATAACGATGTTATCACAAGTGTAAGGAAGCAATGTACCAAATTTGACTGCAATGCGGCCAATTTTAAGGCAGAGATAAGGTGACGGACAGACAGGTAGATGGCGACATACGCAATATCCTAAAACACCTTTTCAAAGAAAGGGGATAATGAATATACATGTATATTGTTAGGAGCGGGCATCTGAACAGTGTCTCAGATATTAGGCATTTTATGAAGTAGTGGGGAGGGCATGGCCCCGGCGCACCCGGGGGACCCCAAAATTGGTGTCATTGAATGCGTCTTAATAAGGCACAAGAATACAATATGATTTAGGGGTCCGGATCTGACAGTTTCTTCGATATTATGCCTTTTATGAAGTGGAGGGGGTGTGTCATGTCGCAGGCGCACCCGAGAGGCCCTAAGGTTGATGTCACTGAATGCACCTTATTATACGGAACTAGAATATATATGGTTTAGGTATGGGGAACTATCTATCTATCTACTGATACTGCGTCGGTCACATTTGACCATTACCGCAGGTGTATATTACATACATTCCAGGTTTTGCAGGATGAAAGCCTACACAGTAATCATGTAATTACGGTAGGGGACTTTAACCTGCACAGGGGATGGTTCTCCCTGCACAGGGGGCCTCCAGTTAACGTCCCGATCCGAAGGACGGTGCACTTTATGACATTCATCCCTGCAAATGATGCCAATGGAGCGTGTTCGGACTCCGAAATTTTATCGCCGCTGCCGGGGATCGAACCCGAGACCTCTAGCATCAGAGGCAAGTGCACTAACCACTGAGCTATCACGCTCCGTCTGACCTGAACGGTTTCTAAGATATTAGACTTTTAATGAAGGGATGGGGTAGCATGACCCTGGTGCACCCTGGGGGACCTCCAGGTTGGTGTCAATGGGAGCGTCTTATCATAATAAACAAGAGTATATATGGTTCAGGGGTTGGGATCTGAATGATTTCTGAAATATATGTCCTTTTATGAAGTAGAAGGGTGGTACATGGCTCGCGTGCAACCCCGGGCCTCCCTTGTTGGCGCCACTAACTGCATCTTATCATAAGGAGTAAGAATATATAGGAGTGGGGATCTGAACATTATATGATATTAGGCCTTTTCAAAAGGGAAGAGGGGCCTGGCACGGCCCCGGCGCACCCACATAAAGCGCTGTTCTCGCACGCCCTCATCATGTTATAAAGCTATGTACCAAATGTGGTTGCATATGTAGGAGATATGGTGACGGACGAACGGACAGAGGCGTTCACAAAATCCAGTAACGTTTTAAGAGTGGGAATAATTAGTCCAGCTATTTTAGAAAGAAGTCCATTGAAATGAATGTCGATAGACCAACGATGCAAACGACCTTCGGCCAAGGTCGTCGAATGACCTAGACCTTCAGTTACTGAATGCTACATACCAAGTTTCAAGACAATTGGCTCAGTGGTATTTTTAAACTTTTTACCATATTTGAACATGGCAGTCATCTTGGTTACGTGACATACACCATTCGAACAGACTTTCGTTCTGTGTCTGGCTGGAGCCAACATATGAAATTTAATTGAACTTGCCTCAGGGTTTCAGAGACAGTTAAAATATTTTACGGACTTCCCTCCCACCCCGAGCCTTTGTGTCTGTGGGAGGGGTGGGGGCTACAAATATGAAAACTGTGATGAATCTTTAGTGTTTTTTTAATGTGTTGAAAGCCATTTTAGCAGTAGTGCTCTCTTCCAGCACGTCTTGTTATAGGGCACAAATGGGTGACTTAAGAAGTATGAGATAAACAGGATAGGTTAAGAATTCCTCTTCCCTGGGAAATGTCGGATATTCTTATATGGTTTGCAAGAATAAGTTTTTGAAAATCTTCCCCACAATTCTGAGGAAACAAGTTTAATTTTTGAGCAATCATAAAATAAATGATGGTCATGGGAAGTGTCAAACTCGATCGAATTCTTTCTATCGAATCCCCTTCGTCCTAGCCGAGCCCACCCCTCTCCCATCTCAAACGAGTTGTTTTACTATTGGCCGCCAATGTGTCGTTCCTTTGCAGTTGCTTATATGTAAGTCCTTTGCATGCTGGGAATTATTCAGGCAGACGATTATTATTATTTTTGCAGAAAACAGGATTAGACTTTCCTATGGAGACAATTTGCATGAAATGCCAAGCCTTTTTCGGCGAAATATAAGTAAAGTATCAACAATCTGTTGCCTGCTGTGTTAGCCGAGAGACTGGGAAAGGTTAACTGGCCTTGTGCTGTTGATTCGCTCATTGTTTGGTGTTTTAATGTGTATCTGCATGTCACATCCTTCGGTGCCAACTGACGCCTGTGGTTGCTGCTTGTTGCTTTTCCTGAGCATGCGAAACTAAGCTAACCCATTTGTACTACTTGGAATCTGTTGGAGCCTCGCTCTGTTCATATGAGAGACGCCATGTTCTGCAACTGAAGGTCATGTGTTTTTCACCGGGTACTCGGAATTTCGCCCACCTCTGATTAACGATCGGCTCGAATAAGTGAAATAATCTTGAAAGGGACGAGAAACCAAAATCGAACAAACAAACTAGAAGGAATCTTCTAAGTTTTATACCGCAGGAGTGTATTTCAAAATTTAAAAAGTTCCAGTTTGGGTTTCATTTTGAAATTGGTTATAAAAATGGCTGAACGTTTTACAAACAGTGAAGGCCCTGATCAGACGCCGTGATCGGCGGCGTGAGGTCTTGGCCTGCACTGTTTGCCAGCGACCCCTTTTAGGTTGTCCCCGTATAAATTTGCATAATACTAGTAGCGACTGAAAGGTGCGGACTGGTAAATCAGTGGCAGCCTCGGTAGCTCAGTGGTTAGCACGTTCGACTAATAATTCGGAAGTTGTGGGTGCGAATCCGGCCACCGGAGGCGAGGTGTGTCCTTAGGCAAGACACGTAATGACACTGCCCCACTCCATCCAGGTGTAAATGGGTAGCAGTGGTGTAAAAGCTGCCTCTCTCTCGCGCGCGCGCGTGAAAACACCCGGCCGTCGTGATATGACTGAAAAATTGTTGAAAGCGACGTTAAACCCGAATTCACGCACACACACGTGAAAACACCCGGAATGAGTGTTCGAGAGCAATTCAAATAAGATGGAAGCTTTCATCGCAATTGAACTAAAATAAATTAGTATAAATTAAATCCGTAATTTGGCCATGAAGCTTTTTGTTTATTTTGTTCACCCTTCAATTGGTAGTTACAACTTGCAGACGAAATTTTCAATGTGCTTCTTTTCTTATTTTTCAGAGAAAATAAGGTTTGACATTTCACGTGCAGACGATTCACGTTAAATGTCAAGCCTTATTTACATGTACCAAAATAGTTTTTTTTTTTAAATTAAATTGACATATACATGGGTCCTTTATGTAGCAGTTTGTTTGATTTGAGGTTTAACGTCCCTGTCAACACTAAAAAGGTCATTTTGGAGACGTTGCTTCCAATTTTGTGGGACTTTTACCCGACATTGGGATTAAATGACATCTCAAGCCCTGCCGCCCAATGAAACCAATAGGGTTTATAAGCATGGAAGATCCGACTCGCACCGCATTGCCTGGACAGGCTTTTATCCTCTAAGCGGTTTACCAGTAATCGTGTGCGGGTCGGTTTCAGCTCTGCGTGGAAGCATCATGCAGCCCATCTATTTCTTCAAGCCCCGATGGGCGGGGGCGGTGAATGGTTAATATTCCACTTACTACTTCCACCTTTTCCAGCAGATGTCGGGCTGCTACTCAGACTAGAAGACTCAGTAGTCTGTTCACTCCAGTCTGTGGATGTCGAAGGAGTTATAGTTGTTGTGGCCGGTATGTTTGTAGGTCGCCCAACAGACGAGCTGCAGGTTTGGCAGCACTGCCGAGTTCTTTTATACGGTGTATAAGTGGGACATAATTCAGAAACACAGTCCAGGATTCTATCTCCAAAGGGACAATCTGAAGATTAAAGTTACAATTAAAACACGCTGATGTAAAATAGTATATTATTTGATATCTACAAAATGGTTTATTTTCTGACAAAACCTGTGATATTACTCTTATTTAAAGTCAGAACATAGGTTGTAGGTGCTCGTTAGAACCGCCTCATTGAGGCGGTTCTAACGAGTACCAACAACCCATGTCTAGGATCAGAAATAAGAAAAATAATGCATACCCCTGTAAACTCCAGTTTTCTCGGTATAAATTGGGGTTTATCGGGGTGTTCATTTCACGAGCTTGTTGATGTAATGTAAAGATGAATGTTTTTTGTTTAACTTTCATTTAAGGATGTTGTTCATTCTTCCATAAACGTGAAATGAATCACCATTTTTACTTAAAATTAATTATACTCCATCCATTATGAGAAATTCTGATTTGAGGGCTCAAACTGAAAGGAGAAATCAACTCATTATGAAAACACGCCTATTCAAATGCATTGTAAATTTTACCGCCATAAAAACGGTAATTTTTAGATGAAAAATTGTGATATTTTTCTAACATGTATTTCAGCTCCAAAAATAGATTGTGGGCGATCGTTAGAACCGCCTCGGCGAGGCGGTTCTAACGAGTACCAACAGTCTATGTTTTTGAGCAGAAATAAGAAAAATAATGTTTACCCCTGTAAACCCCAGTTTCACTTCATAAAAGCAGAGTTGAAAGGGGTCGAAATTATGTAGGCGTGTTTTCGTGATGTGCATATAGTTTTTCATTAACAGCTGAAGAACGCCGTTGATGTCATAACGGCACTATCGCCCAATCATATTTGAGTTAAATCTAGACGTTACTTAATAGAGGATCTTACAAAAGTGTTCATCTATTATTGAATTTATAAAACGAGCGTAGGAAAATGATTAAAATGCGAGGCTTGGCCCAGCATTTTATCGCTTTTCCTCAACGAGTTGAATAAATAAAATAATACATGGGCACGAATGCAAGATATAATTTATCATATGACTTTTAAAACGCATACTTTAATTCATGATTTGTTACTTAATAGAGGATCTTACATAAGTGTTCACGTATTATTGAATTTATTTAATGAGCTGAGGAAAAGGGATAAAATACGAAGCTTTGACAAACATTTTGTCCCTTTTCCTCAACGAGTTGAATAAATACAATGATACACGGGCACGAATGCAAGATATTATTTATCATATGACTTTTTAAACGCATTTTTATTCACGATTTGTTTACAAAAATGTAATATTCCGCCATTAGTAAATGCGAAGTTGTTAAGGACGTCATACGTGTAACGTTACGGGCGTATCTAACTAATTTGCATATTTAATGTACTAGTTTATTACGGAATTTATTACATGGCGTTATTACACTCTCAGATGCGGCGTCATATGATAAATAGAGGATCTTACATGAGTGTGCATGAGTTATTGAATTTATTAAACGAATTGAGGAAAAGGGACAAAATGCGAGTTTTTGCCGAGCATTTTATCCCTTATCCTCAACGAGTTTAAAAAATTCAATAAAACATGAGCACGAATGCAAGATTCTTTTTATCATGTGATTTTTAAAATACATTTTATTCACGGTGTTTTAACAAAAATGTCAATGTTCCATATTCCAAACGCGACGTCATTAATGACGCCGTACATGTAACGTTACGGGGCGTATCTTTCTAATTTGCATATTTAATCCACTAGTGGATTATCGAATTATTACTTGACGCCATAACACTCTCAGACGCGACGTCATATGGTAAAAGATAAAACAGGATCAGACGGTAAGCTTAACACTTATACAGAGGTCAACTCCTTCCTTGATATACTATCATAAAGCTGTGTTTTATTTCAAAGCTAAATTCCAACACTTAAGTATATATAATGTGTTAGGCCTCCTCCCATCGGGGCTTGAAGAAATAGATTGGCTGCATGATGCTTCCACGCAGAGCTGAAATCGACCCACACACGAGTACCGGTAAACCGCTTAGAGGATCTAAGCCTGCTCAGCCTAAGCGGTGCGAGTCCATGCTTATAAACCCTATTGGTTTCATTGGGCGGCAGCACTTGAGATGTCATTTGATCTCAATGTCGGGTAAAAGTCCCACAAAATTGGAAGCAACGTCTCCAAAATGACCATTACAGTGCTGACGGGGACGTTAAACCTCAAATCAAATAAAAAAAAAAACAAAACAAAAAACAAACAAACAAATATATAATGTGTTTGACCAAAAATCTGACAGTACTGCTGGGCCAACCGTGTATGATGTAAAATGGTCCTGAATTTAGACAGAGACTGATTTCGGAGCTCGCGGATTCGTTTTTCTGCAGTTCTATGCTAGGCGTCCAAACATGTACCACACCTGTTAAATATATTAGTTTCGCAAGGAAATATTGCCTGCTTTAAAATGGGCTGAAAGTTACCACTCACCACTTCGGCTTGTATAATGTTCACTACAAAACTGACAACAGTCATTTCTTGTCTGAGTATTGTAACACTCGCTAACATCTTTCGAATCACAGTCGGGAATCCTATCGCCATGCTCACAGCCTGAAATTGAAAACAAGACAGTAAATAATAAATTAATTGATTGAGCAAGAGCATGGCAAAACAAACAACAATACTTTTTTGCGAACAACGAGGACTCAGATCTGACTGCGCATTCTTTCTTATGAATGTTTTCATTGCTCTTAAAGGAACTCATTTTTGATTTTTATTCGTTGTTCGCACGAGACTTACACAAGCTACGGGTTAGCCAAAGAGAGGTAAGCTAAACCTCGATCCATACCAGTTGGATGTGCAGGGTGATCTTAGTCTTTGTTGGTCATAGAGGTCTTATTGTAGGTTTTGTTGTGCGCTGGCTGATTAGTCGGTTTCAAAGACGCTTTATCCACTATTATCATTGTTTGTTTGTTTGAATCGAGGTTTTTTGTATAAGGTAATTATGGAGACGTTTCTTACAGTTTTGTGGAACTTTTTTCCTGACACTGAGATGAAATGACAACTCAAGCCCTATCGCCAAAACAAACCAGGGATGGTGCGACTCACCCCACTTTGCCTGGACAAGCTTAGACTTTCTAAGCGATTTACTACTACTCATGTGCGGTCAGTTTCAACCAAGTGTGGAAGCGTTATGCAGCCCAATCTATTTCTCCAAGCCCTGATGGACGGGTCCCACTATTGTCATTGACCTGTCTTACTGTAAGATATGTAATTAAGCGAGCTCATGAAAAAAGAGGGGCATATCATATAAGCGGCTACACAAGATTCAGCAGAGCATTATGATAACTCATCCATGCGACACAGTGCATTTTAAATAGCTCCAAAATAGCTACTTTTCTGATGAAAATCCGAGATATTTTTCTTATGATTGCTCAAAACATAGGTTGTGCGTGGTACCCACAAAGGGTATACGGACTTATACGGACACGACCTTTCTCAGCTGTGCTGATAATCAAGGGAATTAACGCGTACAACACAGAAAATAAATAGTTATCTCCCCATGGCCTCAACTACCTAGCTGACATCGGAACGATAATGAGGCATCAGTATGAAGTCTGAGAACCGCTTTATATGTATTTTAGGTCACTGAGGCGGTTCTAACGAGTACCCACAACCTATGTCTTGGAGCAGAAATAAGGAAATTAAAGTTTACCTCCGTAAACCCCAGTTTTCTGTATATAAAGAGGGGTTTAGGGGGTCTTTATTTTATGGACTAGTTCACGTGATGATGAATTCAGAGCGTTGCGTAAGATGGTAATGAATACAAAGAATCTGGACTGCAATCATGCGTTGGGTTTGATGATTAAACAGTGTATACCCAGATTAGATGCCGCGTTGTGACGCCCCCGAACGAGGCGTCTGGCCAGGGTCTACACTGTTGCTTATAGTACTAGAATTTACGAGTTAAACGAAACAGTCTAAGTCCACATTCAGGATCGTATTCAATCGACAAACCAGTGTTGTAAGTTCTCTGTTTGTTTACCGTTTTACGTCCACGTCAACACTATTTAGGTAATTTTCGAGACGTCGCTTCCAATTTTGTGGGACTTGTGCCCAACATTGACATGAAATGACATCTCAAGCCCTACCGCCCAAGCACAGCATAGTGTTTATATGCAGGGACAGTTCCACTCGCTTCACTTTGTGTAGGCAGGCTTAGACCTTCTGAGCGGTTTACCAGTACATGTTGTCATTTTCGGTCTGCGCGGAAGCCCAATCTTGTCAGTGCTTTGGTTTTGAAGTATAGATCTTATGTCTTGGTTCAGTTCGGGCTAAAATTGCAATATATTTACAATGTTCACACATGATACTATAATTGATTGAAGTATGCCTTCCATAACATGTTGGCAAGACGACGTACCGACAGATATCTATGATCACGCGTATAACCCACCTTAACCCACGCCAAAACGGGTAATTACCAAACAGTGCAGGCCCAGATCAGACGCCGCAGAATGCGGCGTCTGATCAGGGCCTACACTGTTTGCAAACATAATCCAGCTATTTTCCAAATGAATTCTGGAGAACCCCTAAATTATTAAATGGACTTGTGCTATATATAAGGTGGATGATTCCATTGAAACAAAAAGGGTTATTTGAAATAGACATGTTTTACCTACCAGCCTGGGATGACTTGTTCTCATGACAGTGGAAACAACAATCGTGTCTGATCTGATCGTTATAACACTGGCTCACATTATTTGCGTCACAAGAAGCTACCCTGTCTCCATACTCGCAACCTAAATTATGGAAAGATTCAAATGTTTCATCAAAATAACACACTATCTGCTACAAATCTATTATACAATTAGTAATGACTTTGGGGGCTGTAAAATGACACTTTCTGGATACAGATTTGCGAATTGTTTTTATTTGTGGCTTGAGTGTTCCTTAGAACCGCTTCTAAGGAGCTCTCACAATCGTTGTTTTTAAGAAAGAAAAATGAAAATAATGTACATATTCTCTTGTACATGTTATCTCACAATTTTCTAGATAAAATAGAGTATACTATGAGCCAGCGCGTTGCAAAATTTACACAAAGGGCCTTAAGCGACCAGCGAAGACTCAGATCAGCCTGCACATTCGTGCAGTCTGATCAGAGTCTTCGCTGATCGCATGCTCCTACTTTAAGCTAATAGCTATGCAAAGAGACTAAGGTCTTGTCATAGTGGATGGGTGCGCAGGCTGATTTGAGTCTCTGCTGGTCGCTTGGGCTTATTGTAGGTTTTGTCATGCGCCGGTTCATATGGTATCTACTACACAAGAGTATATATCGTGATAGTACAATTATCAGTGATTATTAGATCTCATTCAAAAAAGTACATACAAAAAGATCTCAAGTTTTCATCAAAACTGTTACTGCCGACGAAACGAAAACGGCTACCCATAAATTTTGCGTTGAAACGACAACACTGGAATATTGTCAAAGGCTTTTTAAATGCTATTTGAAAACCAAAATCATCATCATCATCATCATCATCATCATCATCATCATCATCATCATCATCATCATCATCAAGAATCACAACTCCGTATTATATCATTTGTGAGCTTTCTTTTAATACAGTTTCTTTTATTTAAGATTTTTTCCCTAAAGTAAACGTCCATAAAATTTCACACAAGCATCTAAGGGTAATGCATTCGGCCCCCGCCCATCGGGGTTTGAAAAATAGATGGGATGCACGTGGCTTCCACGATGGGATGCACGTGGCTTCCACGAAAAGCTGAAACCGACCGCACAAGAGCACTGGTAAACCGCTTAGAGGATCTAAGCCTTTCCAGGCAAAGCGGCGCGAGTCGGACCGCCCATGCTTATAAACCCATTTGGTTTCAGTGGGCAACAGGGCTTGAGATGTCATTTCATCTCAACGTCGGGTAAAAGCCCACCACAATTGGAAGCAACGTCTCAAAAATGACCTATACAGTGCTGATGCGAACTTGAAACCACAAATCAAACAAACAAAAAATGGTAATGCATTTGGTGAAAATAGTTTTGCAGCCCCTCACCCCTTGGTAAGAGAAGTTTACTCTTACACCAAGAAAAAATGCTATATATTTTTGACTCGCTTAAACCCACATTTTATATGGTAAAAATGGGGTTAACAAGGGTATAAATTATTTCTTTTATTTCTGCGAGGCGGTTCTAACGTGTACCCACAATCTATGTTTTGAGCAGATATGGCGAGGGGGTTCTTACGAGTACCAATAATCTATGTTTTTGAGCATATGTATGAAAAAAAAAATCGGAATTTTTATCTGAAAATCTTTTCTGGTTGTAAAATTTTCAATACCTTTGAATAGGCGTGTTTTTGTAGTGAAAGCAATAAGTGGCCCCTGCGTGTAGCCATCAAACTGTACTAGAATAAACAATGTAAAACAACAACTCTTACGACTTGTTATCCCGGATTACATTTTTGGTTTATTTTTCGTATGAAATAAAGAAGGCAATTCCAAGTGTTTTATTTTTTCGATAAAAACCGAATATTCCATCGAATAACATATTTCATATAACATGCATTTTCACGAGTGCTTGAAGAAATATATGGGCTGCATGATGCTTCCACGTAGAGCTGAAACCGACCCGCACAGGAGTACTAGTGAATCGCATAGAGGATCTACGCCTGCCTAGGCAAAGCTGTGCGAGTCGGCCCGTCCATGCTTATAAACACTATTGGTTTCATTGTGCGACAGGGCTTGAGATGTCATTTCCTCTCAATGTCGGGTAAAAGTTCCACAAAATCGGAAGCAACGTCTCCAAAATGAACTTTACAGTGTTGACGGGGACGTTAAACCTCAAATCAAACAAAAACAAAACAAATCAACACTATGTAGGTCATTTTGACAACATTGCTTCCAATTTTGTGGGACTTTTACCTGACATTGAGACGAAATGACATCTCAAGCACTGCCCCTCTAATCATGGAAACCAAAAGGCTTATATGCACTGGAAATTCTGACTCACACCACTTTGCCTCGACAGGCTGAATACTTCTACGCGGTTTGCCAGTACTCGTGAGGGGTCAGTTGCAGCTCTGCGTGGAAGCAACATGCAGCCGAGTTTATTTCTCCAAGATGGGCGGGGGCGACCAACGTCACGTTTAAAAAGAAATTTACTTTGTTTTTCGATAACAAAATGTTTCATCGAATGTGTTGAAAACAGAATTTTCACGAGTGTGAATTCATCGAGAGTGTTGAAGATCTTAATTTCTTTTTTTTTTCAACACACTCGATGAAATAATTTTGGTATTCACCTATAAAATGAATATCATTTATGTGTGGCTTTTAAGCAACGTAATAGCAACATCGATACAACGTCTTAACGCTGCATGAAGTTTCCTACAAGCTGTATGCCTGCTATATGACTCGCATTTAACCATTGTAAGTACATGTACAAAGTCCCAGCATACGATTTTATTCATGAATTGGCAATATATCATTATGATAAAATCAGGAGAACGACACATTATATATAGATTTAAATTCAATTAGCACACTACATACCCCACTCTGCCTTTCTGCATTGTAGAAAAAGGTGAACTCAAAACATAAAACATGCTCCCCACACACAAACCTACCAAAAATAAGCTCGCCATCTTAAGCTACATCCCGCCGTGTGCGGTTTCTTCTAGCTGGACTGAGAGAGCGTTGTATATGACATTCTCTGTCAAGATTATTTCAAGTTAACTAAATATCATTAATTTTTCAGAGTGTATCAGATGATTTTGATCAACGTACATTTAAAGGACACACCAGAAGTGATAAGGACTGAGAGACATGACTTGAATGTAGATATTTGTGACCTTCTGTGAGTAACCGTGACCTTATGTAGGTAACTCTGGCGTAATGTGAGTTACTTTGACCTAATGAAGGTATATGTGACCTCAAGTGAGTAACTGTCACATAATGTGAGTAACTGTGACCTAATGTAGATAATTGTGACCTTAAGTGAGTAACTGTGACCCAATCTAGGTACCTCTGACGTAATGTTGGTTACTTTGACCTAATGTAGGTAACTGTGACCTGATGTGAATAACTGTGACCTAATGTAGGTAATTGTGACCTAATGTGAGTAACTGTAACCTAATGTAGATTTTGCTTGTTTGTTTGGTTGATTTGAGGTTTAACGTCCCCGTCAACTCTGTACAGGTAATTTAAGAGACGATGATTCCAATTTTGTGGGACTTTTACCCGACATTAAGATGAAATTACATCTCAAGCCCTGTCGCCCAAAGAAACCAATAGGGTTTATACGCATGGACGGTCCGACTCGCACCGCTTTGCCTGGGCAGGCTTTTTTAGAACATATTTAGATCCTCTAAGCCGTTTACCAGTACTCATGGGTGGTAGGTTTCAGTTCTGCGTGGCAGCATCATGCAGCCCATCTATTTCTTCAAGCCCCGATGAGCGGGGGCCGAACCCAATGTAGATAACTCTGACGTAATGTGAGTTACTTTGGCCTAATGTAGGTAACTATGACCTAATGTAACTGTGACCTAATGTACACAACTGTGACCAAGCGTAGGTAACTGTGTCCAAATGTAGTTAACTTTCTGTAGGTAAATGTGACCTAATGTAACTGTGACCTAATGTAGGTAGCTATGACCTTATGTGAGTAACTGTGACCTAATGTAGGCTACTGAGACCTAACGTGAGTTACTTTGACCTAATATAGGTAAATGTGACCTAGTAGATAGCTGTGACCCGGTGTAGGTAGCTGTGTCCCAGTGTAGTTAACTGCGACTTTATGTAGGTAAATGTAACCGGATGTAGATAACCGTGACCTAATGTATGTTCAGTAACCGTCACCCATTTTTGATTTTGATTTGATTTGAGGTTTATCGTCCCGCCAACACTGTATAGGTCATTTTGGAGGCTTCGCTTCATATTTCGTGGGACTTTTACTCGACATTGAGATGAAATGACATCTCTAGCCCTGTCGCCCAATGAAACCAAAAGGGTTTATAAGCATGGACGGTCCGACCTGCACCACATTGCCTGGCCGGTTTACCAGTACTTGTGTGCGGTCGGTTTCATTTCTGCGTGGAAGCATCATGCAGCCCATCTATTTCTTCAAGCCCCGATGGGCGGGGGCCTGTAACTGTGTTCTAATGTAGGTAACTGACCGTATGTAGAGATAAATATGATGTCGTGTAGGTAACTGTGACATTATGTAGGTAATATTATATTACATGTAAGTTATTTTGATTCTTGGCGGGATTTCCCGCCTGGCAGCGATATTTGCCCGAGTCGTTAGACCATACATAGGTAAATATAAAATATAACCATATGTATAGTTCGAACAAGCTGACATGAGACTGACCTTTATGCAAGGAATAAATTAGTCAATGTTGTCGCCTTATACGTCGGCTTTGGTAAAATTTCGGCATCTCGTGAATTGCGACCCATTTACCGACCTCTGTGTATTGAGTAAAAATATCGCACTGGAGACGGCGAAGATAAATACATCCATTCAGTCCGGTGTGAAATTATGTTAATATAGTTCATCAGTCTCAGGTCAATTTGCTCGAACTGTAGGTAACTGAAACCCGATGTCGGTACCTGTGGCCAAATGTAGGTAACCGTGACCTTATGCAGGTAACTGCTACCTAATGTAGGTAAGATGACTTAATGTAGGTAACTGTGACCTAATGTAGGTAACTGTGACCTAATGTAGATAACTGTGAACTAATGTAGGTAACTTTGTCATAATATAGGTACCGTGACCTTATGCAGGTAACTGCTACCTAATGTAGGTAAGATGACTTAATGTAGGTAACTGTGACCTTATGCAGGCAACTGTGACCTTATGTAGGTAATACTACCGAATGAAGATAACTGCGACCCAGTATGGTTAACTGTGATACAATGTATGTAACTGTGATAATATGTATGCAAATGTGACCTAATGTAGGTAACTGTGACCTAATGTAGATAACTGTGAACTAATGTAGGTAACTTTGTCATAATATAGGTAATTGTGACCTAATTTAGGTGGCTGTGACCTAATGTTGGTAACTGTGACCTAATGTTGGTGACTGTAATCTAATGAAGGTAAATTTGTCATAATATCGGTAACTGTGACCTAATTTAGGTGGCTGTGACCTAATGGTGGCAACTGTGACCCAATGTAGGTAACTGTGACCTATGTTGGTAACTGTGACTTATGTAGGTCTTTGGCCTAATGTATGTAACTGTTGCCTACATCTAAAATAAGCATCTTGATCACGCACAGATTCAATAAGATTACTGAATGATCCATCTTGTGCAGTGTGGCGAACAGTGTAATTACTGATGGGAGGCTCACTATGAGCAGTCGCATCTGGATCTACACTGCTCCGGTATATGAGCCCCGCCAAGCGAATTTGGGTCTTCGAGCATTCCGTCATGACAAGTTTTAACTGCGCATGCCCAGCCATTCAGAGGGGCCAGGGATATGGCTTTTTGTCTGAAGGTTCCTCTTGATTCACTGCTTGTATGAGCGAGCAGCGAAGGTTCTGGCGAGACTGCGCGGATGCGCAGGCTCGCCTGAACCTTCGCTGCTCGCATAGGCGATAAGTACCAAAATCGCTTGACGGGGCCCAATTATTATTATGTAGTTGTCTACTGGGTTGAAAAGGTCCACAAGCTTTGGAGTAAGGACTGTATATACAACGCACATGAACGGTCTGCGCGGACGCACGGGTTTATCAGTGTCTTCTTTTGACCCATATGTCGGTAGACCCTTTATCGGTGGTAGTGTCTTCTACTCTATACCCTGAATGGGTGTGATACTTTACACGTCAAACTGGTGATCAGGAGGTCGCGGGTTCAACAACGTTCTTTCGTGGAGATTGATTGTGAAACACTTATTGTACGGCGAAACTGACCGTATGCATAATCATACAGTCAGTTGTCAGTATCTGGCAGTAGAATATGCACTGTACTCAACGCTTGAGCATGTACAATATGTTCTTTAAAAGGGTTATCCTTTGGAAGCAAGGAATACACCACAGAACTGAAAAATATGGAGTGTATATGTTTTCTGGGCCAGACTAGCTAGTTTCGGCCAATCAGGCCTCATCAGTGACTCTCAGATATTTTCACAATTCCACAATGGAATCAATGGCAAGCCTGCGTAGGAAACGTGTGGTCCGGTACATTGAACAGCTCGTTAAGACAAAAATAGTGTTACCTGGACCGTTTAACTAAAAAAAAACACAAACACACAAGCAAACAAACAACTTCTCTCGTATATAGAATCTTCATGACTTCAAACTCCTACATCATATTACTTCAGACTTCATGATTTCCTACTTTGACTTTCCAAATTCATATTTCCAACATCGTCGCTTCAAACTTGATGGTTGCCAACTGGACGGCGAAAGTAAAAAAGTTTGGGAGTTAGAAGTAAGATATGATGATGACAGAACTCATAAGTTTTAAGAGGAATGAAAACATCTGGCAGTCTTTTCCGCCATTTTTCAAAGGGAGACAACTTTCGGTACTTCCTGTTCGCTTTTCTTTTCTATAAGCCCTGCCCCACTGAATAAAGGGGTCTACTCTTAAAGGAAACAAAAATGCTCCTTAGGAGCAAATTCTTTCCTTTAAGTATTGATCCCTATTGGCATGGGAGACCGAAATACTTTTGCAAGAGTTGCCTATCCTGAAAGTGATCCTATTGACAGGGGCTTTAAGTTCTGTCAGCAATACGTCAAAATAGCCCAAATCGACTATTCTATATAGCGTCGCCTAGATAGTCGATTTGGGCTATTTTGACATGTATTCCTGACAGAACTTCTAGCTCCTGTGGTCCCATTCCCAATAAGTTGGAGGTGTGTGTGTGTGTGTGTGTGTGTGTGTGTATGAATTCGGGTTTAACGTCGCTTTCAACAATTTTTCAGTCATATCACGACGGTGTCTGGTTGCGACAGGGAGCTTAATGCTCACTTTTATAATGCTGCCTCACTGAAGTATCATGTCCCAGACACATTACATGATACCACACCTAGTCACATTATCCTGACACTGGGTCGACCAGTCCTAGCTCTACCCCGTAAATCTGAGTGCCAAGCGAGGAGCAGCTAGTACCATTCTTAACGACTTTGGTATGTCGCGGCCCCTGATCGAACCCGTGACCTCCCGTTCCCCGGAACGGACACTCTACCAACTGAGCTATCGGGGCCGGTGCACTCATAAGTTGGAGGTAAGAAGTGATGAAATTAGAAGCAAGAAGTGATGAAGTTGGAAGTCGGTGGTAAGAAATCATGAAGTTGGAAGTCGGTGGTAAGAAATCATGAAGTTGGAAGTCGGTGGTAAGAAATCATGAAGTTGGGAGTCGGAAGTAAGGAGTCACGAAATTAGAAGTAAAGCGTGATGAACCTTGAAACAAGAAGTTGAATGTCAGCACCTCTGAAGTTAGAATACGTGATGAAGACAGAAGCTAGAAAATGTAAGTCGGAAGCAAGGAGTAAGAAGTGGTGAAGCCTGACGTCGGAAGCAAGCAGTCGAGTCAGTCGTGGAATTGGGTGTAAGAAGTGATGAAGATAGATGTTAGAAGTTAAAAGTAGGAAGCTATGGGTACGAAGTCATAAAGTTGGAAGTAAGAAGTAGAAGTAAAAGGTTGTGAAGTAAGAATTGATGGAATCACGATAACAAGTCCATGTTATGAATACCCCTCAAAACACCACTTTATATATAGAAAACTGGGATTTAAGGGCACTTTATTTTGCTTATTTTGCTCCAAGACATAGGTTGTGGGTACTCTTTAGAACCGCCTCATTGAGGCGGTTCTATCGAGTACCCAAGACCTATGTTTGGTTTATAAATAAGTAAAATATGATAAAACTTTCATCAGAAAAATAACCGTTTTGGCGATATGAAAGAATGCACTTTGTCACACGTATGTGTTACCGTCCAAACTCTTGCTAATACCTTGTACGTGAGTATTGTGGGATTCACAGGTTTGACAGCAGTCATCTCTGGTTTGTTTCTCATAACATTCCCATGGGTCAATGTCGTCACAGAAATCCTCCTTGTCTCCAAACTGGCAACCTGTATAATTAAAGCATTTTAGTAATCAACATTTTACGAACACAATAATCAGTCCGCGTAATGAACATCCTTGTTAACTCTACTATATTCAATGAAAGCAAGTGTTTACATAGAGGATCTTGTATTATTGAATTTCTTAAAATAATTGAGGAAAAGGGATGAAATACGAGGCTTCACCGAGCATTGTATCCCTTTTCTCACCTGCACAGGGGATTGCTCTCACTGCACACAAGGCCTCAAGTTAACGTCCCGATCCGAAGTACGGCGCCCTTTATGACATTCATTCCTGCAAATGATGCCAATGGAGCGTGTTCGGACACCGAGATTATTACCACCGCCGGGGATCGAACCTGGGGCCTCTATAGCATCAGAGGCAAGTGCACTAACCACTGAGATATCACATTTCCTCAACGAGTTTAGTTTAATATATTCAATAATACATGAGCACGAATGCAAGACCCTATTTACCACATGACATTTGAAACGCATTTATTCATCAGTTTTTACAAAAATGCCAATATTCCGCCGTCATGAGTAAACGCGCGTCTCGATAAGGACGTCGTACATATAACGTTACACGGCGTATCTAACTAATCTACATATTTAATCCACTAGTGGATGCTCGATTTTACTCGTATTACATGGCTTTATTACACTCTCAGACGCGACGTCATATGATAATATAATGTTATTAATCAAATATTTTCATATTGGCCCAGTTACAGGTCCGAGGTCTGCTGTATTGGCACGAGGCCGAAGGCCGAGGCCAATACAGCTTGCCGTGAACCTGTAACTGGGCCAATACGAAAATACTTGATTAATGACAATTTTATTAATTTATGCAATTAAAAACATGATTTATGATTTTTGAATATTGGTTGACCTTGTGTAATATAGGATAATCAATTAATAAATGGCGTTATTACACTCTCAGACGCGACGTCATATGATAAATGGCGTTATTACACTCTCAGACGCGACGTCATATGATAAATGGTGTTATTACATTCTCAGACCCGACGTCATATGATAAATATAGATTATTCATTCTCCTAGTTGAAATATGGGTTTTATAAACCGAGGGAGGTAAAACAATCCGATAAAGAAACGAGTGCGAAGCACGAGTTTCTTTAACGGATTGTTTTACCTCCCGAGGTTTATAAATCTCATATTTCAAATAGGAGAAATGTATAATCTGTATATTACATGCACTTCCATAGACTTTTAGGAGAGTTTGGATCTTGAATTTTGGATCTGAATGCCCGTTCAGTTGACTGTTTACAGCTCATGTAAACGGTTCAATCAGCGAAGTGTTACAGAATCTGGGTGGAAGAACAACTGGATGGGCGCCATTTTGAAAGCGCTTTCTACAGTTTTGAACAAAAATAGAAGAAACAAAGTGTTTCAGTGATAAAACAAGTAAAACGTTAGATTAAATAAAGCAAAACTTACATCCTAATCAATGGTCAAATCCATGTTTTCTTTTGTTTCGGCGTTGCATCCGACTCAAACGTCACGCATTCTGAACGTCTGTTGATATTTCTTAGACGCCATTACAATGACGTCATGAATAACGTCGCCGTGATTGAAACTTTCCCGCGTTTGAATACGGAACAATTTCACTGCAAAGCGGTATCTCGTATCTTGTACATAAAGTAGTTCCAGCTGAAGGGATTTATTTCCCCGGCTAAGAGGAAATATTTCTTCTTAGCAAAAAGGAAAATACCAAGTTTATGTCTGGTAGAAATCATGGTATTTCTCTGTAATGCATGTAATATATGGTGTTATTACACTCTCAGATGCGACGTCATATGATAAATGGCGTTATTACACTCTCAGACGCGACGTTATATGATAAATTGCAATATTTACATTCTCAGTGCATTTACAGAAAAATCCAATAGTTAACTATTGAGACGTAATGTTGTTCATACTTCAATAATTCAAATTCTCCATCATCATGTACATTTCGAGCGATTTGATTGGTTGAAATAAAAGTTTTATACTTCGATAAATTCCATGAGCAAGTATCTCAGAACTAGTTTAGTAATATAACGTGACGTCAAAGAGCACGTTTAAAACTCGCGCATTACGTCATTGTATGAAGTCACGTCAACTTAGATTAAAAGATGGGAAACTTTTGAACATGTAAATGTTAGAAGACAAATAAACGGAATTCTAAGACTTGATGTTTGTTTTGTATCGGTTTCTTTCAAAGATGGTAGCTTCTAATTCCGCCGCCATTCTTACGATTTCTAAAGAATTCCAAAAATGTTCCATTTTGGTGGCTTTTTGACATTTCGATGACAAAGATAGAGTTACAAGCAATGAATTATTATTTTTGTGTTGTTTTTTTTTCCGATGTGTAAGCTGCGGCAAGTCACTCCAGAACGAAGCCCTTCGGGCCCATCGGAGTCTAACTGTTGGTTTTCTTTTGCTCAAGCATTACAGTGGTTTCTTGCTGTCGAGTCCTCACCGTTGTTTCATCTGTGTGGTTGTTTGATTATTTGTGTTCACGGAGATGTTGCACTGATGAGTTAGGACCCGAGGCCTTCATGCGGACTGAACAAATTATTTGTCTAAATCGCGACGGAAGTAGGGGCGAGAATTGTAGCCACGTAAAATCGATTTAAGCACCCCCACCCCCTCCCCCAGTGGAATTCGTTTCCGCTTACCGTTCCAAGGCGGTTCTTATGTCGCGGTTTATTTTTGTTATGGTTTGTCTTTGTGTGTTTTTGTCGCTTATATTATTTTATTTTGGATAGCCTATTGGTCATTTTGTAGGGAAAGTAACTGTCCTTTTGGCTTTCCACTTTTGATGTTTTCGTTAGGGTATGTTGTTTCATGTTTGTGTTTCTTTCCCTTTGGTGTCTCTGATGGGAGCTTTGGGTTGATTGTATCGATTCCTGATCATTGCCTCCACTTCTATTTTTCAGGCACTTTTGTGAGTGATTCGCAAGAGTTTACACATCGATGCAAGGGCTTCATGCTGAGTATGCGAGTGATTCGCCGGAGTTTACACAGCGATAAAATTCACAAAAAATGACAGTCATTCCTATAACGAATACATTGACTCACGCGACGTCCGTGACGTCAAAATAAACAATGCATTTCTCTAACATGATTGGACGATAATGAAACATAATGGATGGAAAATGATGTAAAATAATAAAGGTAATTTATTTAACGTTCCCTGGAATATGAACAACATTGGGTCACGAGAGGTCGGGTTAAGTGGCCCGATGTACATGTAGTTCATACTTGAATGACATTAAATAAATCATTACGAAAACACGCCTATACAAATACATTGTAACCTTTATCGCCGAAAAAATGAAAGTTTTAAGATGAAAATTTTGATGTTTATCTTATTTCTGCTCAAACTTTAGATTGTGGCTACTCGTTAGAGCCGCCTCGATGGGTACTCGTTAGAACCGCCTCCGCCTCATCGAGGCGGTTCTAACGAGTATCCACAATCTATATTTTAGAGCAAAAATAAGAGAAACAAAGTTTACCCCTGTAAACCCCAGTTTTACTAGTATATAAAAGTTGGGTTCAAGTGGGGTAGAATTATATAGGCGTGTTTTCGTGATGTACATTAATTTCTTAATTACATCATTTGTTGTTTTTCTACTCGAACACATAGTTATGTGTGCTCGTTTGAACCTACTTCGATGCGGCAGTTCTAACGAGCATCGACAATCTGTGTTTTGAAGAAAAGTCGAACATTTTCATGTCATACATGTATCACTGTGAGAATTTTCATCAGTAAAGGACCATTTCTACTGATTATTTTCTTTTGTTCGAATTGAGGTTTTACGTCCTTGTCTACACTATTTAGGTCATTTCTGAGACGCTGCTCCCAATTTTGAGAGTCCTTTACCTCACATTTAGATGATATTACACCTCAAGCCCTGCCGCCCAAACAAACCAATAAGGTTAATATGCAGGGACTGTCCGACTCGCACCACAGTCGTGCAAGCATTTTTGTAGGCTTTATTGTGCGCTGGCTCATTTTAAAAAAAAAGTGTATACTTGTATTTTATTGTCTGTGTCTCATTAAACGTTGGCATCATACAACACGCCTACATAAGTTTGACCCCCTTGAACCCCATTTATATATAGTAAAACTGGAGTTTACAGGGGTAATTCTTATTTTTTTTTATTTCAGTCTGCTCTAAAACATATTGTGGGTACTCGTTAGAACTGCCTCGATGAAGCGGTTCTAACGAGTACCCACTATATATACTCGGTCAAAAAAGTAACTATACCAACTTCCGGGTGAATTCCAGTAGCTGTCCGGTAGCCATTCAGCTAAAAATGACTGTAAACATGCGAATCGGGCGTTTTGCTACAAAATGCACAAATTTGCATTTGCCCATATTTTTCTGCTCAAGAGTTGTCTTGCAATATGTGCCTAGAAATGTTTTGCAAGGAATTTGGCATTGCGCATGCGCAGATAATCACTTTGTGTCTGTGATGAAATACATGTCCAGTAAATATCGAAACTCACTTTACAGTTACAATATCGCATGATGTTGCACTGCAAACAAGGTTTTAATTTGTGAAATTCTCACGATTTTTCAATTAAAAATATAGCAATTTTCAAACTATTGATATTTCAATACCTGTCATTCAATTTTTGCAATTTCTTCAACAAAACGCTTTGTTGCCACCATTGCTGTTAACCATGAGGGAAAATAATGTAGAAAATTCGTGTAGCATGTAGTACTACCAATTGCGATTTTCTATAGAAAGCAGCATTTTGCACACACCTTCAAAGAAGTCTACACGTGATCGTCTGTTTCTCTTAGCAAATGGAACTAAAGTTCCAAATAAATCTTTTGTATGTAGACACACATGGTATCTAATAAAAGGTTACATGTACCAAATTTATTAAAACTTGTGCAAAGTGTTCATTTTATGGTGTTAAATACTGGCTTTTGTAATGATTTATTCTGCGAAATTGTCACAGTGACCCCTTGGGTGTTTAAAACAATAGCCCAGGCTGGCGAGTTTACATAAACAAAAACAGTTTGGGATTTTGCATGGAAAAATGAGCCCTCTAACCAAAACAAAACAAATTCTGTATATTTTGCATTTGTAATAACTATGGTGACAGAAGATAATTTTGCGTATAGGAAATTGTTTGACAGAGTATATATTTTGAGCAGAAATTAGACAAATGTCACAAATTTTCATCTTAAAATTTTGAAACATCCATTCTTAAAAATAGGGACTTTGGTCACAAGCAACTTTAGATACTGATGTGAAGGCTCATTATGAGCCAGGCCCCCGCCCATCGGAGCTTGAAGAAATAGATGGGCTGCACGATGCTTCCACGCAGAGCTGAAACCGACCGCAAACGAGTACTGGTAAACCACTAAGAGGATCTAAGCCTGCCCAGGCGAGGTGCGAGTTGGTCCGTCCATGCTTATAAACCCTATTGGTTTCATTGGGCGACAGGGCTTGAGATGTCATTATATCTCAATGTCAAGTAAAAGTCCCACAAAATTGGAAGCAACGTCTCCCAAATGACCTATACAGTGTTGACGGGGACGTTAAATCTCAAATCAAACAAACAAACTCATTCTGAGCCGTCTCATAAGGAACTTCACTGAGCAATTACAAACCGCTATTCGTCACACATGTACAACGCGTCTTTTCGCGAATGACAAAGGGGCCTGAAGCTACATGTACTTTTCAGTAACCATGTTTAAACGTTTAACCTATTTAATCATGCTTATTAATTTTTCCAACATCACGAAAACACGCCTTTATAATTTTGACCCCCCTCACCTAAACCCCCACTCATGGATTTACAATGTTTGCAAAGATAGGGATTGTCGTGAACAGCAAGATAAGGGTTAATGTTCAAATGTCCAGCGACATGTAACAAGGTGAGAGGAATAACGCAAGTATTATGTTTGCATATCAGTGGGGACTTAAAACCTCGCACCAATTTGTCGGCCCTGTGTACATCACAAAAATAAGTCCGTGAAATGAAGTCTCCTGTAAACGCCGACTTGAACAGAGAAGAGAAAGTGGGGTTTGCATGAGTATTCGTCATTTTTTCTTATTCTAACAAGAAAAAAAAACAACATCAACATAGGTTTGTAGGTACTTCTTACGAGGGGGTTAATATGACAATTTGTCATTAGAAAAATGATATTTCACAACTATAAAAGAGAACATTACTGCATAGGAGTTTAACGACATGTCAGCCTTTGTGGATCATTTTGTGTCAGAAAAGAAAGAAGAGGCAGTAGATAAGATTAAAGTGAGGGACAGGAGGGAAACTGAGAGTGAACACAGTCCCCCTCTAACCTTACATGCAGCACCTAATGAAGAAGGATAGTCAATGTCATAAGGGGATGCTTACTTGTATCCCAGGACCAGTGCGTTTACTTAATCTAGGCAACTTGCAATTTCCGGTCCCGCCCATAGGGGCTTGAAGAAATATATGGGCTGCATGATGCTTCCACGCAGAGCTGAATCCGGCCCGCACACTAGTACTGGTAAACCGCTTAGAGGATCTAAGCCAGTCCAGAAACCGCGGTGCGAGGTGGACCGTCCATGCTAATAAACCCTATTGGTTTCATTGGGCAACAGGGCTTGAGATGCCATTTCATCTCTATGTCGGGTAAAAGTCCCACAAAATTGGAAGCAACGTCTCCAAAATGACCTTTACAGTGTTGAAAGGAACGTTAAACCTCAATTCTTGCATAAATAACTATGCACATGGCTGTTTGAAGCAATTGTCAAAGGACCGAAAGCCGTGCTCAAACAGCAAAAACAATGTTCAAATCATGAAATTCGCTTGCTGTTTGAACACGGATTTTGAGCTTTTGATATCACACGACGGGCCTTGCTTTGTTTACCTTACGTTGAGCGATGTAACGTTATCGCCCTGAATCTAGCGTTTTAGGGTTCTATGATGAAGTCAGATGGTTGCTGCGTAACAACGTCATTGTAAACAACATTCTGAACTTGCCGCCATGTTGGTTCGCCGGTCGCATTTGAAGAGTTTATTTGGAGTTTATATGGAGCTTTTGGACGTTTTCGTCAAAATTTGCTGTCGGAATCGTAAGTTATGCAAGAACAGCGATCATCCATGGTTATTTCATTGCATTAACACATGCCGGATCCCTCGGAAGATATTTGAACATTCGGCCTGGCGGCCTCATGTTCAAACAGCTTCCTCGGGACCCGGGAAATGTTAATGCATGAAAAACCATGGTTGATCCCTATAATCAAACAAACAAACAAATCATCTCGATGTCGGGTTAAAGTCCCACAAAATTGGAAGCAACGTCTCCAAAATGACCTATACAGTGTTGACGGGGGCGTCAAACCTCAAATTAAACAAACAAACTCATTGTGAGCCGTCTCATAAGGAACTTCACTGAGCAATTACAAACCGCTATTCGTCACACATGTACAACGCGTCTTTTCGCGAATGACAAAGGGGCCTGAAGCTACATGTACTTTTCAGTATCCATGTTTAAACGTTTAACCTATTTAATCATGCTTATTAATTTTTCCAACATCACGAAAACACGCCTTTATAATTTTGACCCCCCTCACCTAAACCCCCACTCATGGGTTTACAATGTTTGCAAAGATAGGGATTGTCGTGAACAGATAGATAAGGGTTAATGTTCAAATGTCCAGCGACATGTAACAAGGTGAGAGGAATAACGCAAGTATTATGTTTGCATATCAGTGGGGACTTAAAACCTCGCACCAATTTGTCGGCCCTGTGTACATCACAAAAATAAGTCCGTGAAATGAAGTCTCCTGTAAACGCCGACTTGAACAGAGAAGAGAAAGTGGGGTTTGCATGAATATTCGTCATTTTTCTTATTCTAACAAGAAAAAAAACAACATCAACATAGGTTTGTAGGTACTTCTTACGAGGGGGTTAATATGACAATTTGTCATTAGAAAAATGATATTTCACAACTATAAAAGAGAACATTACTGCATAGGAGTTTAACGACATGTCAGCCTTTGTGGATCATTTTGTGTCAGAAAAGAAAGAAGAGGCAGTAGATAAGATTAAAGTGAGGGACAGGAGGGAAACTGAGAGTGAACACAGTCCCCCTCTAACCTTACATGCAGCACCTAATGAAGAAGGATAGTCAATGTCATAAGGGGATGCTTACTTGTAACCCAGGACCAGTGCGTTTACTTAATCTAGGCAACTTGCAATTTCCGGTCCCGCCCATAGGGGCTTGAAGAAATATATGGGCTGCATGATGCTTCCACGCAGAGCTGAATCCGGCCCGCACACTAGTACTGGTAAACCGCTTAGAGGATCTAAGCCAGTCCAGGAACCGCGGTGCGAGGTGGACCGTCCATGCTAATAAACCCTATTGGTTTCATTGGGCAACAGGGCTTGAGATGCCATTTCATCTCTATGTCGGGTAAAAGTCCCACAAAATTGGAAGCAACGTCTCCAAAATGACCTTTACAGTGTTGAAAGGAACGTTAAACCTCAATTCTTGCATAAATAACTATGCACATGGCTGTTTGAAGCAATTGTCAAAGGACCGAAAGCCGTGCTCAAACAGCAAAAACAATGTTCAAATCATGAAATTCGCTTGCTGTTTGAACACGGATTTTGAGCTTTTGATATCACACGACGGGCCTTGCTTTGTTTACCTTACGTTGAGCGATGTAACGTTATCGCCCTGAATCTAGCGTTTTAGGGTTCTATGATGAAGTCAGATGGTTGCTGCGTAACAACGTCATTGTAAACAACATTCTGAACTTGCCGCCATGTTGGTTCGCCGGTCGCATTTGAAGAGTTTATTTGGAGTTTATATGGAGCTTTTGGACGTTTTCGTCAAAATTTGCTGTCGGAATCGTAAGTTATGCAAGAACAGCGATCATCCATGGTTATTTCATTGCATTAACACATGCCGGATCCCTCGGAAGATATTTGAACATTCGGCCTGGCGGCCTCATGTTCAAACAGCTTCCTCGGGACCCGGGAAATGTTAATGCATGAAAAACCATGGTTGATCCCTATAATCAAACAAACAAACAAATCATCTCGATGTCGGGTTAAAGTCCCACAAAATTGGAAGCAACGTCTCCAAAATGACCTATACAGTGTTGACGGGGGCGTCAAACCTCAAATTAAACAAACAAACTCATTGTGAGCCGTCTCATAAGGAACTTCACTGAGCAATTACAAACCGCTATTCGTCACACATGTACAACGCGTCTTTTCGCGAATGACAAAGGGGCCTGAAGCTACATGTACTTTTCAGTATCCATGTTTAAACGTTTAACCTATTTAATCATGCTTATTAATTTTTCCAACATCACGAAAACACGCCTTTATAATTTTGACCCCCCTCACCTAAACCCCCACTCATGGGTTTACAATGTTTGCAAAGATAGGGATTGTCGTGAACAGATAGATAAGGGTTAATGTTCAAATGTCCAGCGACATGTAACAAGGTGAGAGGAAAAACGCAAGTATTATGTTTGCATATGGGGACTTAAAACCTCGCACCAATTTGTCGGCCCTGTGTACATCACAAAAATAAGTCCGTGAAATGAAGTCTCCTGTAAACGCCGACTTGTACAGAGAAGAGAAAGTGGGGTTTGCATGAATATTCGTCATTTTTCTTATTCTAACAAGAAAAAAAAACAACATCAACATAGGTTTGTAGGTACTTCTTACGAGGGGGTTAATATGACAATTTGTCATTAGAAAAATGATATTTCACAACTATAAAAGAGAACATTACTGCATAGGAGTTTAACGACATGTCAGCCTTTGTGGATCATTTTGTGTCAGAAAAGAAAGAAGAGGCAGTAGATAAGATTAAAGTGAGGGACAGGAGGGAAACGGAGAGTGAACACAGTCCCCCTCTAACCTTACATGCAGCACCTAATGAAGAAGGATAGTCAATGTCATAAGGGGATGCTTACTTGTATCCCAGGACCAGTGCGTTTACTTAATCTAGGCAACTTGCAATTTCCGGTCCCGCCCATAGGGGCTTGAAGAAATATATGGGCTGCATGATGCTTCCACGCAGAGCTGAATCCGGCCCGCACACTAGTACTGGTAAACCGCTAAGAGGATCTAAGCCAGTCCAGGAACCGCGGTGCGAGGCGGACCGTCCATGCTAATAAACCCTATTGGTTTCATTGGGCGACAGGGCTTGAGATGCCATTTCATCTCAATGTCGGGTAAAAACTAAAAGTCCCACAAAATTGGAAGCAACGTCTCCAAAATGACCGTTACAGTGTTGACGGGGACGTTAAACCTCAAATCAAACAAAAACAAAAACTTGCAATTTCATTTAAAATCAAATTACGACTCCGTTTATATGAATACTTTTATGCAAAAAGAAAAACTCTTTTGCACGGTGCCCTGAATAGTGAGTCCGTGTCTATAATAAATAAATAAATAAATAAATAAAGTAACGATACTGTTTGTCCAATTTTTTCTCGCTTATACCACCATTCTTGACATTTTAAAACATGCCCATGTGAGATAACGACTTTACATACTAATGCCTATGAGACCGAGATTCGCTAGTGGCGAAATTCGTCCTGCATCTACACCAATACGGGACAGCCATAACAATTACACATGAGTGCGACATGGTGCATTTTTTCACATCTCCAAAATGGCTACTTTTCTGATGAAAATCTGTGATAAGTTTCTTAATGACACTGCAAATAGGTTGTGGGTACTCGTTAGAACCGCCTCATTGAGGCGGTTCTAACGAGTAACCACAACATATATGTCTTGGAGCACTCAGAAATAAGAAAAATAATGTATACCCCGTATACCCCAGTTTTCTCTATATAAAGTGGGGTTAAGGCTGTGTTCATTTCACGGACTTGTTCACGTGATGCGAAATCTGTCCTACGTGACAGCTCACACGTGACTTTTGACGTCATGACGTTAACCTTGGCTTTCAACGTTAGCGACGATAACTGGTGGAGCAGCAGTTTAGAAATGACTGACTGAACTGTTTTTAAGGTAACCGGGCGCTATAAGCACATAGGGGCTACACCAGCAGTTTAGAAATTCAAATATCTATAACTTCGCTATTTCTGTACAAAAACTTGAAGTGTTGATATGTTTTTTTCTTTCTTCTTCTTTCAGTCAAATAATTCGGTACAATTGTTTTCGACTTTGTCATTTTTTTATTTTGACTCTTTGTTACCAGATTTTATAAAGAAAAGCCCGAGGCCGGTCTCAGTACAGTATTATTCCGCATATGACGACCACACCTTGTTGATCCGACGAAAGAGAGAGAATGGCCGAACTCCAAAAGCAGTCTTCAGGAAGAGAGGTTTCCGAATCCGTCGTGGGTACACACGAAAACGACTGCTTGATCACTAATCAAATGCGCGTGCGATTAATCCGCAGTGCTCTCAGATGGTAGTGAAAAGCGATTTCCGAAAAAAATTACTCACGTTTGTTCTTTCAAATAGTCGACCCCGCCCATTGGGGCTTGAAGAAATAAATGGGCTGCAGAGGTGAAGCCAACCGCACACGAGTATATACTGGTTCACCACTTAGGGGATCTAAGCATGCCCAGGCAAAGCGGTGCGAGTCGGACCGTCCATGCTTATAAACCCTATAGGTTCCATTGGGCGACAGGGCTTGAGATGTCATTTCATCTCAATGTCGGGTAAAAGTCCCACGAAATTGGAAGCAACGTCTCCAAAATGACCTATATAGTGTTGACGGGGACGTTAAACATCAAATCAAACAAACACATCTTATAAATAGACCTTAATCATGGATTGCAAACATTTACATTAAAAGCGCGTATAAATGCATTAAAAGCGCGTATAAATGCTAATTTTTAAACAAAATGTCATTTGACCACTAGAAATAAATGAAGCGGTATATGGGAAAAGAACCCTTAAGAACACAGGAAAAAATGCCCTTCGCAGTTGTATGTTTCGATCTTTGAAATATACGAATTCGTAAACTTGACACAATATTACTCGTCATTCTTTTTTTAGTTTTTGTTTAAGTTTAAAAGCCCTTCCAAGAGTAGTATTTTTGGGGTTGAGCCGGTCGTCAGATGTGGGCGACAGCCGGAGTACCCGGTGAAAACAACTTGACTTTCCGTTGCAAAACGTGCATGCGCTGCACATGTAGCTCGAGCGAGGCGCGAACCACAGCGGTAAAAGACCAAACGATTAAGAGTCAGAGTTCTTACACACAGGCCACGTTTTTTTTTATTTGCGGTTTAACGTCGCCGTCAACACTGTAAAGGTCATTTTGGAGACGTTGTTTCCAATTTTGTGGGACTTTTACCCAACATTGAGATGTAATGACATCTCAAGCCCTGCCGCCCAATGAAACCAATAGGGTTTATAAGCATGGACAGTCCGACTCGTGCGCACCGCTTTGCCTGGGCAGGCGTGCATGGAAGCATCATGCAGCCCATATATTTCTTCAAGCCCCGATGGGCGGGGGTCGCATAGGCCACGGTGGCTTGTCTAATATTGCATTTTGTTTTTGTTTGAATAGGGGGTTAACGTCCCCGTCAACACTATTTGGGTCATTTTGGAGACACTGCTTCCAATTTTGTGGGACTTTTACCCGACATTGAGATGAAATGACATCTCAAGCCATGTCGCCCAATGAAACTAAATGGCTTATATGCATTGGACGGTCTGACTCACATCATTTTGCCTGGACAGGCTCAGTTCTTCTAAGCGGTTTAGCAGTACTCTAGTGTAGTCAGTTTCTGCTCTGCGTGGAAGCACAATACAGTCCAATCTATTTCTCCAAGCCTCAATAGGCGGAAGTGAGTCTAATAGGCGGAAGTGAGTCTAATAGGCGGAAGTGAGCCTAATAGGCGGAAGTGAGTCTAATATTTTATGGAAACCCGTAAAAGGGGCATAGTCAAACAGTGTAGACCCTGATCAGACGCCGCATAATGCGGCGTCTGATCAGGGTCTACACTGTTTGCTGTTAAAAATCGAATAAAAACGAAAAAATAAAATAGACCTAGTACCCCTTTAATGACAAACGGACTTGTCCAACATGTAATAGGTCAAGCGTGTGCAATGGGATAAAAGGTCAAGGCCCACTTCTATGAAGCAACTCCAAGGTTGCGAGCATCAAAGGATCGGTCGGGTCCATGCGTATGCACAGCCTCGCTGAGACTTTGCTAGTCGTATTTATAGAGAATATTATATGAGTGTGCATGTATTATTGAATTTATTAAACGAGTTGAGGAAAAGGGATAAAATGCGAGGCTCTACCGAGCATTTTATCCGTTTTCTTCAACGAGTTTAATAAATTCAGTAATACATGAGCACGAAGGCGAGATTCTGTTTACCATATGTCATTTAAAACACGCATTTTATTCATGATTGTTTTACAAAAATGTCAATATTCCTGATTCTTAAATGCGACGACGTTAAGGACGTCGTACATGCAACCTTATGGGGCGTATGAAACTAATTTCCATATTTAATCCACTAGTGGATTTTCGAATTTATTACATGACGTTATTACATTCTCAGACGCGACGCCATATGATAAATTATAAGTACTCGGCGGTGGTATGGTGAGGCAAAGATGTCGTGTATCTTGCGCCATTGGGGCGGTCAACTGATATTGGCTTAAAGTTTGGCAATGCCTATTGGTCGTTGCAGAAGGTAAGAGTAGTTATTTCTCTTCCTACACTTCCATTCATTTTCCTTTTTTTCTCCCCTGTCTCTCACTTTCAGCTTCTATTCACCAGATTTGCATTATTTGCTGGCTCACAGCTTGCACATTGTCAATATTGGAAAGACAGGTAACCAGACCCCCCCCCGACCTTTCAAGGTCAGGGGGTCTGGTTACCTGTTTTTCCAACACTGATAACCTTCAGACTAGGAACAAGCAGATAATGCAAATAAGGTGAATACTTTCTCTTCTATTACTTTTCTCCCTTTCTCTGGGAGACGACATAAAATGACCTACAAGGGTTAACGTAAACCATAAACAATCAATCAAGCTTTTTTTTAACGGGCCTCCGTGGCCTAGTGGATAAGAGCGCTGACTCTTAGTCATTAGGTCTCTCACCGCCGTAGGTTCGTGCCTCGCTCGGGCCACGTGTGAGATGCCAAGTTCTGCAACGGAAGGTCAGATGGTTTTTCTCCGGGTACTCCGGTTTTCGCCCACCTCTGATTAACGATCGGCTCGATATGAGTGAAATAATCTTGAAAGGGCCGTAAAACCCAAACCAAAAAAAAAAAAAACAAAAAAAAAAAAAAAAAAAAACAATCAAGCTTTTAGTACTCGTGCACAGGTGATAAGGCAACGTTTAGGAAAATGAGAACTTAACCCTTGCCCTGCTGAGCCCGGATATGCCTTATTTTCAAAACAATGAAGATCCAGATCAGATGGCTTCGATCAGGATCTACATTGTTTGCCATTCAGATTGTGAATTTGTTGCAATAATTTGCATCAAATAATCCGATTGCTTGATAATTGGTATTGGGTGTGGCAGATTAAAATATTCAGCAGGAAAAGGGTTAAACTAAAATGAAAATTGATAGCAAAGAAGAAAATACAATGCAATAAAAACTGACCATTGCTCGAAGGTACATCCGATCCCATAATGTCTGTTGATGTATGTTGACACAAGTGTGTTGCCTTTAAACCAAATTATACCATGTTTTGTATATATATAGCTACGCTTGTCATGAATTTACTTTTAATATAAAAGACAACCTTGTTTAACACAGGCGCAGTGTGTATATATGTCAAAATTTAGTTACAAAAAAATTTTTTGTAGTGTAGAGTATTTGTAAAGAAATCGAGTTCTTTTAAGGTCAGTGTATATGCCTACAGGGGAGGCATCCCTGAAAAATATTTCGTTTCACTTAGAACTGAACTCATGAACGAACCCCTTTTTCTGGACAAGAAAAACAAAACTTGTTTAAGGGACCCAGTTTTGAAGGAAAGCCAAGATTTAGTCTTCCGTGAAAAGCAGTGCATTTAATTTTATTCAGGCCTCTTTAGTTCGATTTAGTTCAATTTACCTTTTTATTTGTTCCGTGTCGCAGTCATAATACACTATACTAACAAAGTATTTCAATGACACTGAATAACCATGCTTAATTTTGATCACGATTAATGGTGTTCTTGATTTCATATATTTTCACTCCACTGCCACTTATTGCTTCATTTTCACGGCGTCGAACCTGTGTTGACATTTGCGAACGAGAAAGGTACAGATCAGCCTGCGCACCCTGCACCTTAGTGTTTCCGGTTTGGATACTTCTTTACCGATTGCACATTACGAAAACACGCCTATTCAAACACGCCTATTGGTAAAATTTTACCACCAAAACATAAATTTTTTTTTCAACAAAAATCCTGGTATTTTTTCATATTTCTGCTCAAAATACAGATTGTGGGTACTCGTTGGTATGGGAGACAAAATACTTTTGCAGGAGTTGCCTCCCCTGAAAGTGTATCCAGTCCCCTTAAATGAGTAAACATCAGTAGTTCGAACTCCCTATTTCGAACAAATCTCGAGTGTAGTTGACTTTGTGTTCAAGTGTATGTTCTTTTGTGTGTGTCTTCGTGTCATTAATCTTTATCTTCCTGCTGTAGCTTTAGATGACGGTATTGTTTTTGTGGCCTTTCCTGATTACGAGGACTGTTCAAATATGAATGCAAGTAGAACGTTTTCTCATGCACTAATGCGAAAATCACCTGGAAATAAATATCACAGCGTAGAAAAACATTTACCTATACATTGATACCAAACATGTTAAAATCTGTGCACTTTAGCCATGTATATCGTTCGATAAACACTGTCTACTCTTGTATACTAATACAAAACATGGTTGGAAGAAGGTCAGAGTACGCCGTTGAAATACGGTCCTATATTAAAAGTCGTTGTATTCTTGGTATACGGTGCTAAGACATTTTTGATGAAATATGTTCGGTTTATGGGCATAATGAAATGTCTTTTCCGACAGTTTTTCGTTGGTGTAAGAAATTCAGCTGTGGGCTAGGCTCAACAGAAGATGCACCGCATGATCGTCGGCCGAAAAGAGCAACATCTGCCAAGATGGTTGCCAGAGTGAAAGAAATAGTTGCTACCGATGCACGATACACCACTAGGCAAATAGCTAGTATGGTTGGCATCTCATTAGGAGCAGCTCATACAATTCTGAAACGGGATTTGAAAATGAGAAAGATCTGTGCTAGATTGATTTCCCATCTGTTGACAGATGAGCAGAAAAAGACACGCGTTCAGTGCGCCAAGAAGTTGCTTAAAAAGTTTCCAAATTACAATGCACGGTCTTTCGCTAATGTCGTCACAGGTGACGAGACATGTGTTCACTTTTCTGAGCCAAAACGAAAGATTCAGAACAAAATATGGGCAACAATGTAGTGCAAAAGACAATGCATTGAAACGCGGACCATGAGCGTCAAGAAGGTAATGTATGCCAAATTCTTTTCAAATCAGGGCCCTGCTATTCAGGTTGCTGTACCTAAAGGGAAATCTGTAAATGCGAAGTTTTACAAGAATAAAGTTCTTCGAAAATTGAAGAAATATTTCAAAGAACGAAGACGCAACTGGTTTGGCCAATGTCAGATTGCTACATGACAATGCGTCATCGCACAAGGCGTTCATTGTGCAAGACTATCTGAAGCAGGAAAAAGTTGTTGAACTCCCTCCCCCCCCCCCGTATTCCTCTGACCCTTGTTTTGTTCCCGCGGCTGAAAAAATACCTTTCTGGTCGAAAATTTGTACAGCGCAAACACCTCGGTTCTGCAATATTCCATGCCTTCATAGTATACCTCGAAAAGACTACCAAAATGCATTCAAAGATTTGATCAGAAGACTGAAAGTTTGTATATTTGTTAAAGGGGAATACTTTGAGGGGACAAAATAAATTTTTCATCGAAATCTATCACGGAATCATTTTCATGTGCTTAGTTGCATTCATATTTGAACAGTCCTCGTAACCTTTTCCTTCTACTTCATATTGTTGTTCTGACTTATGTTGTGCAGTCCTTTACACCGATTCTAACAGGTAACGACCATTTATGCTTGTACCACGGGACTAATTGTCTTCAGAGGCAGGCAATATCTTTCTCACATGGATTTGTTTTCTAAATGAACTGCGCAAAACAATAATGTTTAGTTAACGATAAGGTGGGTTTTGGGTGACAATTAAAGGATAATATTTTGTCAGTTCTTCATAAAAAATATGTTGTGGGTATAGTTTTTAGAAAGAAGGAAAAATAGTTTTACTACCCGCTTCATCTGTCGCTGTGTCGTTAACAATACTTGTAATGAACAACCTCGGCGAAGGTACTACATAATCATAAAATGCGATTTTTTAGAAGAATACCTAGCTACCATAATCCTTTACACGTCAACACACCCATGCGACATAGTGCATTTTTCACATCTCCAAAATGGATACTTTTCTGATGAAAATTCGTGATATTTTTCTTACGTATACTGCAAACATAGGTTGTGGGTGCTCGTTAGAACCTCCTCATTCAGGCGATTCTAACGAGTACCCACAACCTATGTCTTTGAACAGCAGAAATAAGAAAAATAATGTATACCTCCGAATACTCCAGTTTTCTCAGTATAAAGTGGGTTTTAGGTGGTGGGGGTGTTCATTTCACGGACTTGTTCACATGATGGTATGTAAGTAAGCATCAGAACCACCACTCAGCGCCATCAAATGATTTAAGAGGATATCAAAAGCTAAGTATCAACAAATCCGTTTACAAATGCCATTTGATAGCATAATTGCACATGGGTATGCCACTATAATCGGATCATGGCTTGCCTATAGCAACAATCACATATCAACATAAATACGGTAAAATTCCTATATTAAGACCACTTTTGAACAGTCCAAAAGATGGTCTCTTATTGGGAGACAACGGGTGTGGAACACACAAAGAAAGCATAACTGAAACTTTCTCAATTAGCTTTTAACACCAGATTTAGTCTTAGTTTTAGGTGGTCTTAATAGCGGAATTTTGATGTGTAATTTGATAACGCCCATTGACGTATGAACTAATCGGGTCACGAGCAGAGTACATGTACGTGAATCGCGAAGGGAATCCCTACAACTACGCTCTCGATCCGATGTTGTCCATTATTACATTGTAAATGCACGTCAAATAAAGTACCTGTACATGTATCGCTTGTATTTACATTATTTTGTTTTGCTTGTTTGTTTGAACGGAGGTTTAAAGTGCCCGTCAACACTATTTAAGTCATTTTGGAGGCACCGCTTCCAATTTTGTGGGACCTCTACCCGACTTTGAGATGAAATAACATCTCAAACCCAGCCTCCAAATGAAAGGAAAAAGGCTTATAATGTGCATATGCGAAGGCTGATACTGATATTGCCTCTGCAATAAGACTGTTCGCAGATGACTGTGTTTGCTATCCTGAAATTAGAGAAGCAGATGACTCACTGAAACTTCAAGGGATATAGATAGCTTAGGGTGCTGGCCAAGAAAATGGGGTATGCGATTTCTGCCTCTTAAATGTAATATTATGCAGATAACTAGGACAAGAACAAACAAAATCGAGCCTTCTTACACTTCCGAAGGAACGGTCCTTGAAAACATGTTTTCCATTTAATACCTTGGCGTGACCATCATACATGCCTTGAGATGGAATACTCATATTAGCAACATATAGAACAATCGGCTCTTTATCAGTGACCCATGAGTGTAAAAGAAGTAGCATATAAAGGGCTTGTTTGACCGAAAATGGATTATGGCACTTGTGTCTAGGACGCCCAGGGAGAGGTGTGGTCCTTCAAATTGAAAAAGTGCAGAATAGTGCAGCTTGATTTTTTGTCGAGCCATTGCTGCTTTGAAACTGGAAGTATGACCGAAATGTTGAAAAGCTAAAGATGGGAGTCTCTCAAGTACAGGAGAGACAGTAGGCTAATACTCTTGTACAAAGGTTTAAAGGGTGCTGCCAGCATTCCAACAGATGACCTTATTCCATCAATTAAGGGACCATTCTTACCTCAGACAATTAGAGATTGGAATGCGTTTCCAGATTCGGTAAAGGATAACGTAGCAACGTTTACTTCTTTGGCGAGAGCTAATGACAAACTTCCCGTTTCACAAACGTCATTTAACAATTCTGATTCTGATAAAAGGCTTCGTTGTGCGTTAGATGGATGCCTATTTGTCCAAAACTTGCTCATGCAAAGCAAATATTAATATCTCGTGGTTGCAAGGGTTGAGTTATGACTTCTCTCTGCACACGTGCTCAAACGGTAACGGCACAAATACAGGGGACCCTAGTTATGCATACAATGCCAATCTGTTTTTGTGCGGGATGGGGGTGGGGCGGAGCTCATCGGGGCTTGGAGAAGTTGATTGGGCCGCCTGATGCTTCCTCGCAGAGCTGAAATCGACCGCACATGAGTACTGGTACATGTAAACCGCTTAGAAGGTCTAAGCCTGCCCAGGGAAAGTTGTGCGAGACGGACCGTCCATGCATATAAACCCAATTGGTTTCATTGGATGGCAGGGATTAAGATGTAATTTCATCTCAATGTCGGGTAAAAGTCGCACAAAACTGGAAGCAACGTCTCCAAAATGTCCTAAATAGTGTTGACGGGACGAAAAACACCAAACGAAACAAACAAAAACAATCTATGTTATCCTACATAAGACTTTGCCTCCATGAAGATTCCCAATAACGAGTTGTATAATAGCAAACAAAAAACCCTTTTTAGATTTATCACACACATACTTGTTGTGGACATCTGTTACAATCGCCTTAGACGATTCAAACAAAAACCACAACTTTTGTTCCTTTGAGCATTAAAACAGAAATCATGACTATCTAATCTTAAGCTAGTACATGCACATAGGTATTTTGACGTTATGCGTCGGTACAAAAGTTTTGGTTGACATTTGACACACTTAGTATCGAGAACCCCAAAACGGATAATTAGCAAACAGTGCAGACACAGATCGGACACCACAGAACGCGGTGAATGATCAGGACCTTCACTGTTTGAAGATAGTTCATCAGTTTTCTGAATAAATTTAAAAATAATACTTACCCTGACACCCTATATATCAAACTAGTCTCCTGCTTTATATAAGGGAGGAGATTCCACTCAGTATAAAAAGGTTTGGTTGGGCCCATCGGAGTCTAACTGTTGGTTTTCTTTTGCTCCAGCATTTCAGTGGTTTCTTGCTGTCGAGTCCTCACTGTTGTCTCACCTCTGTGGTTCTTTGATTGTTTGTGTTCACGGAGATGTTGCACTGATGAGTTAGGAGGCCTTCATGCGGACTGAATAAATTATTTGTCTTAATCGCGACGGAAGTAAGGGCGAGGATTGTGGCCACGTAAAATCGATTTAAGCCCCCCCCCCCCCCCCCAGTGGAATTCTTTCCACTGACCGTTCCAAGGCGGTTCTTCTGTGTCGGTTTATTTATGTTGTTGTTTGTTGCTACTTACTGTGTGTACCACTTGTGTCTTTTTGTTTTGGGTGGCCATTTGGCCATTTTGTGGGAAAGTAACTGTCCTTTTGGCCATCCTTTGTTTAGGTTTCCATTATGGTCTGGTCGCTTCATGTTTGTATTTCTTTTCTTTGGTGTCTTTGGTGGATGGAGTAAGTTAATTGTATCGATTCCTGATCTTTGTTTTACTTCTACTTAATCCTTATCCCGCTGAACACTGTTACGAGCCAGGCGTAGCAGAAAGAAAAAGCAAACAAGCCTTTTGGAAAAATTTAACAAAATTTATTTACAAGTTAACTTTAACCTGTAGAAGTAAGAAAATTAAATGTACTTAGCTCTGTTATGAAATATCCTGAATGAATCTATTTTCCTTGATCCCACAGAATTCACAGTCCAAAATGAAAAGTAATATCCTTTAACAATCCAACCAGAATTTAGAAATAACTTTCTTTATAAGCCCAAACATCAAACTCCAAAGTCTGACTCAATGAGAAAAACCAAGCTCTTTTATAGACCCTAAGATTTCTCTAGAACATTCCAGAGGGCTGTGGAATAAGATGAGATAATTCTCTAAAAATAATGCAACCCAGAACTTTCTGGAAGGTTCTGAAGTACTTTTACTTGTAAACATGTTGTTTACCAAAATGTAATTAATCTGTGACTCAGTTTTCGAGAATCTTCTATAAGAAGATTAACAAGATATTTATATTAGGTCACAGTGGGGTGCAAGTGGGAATCAGAAAAATAAATTCTTATGCATAACACTCCCCCTCTTCGAGGAAAAGAAAGATTTATGTAATAAAGCTTTCTTTTGCTTTAAGAATAATAAAATATTGAGCATAGCATATAAAATTACATGTATCTACAATCCACTTTAGTAGGAAAGAAAAACACAACTCCTGACACTGCTCAAGCTCTTGAAAGGGCATCAGGGATAATGTTATCTCTCCCTCTGATATGTCTTATGTCTAAATTATACTCTTGTAGCATAAGACTCCACCTGAGCAACCGCTGATTTTTGTTTTTCATTTTATGTATGAAAGTCAGTGGATTGTGATCACTGAAAACAACAATCGGTGCAGTAGTAGGGGTAAGATAAACTTCGAAATGTTGCAGAGCAAGAATCAGAGACAAGCACTCTTTCTCTATGGTAGAGTAATTTCTCTGATGCTTATTAAACTTTTTGGAAAAGTAGCAAACTGGATGATCCACACCATTTTCATCTTCCTGCAACAAAACACTACCTGCACCTACGTCACTAGCATCTACAGCTAGCTTAAACTCCTTTTCAAAGTTTGGTGTTAAGAGAACTGGTTCACTCTTGAGTATGGCTTTAAGTTTATCAAAAGCATTTTGGCATATTGCATTCCAATGGAATTTTGTTCTTTTGCTGAGCAAATTTGTCAAAGGCTCAGCAATTATAGAGAAAATATTACAGAACTTTCTGTAATAACCAGCCATACCAAGAAATCGCATCAGCTGTCTTTTGCACGTGGGTACGGGAAAATTTGAGATAGCCTCAACTTTAGCATCAATGGGTTTCACATGACCTTGACCTACAACATGACCTAGAAATGTCAAACTTGCATGGCAGAATTCACTTTTAGCAAGATTGATTGTCAATTTGGCATCACTCAGTCTATCAAAGAATGCTCGAATAGTCCCAAGATGTTGAATCCACTGGTCGTTGTATATGATAGCATCATCGATATAAGCACTGCAGCCTTCCAGCCCCGCAATTACCATGTTTATTAAGCGCTGAAATGTTGCCGGAGAGTTTTTCGTTCCAAATGGCATGACTTTATAGTTAAATAATCCGTCTGGTGTTGTGAATGCCAAAACCTCCTTTGCTCTATCTGTGAGTGGAATTTGCCCAAATCCTTTCAGAAGGTCGAATTTCGTTATGTATTTGGCATTCCCGATGTTATCAATGCAGTCATCCATTCTTGGAATAGGAAAGCTATCTGTTTTACTTAAGGAATTAACTTTCCTAAAATCTGTACACATACGATATGTCCCATCAGGTTTTGGTACAAGAATACAAGGAGAACTCCACTCACTTTGACTTGGTTCAATAAAGTCATAGTCTAATAGATACTGAACTTCTTCTTTAAGATATTTTTGTTTCACAGGATTCATTCTGTATGGGTGTTGTTTTACAGGTTTAGAACCATTTATGTCCACATCGTGAAATATTTTGTCTGTCCGTGTTGGAATGTCAGGAAATAAGTGTTCATATTCAAAAATCAGCTGTTTCAGTTCATTCCGCTGATTTGGCTCTGGATGTGACAGTTTCTGGTCAAGATTCCGTAGAATGTCAGAATTCTGAAGTTTTGATGATGTGGGATCCGACTTCACTGAATTAATATCCTCACAGTCATTGTCACTTGAATTAAGTGGAACAGAGCTAACTAGATTGACTGATGTTAAAGATGCATTGTCCCTATCAATGTATTCCTTTAGCATGTTAATATGACATAGCTGCTTTAGCTTGCGCCTCCCAGGAGTGTTTATTATGTAATTTACGTCACTGATCTTTTTGTCTACAGTGTATGGACCATAATACCTGGCCTGCAACGATTTCCCTGGAATAGGCAAAAGAGCTAGTACCTTATCACCTTGTTTAAAATTCCTTTCTTTTGTCCCTATGTCATATAGCTGTTTCATTTTCCTTTGGGCTGACTGAAGATTGGTCCGAGCAGCCTCACAAGCTTTTGAAAGTCTAGTTTTGAAATCAGACACATACTGAAGTAAATTCAGGGAGGTGTCATCATTGGAGAGAAATTTCTCTTTGAGAAGTTTCAAAGGACCACGAACAGTATGACCAAATACTAATTCAAATGGACTGAAGCCAAGAGATTCTTGCACAGATTCTCTGACAGCAAATAAAAGCAGATGGATGCCTTCATCCCAATCCTTCTCTGTGTCAAAGCAATATGATCTTATCATGTTTTTCAATGTTTGATGGAATCTTTCAAGGACGCCTTGACTTTCAGGATAATAGGCCGATGACTTATACTGTACAATGCCAAGTTCATGCATTACTTGTTGAAATATTCCAGACATGAAATTTGAACCTTGGTCTGATTGAATAGATTTAGGGAGCCCAACAAATGTGAAGAACTTCACTAAGGCCTTGACAATCGTCTTAGTTTTGATATTTCTTAAGGGAATGGCTTCAGGAAAACGTGTGGAAGCACACATAATAGTCAAAAGATATTCACAGCCAGACTTAGTTCTGGGCAAGGGACCTACACAGTCAATAATTATTCGACTGAAAGGTTCATCAAAAGCAGGTATAGGCTGCAAGTGAGCCTTAGGTATAGTCTGATTGGGTTTTCCTACCATTTGGCATGTATGGCAGGACCTACAATGCTGAGAAACATTTGATTTTAACCCAGGCCAGTAAAAATGATTAAGAATCTTGTGATAGGTTTTATTTACACCTAAATGTCCTGACATGGGTGTTTCATGTGCCAAGTTTAATATTTGGGAACGGTAAACCCGTGGAACCACTATCTGGTGGTTGACAGTCCACTCGTCTTCTGCTGAGACGTCTGGTGGACGCCATTTTCTCATAAGAATGTCATTTTTGACATAATAACAGACTGGGACCTGAGATACTTCCTGCTCATCTAAAGCCCTTTCAAACAAAGGCGTAATTTCAGGATCCTTGTGCTGTTCTATAGCTAGTTGAGACCCGGACATTTTGTCATGGCCTAGATCTAAAGATGACTTATTCTCATGAAAATCTGCCTGCTGATCAGACAGGCTTGAAGACAGAGACCTTGTTATCTCGTCATTAAAAGACTGACCTAAAAAGGTATCAGTAAAATCAAAATCCTGTTTCCCATCAGTTTGCTTGGCCTTACGTGCCATAGCCCTTGTGACTGCACAAGACGGATAAAGATCAGGAATTTCCTGCTCAATGGGATCAGGCGGTTGGTCTATGCAAGGATTAGTAGTCAAAAGTGGGTTTACCACAACCTTATCTCCAGCTAAGTCATTGCCTAGCAACAAATGAACACCTTTAAAAGGTAAAGAAGGTCTAATACCAACAGCCACTGAACCGGATACCAAGTCTGATGACAAATAAACGTTATGAAGCGGAACATTAACAAATCCACATTCCACACCCTGGATAAGGACACTTTGGCCCGAAGAAGTCTTCTCAGAAAAAGGCAGAGTATCTGCTAGAATAAGAGATTGAGAAGCTCCGGTATCTCGTAAGATTTTAATAGGGGGTAGGATGGGCATAACTGTCACCATTTAGTGACACAAAACCATCTGATAAGAATGGTTCATAACACTCCATAACTGAATCAGTCTCAGATAATTTGATATCAGAAAGAGTTTCGTCCCTTACACAAGACTGTGGTTTTGGCCTTATAGAAGTCAAACCTGTAGGCTTAAGTTCCTCTTGTCTTTCTCTTTCTTTTCTTCGCTTTAATTTTAAACATTTAGAGATCAAATGACCTGTATTTTTACAATAATAACAAACTACTTGAGATTGAGATAAGGGATTCTGGCCTTTGTTTTCACCAGAAGGTTTGGGAAAATTTGGGCTTCTGTTTTCACCAGAAGGTTTGGAAGGATTCTGGCTTTTATTTTCACCAGAAAGTTTGGGCATAGTACTAGATGTATGGCTATAACTACCAGAGGGATTACTGGGATAGAATCTTGGACCTGTCTGTGGATTATAAGGTTTTCGAGGATAAGGCCTGTTCACAAATGAGACTTTATGAGTCAAAGCATAATCATCTGCCAAACGAGAAGCTTCCTCCAAAGTTTCAACCTGTCTCTCATCGAGAAAAGATTTAATGTCTGAATTTATGCACCGTTTGAACTCTTCAACAAGGACAAGTTGTCTAAGTTTGTCATGATCAGAGCCTACTTTTTTAGAAGAACACCACCTATCAAATAATTGTTCTTTGGTTCGAGCAAATTCTACATGGGTCTGGGAAATTTCTTTTTTGCAATTCCTAAATTTCTGCCTGTAAGCCTCAGGGACCAACCCATATGCCTTTAGAATAAGCTCCTTGACCAGATCATAATCTGAGCTTTGCTCAACAGTCAGCTGAGTGTAAATGTCTCGAGCCTTTCCGACAACAACACTTTGCAAAAGTAAGGTCCAATGCTCTTTTGGCCATTTTAAATTTTCTGCAACTTTTTCAAAATGCAAAAAATACTTATCTACCTCTTTTTCCTGAAATGGCGGAACTAATCTAATGTGCTTTGTGGCATCAAAGTAACTACTAGAGTCAAAAACAGGGGTAGGTTTCACCCTATCCTGACCCTGGAGTTCCAATTCCTTCAGCCTTAATTGAAATTGCCTTTCCCTTTCTTTTTCTTCAATACTATATCTCATTTTTTCCTTTTCTAACTCAATCCGTGCCTCTATTTCTCTTTGTTTTTCTTCCTGTTCTAATTTTTCTTTTCGAATTCGTTCCTCCATTTCTCTTTGTTTTTCCCTCTCTCTTTCATCCATTTCTAATCTTTCCATCTGCATTTGTCTCTGCATTTCTCTTTCTTTTTCCTTCTCTCTTTCTTCCATTTCTAATCTTAACTTCTCTAATTCAATTTGCCTTCCTATTTCAATTTGTCTCATTTGTAATTCAGTATGTGAAACCATAATGAGAGACAAAGCAGATGGATCGAAAAGTTCTTCATCAACAAAAAACTGTACCAGAATATTCTTAATTTCATGCTTCTTCATGCTTGTTTTGATAGCAGTGACCCCATAATGGGAAGCAATTTCTAGCAGATCTGTCCTTTTGGCCTGATTAAACAACTCCTGGGTAGGCTGAGCCAAAAAGCTTCTCAAATCAAACGACATGTTTGCTTTTTGTTTGTTTTATGAAGTATTTATGGAAATACAGATTGAGGTTAATTTGACAAAGTTTTTTTTTTTTTTTTGAAATGACAAGCCCAATAAGAATTTCACATGAAATGACAAGTACTATTTCACCTGAAATGACAATTCACATGAAATGACAATCCCCTATATGCCTACAGGGAAATACCAATCTTGTGAAGCAACTGCCAAGTCTATTTGATAAGAAATGACAATTACCTGCCGTCACATGAAATGTCGGTTTGACCCATCTTCTTTCTTATGAATATTTTCATTGCTCTTAAAGGAACTCATTTTTGATTTTTATTTGCCTTCACTGCAGCTGGTGTTGTGCCGTGTGGCGGCTGTAAAACGTCTCCCCGTACATCAACCATAGTGCAGTTTATATTTTACTTTTGGTCCTTTGAGATCAGCGTGAATATTCTGAGAAATCAGAAATAAATTATTGGTTTAGACTCTTATTCTAGACAGGTTTTTAATTATTTGGACCCCATTTTGATTTATATCAGTCCTTGAATCGACTGCCTATATGAAATTCGCAAAATTACAGTATATTTCCTCTGGCTTTCGTTGTCGGATCATTACAGGGTCACTGACGAGGCTTTATTAGCTGAAACTACGTAGTATGACCCATCTTCTTTCTTATGAATATTTTCATTGCTCTTAAAGGAACTCATTTTTGATTTTTATTTAAAAATGCTCAAATGGTTTTATCCCGGACGAGCCCCCAATTTCTGTTACGAGCCAGGCGTAGCAGAAAGAAAAAGCAAATAAGCCTTTTGGAAAAATTTAACAAAATTTATTTACAAGTTAACTTTAACCTGTAGAAGTAAGAAAATTAAATGTACTTAGCTCTGTTATGAAATATCCTGAATGAATCTATTTTCCTTGATCCCACAGAATTCACAGTCCAAAATGAAAAGTAATATCCTTTAACAATCCAACCAGAATTTAGAAATAACTTTCTTTATAAGCCCAAACATCAAACTCTGACTCAACTAGAGCCAGTGTTTATGA
Source organism: Lucinisca nassula (assembly GCA_963580285.1). NCBI lineage: Eukaryota > Metazoa > Mollusca > Bivalvia > Lucinida > Lucinidae > Lucinisca > Lucinisca nassula. The sequence goes on from OY757010.1 coordinate 61,366,509, forward strand.
AACACAATGCCCCCAACTGCTTGACCCTAACACTGCTTGTCCCTAACAGTAATTGAGATATCTTGTTTTTATGTGGCTGTAATGCTGAAATTACACAAGAAAAGCTGTAGTTAATCATCTACTCATCATCCCTGACCAGTCTGTGAAGTTTCGGGGAAAAACCTAAAATAGTTTTTTAGATATCTTGCTTACAAACTTAAAACGCGAAAAATTTCAAAGGGCCATAACTCAAGAAAAAAATTTCGGATTTTTTTCAAAAGTTAATCAGTTCATCTACTCATCATCCCCAACCAGCCTGTAAAGTTTCAGGGCAATAGCTCAAACAATTTTTGAGATATCTTGCTTACAAGCTGAAAACACGAAAAAAATCAAAGGGCCATAACTCAAGAGAAAAAAATTGGATTTTTTTCAAAAGTTAATCAGTTCATCTACTCATCATACCCAACCAGTCTGTGAAGTTTTGGGGAAAAACCTCATATAGTTTTTGAGATATCTTGCTTACAAACTTAAAACGCGAAAAATTTCAAAGGGCCATAACTCAAGAAAAAAATATAGGATTTTTTTCAACAGTTAATCAGTTCATCTACACATCATCCCAAACCAGCTTGTAAAGTTGCAGGGCAATCGCTCAAACAATTATTGAGATATCTTGCTTACAAGCTGAAAACACGAAAAAAATCTAAGGGCCATAACTCAAGAAAAAAAATCGGATTTTTTTCAAAAGTTGATCAGTTCATCTACTCATCATCCCCGACAAGTCTGTGAAGTTTCGGGGAAAAACCTCAAATAGTTTTTTAGATATCTTGCTTACAAACTTAAAACGCGAAAAATTTCAAAGGGCCATAACGCAAGAAAAAAATTTCGGATTTTTTTCAAAAGTTAATCAGTTCATCTACTCATCATCCCCAACCAGCATGTAAAGTTTCAGGGCAATAGCTCAAACAGTTTTTGAGATATCTTGCTTACAAGATTTCATAGTATTTTTTGCAAAGGGGCATAACTCAAAAAAGGGGCATAATCCTGACGAGAAAAAAAACACGGGTCAATTATTTTTTCATGAGGAATCCATATATGAAATTTCAAAAACCTAGCACCCATGGTTCTAAAGTTATGCTATGCAGTAAAAAGTGGGACGGACGTAAGGACGGAAGGACGGAAGGACGGACGGACGAACAGGGCAAAACCAATATGCCAAAACGCGAAAAATTTCAAAGGGCCATAACTCAAGAAAAAAATTTCGGATTTTTTTCAAAAGTTAATCAGTTCATCTACTCATCATCCCCAACCAGCCTGTAAAGTTTCAGGGCAATAGCTCAAACAATTTTTGAGATATCTTGCTTACAAGCTGAAAACACGAAAAAAATCAAAGGGCCATAACTCAAGAAAAAAAAATTGGATTTTTTTCAAAAGTTAATCAGTTCATCTACTCATCATACCCAACCAGTCTGTGAAGTTTTGGGGAAAAACCTCATATAGTTTTTGAGATATCTTGCTTACAAACTTAAAACGCGAAAAATTTCAAAGGGCCATAACTCAAGAAAAAAATATAGGATTTTTTTTCAACAGTTAATCAGTTCATCTACACATCATCCCAAACCAGCTTGTAAAGTTGCAGGGCAATCGCTCAAACAATTATTGAGATATCTTGCTTACAAGCTGAAAACACGAAAAAAATCTAAGGGCCATAACTCAAGAAAAAAAAAATCGGATTTTTTTCAAAAGTTGATCAGTTCATCTACTCATCATCCCCGACAAGTCTGTGAAGTTTCGGGGAAAACCTCAAATAGTTTCTTTAGATATCTTGCTTACAAACTTAAAACGCGAAAAATTTCAAAGGGCCATAACTCAAGAAAAAAATTTCGGATTTTTTTCAAAAGTTAATCAGTTCATCTACTCATCATCCCCAACCAGCATGTAAAGTTTCAGGGCAATAGCTCAAACAGTTTTTGAGATATCTTGCTTACAAGATTTCATAGTATTTTTTGCAAAGGGGCATAACTCAAAAAAGGGGCATAATCCTGACGAGAAAAAAAACACGGGTCAATTATTTTTTCATGAGGAATCCATATATGAAATTTCAAAAACCTAGCACCCATGGTTCTAAAGTTATGCTATGCAGTAAAAAGTGGGACGGACGTAAGGACGGAAGGACGGACGGACGAACAGGGCAAAACCAATATGCCCCCACAACTTCTTCGAAGTTGGGGGCATAATGAGAAAAACCAAGCTCTTTTATAGACCCTAAGATTTCTCTAGAACATTCCAGAGGGCTGTGGAATAAGATAAGATAATTCTCTAAAAATAATGCAACCCAGAACTTTCTGGAAGGTTCTGAAGTACTTTTACTTGTAAACATGTTGTTTACCAAAATGTAATTAATCTGTGACTCAGTTTTCGAGAATCTTCTATAAGAAGATTAACAAGATATTTATATTAGGTCACAGTGGGGTGCAAGTGGGAATCAGAAAAATAAATTCTTATGCATAACAACACAAAAACCCATACCTTTGCAAACAGTGTAGATTCAGGTCAGATGAAGAAGCCATCTGATCAGTACCTGTGCTGTTTGCATATTTATTTGCGAGTTTGAATGAAACATTGTGTCGAGTACTATGATTGGTTGAAAATCAGGAATTTGTGTTGCCTAATTAACCTATTCAATAGGATAAGGGTTCAACCAGCTAAATATTATGAATTGCCTACCTGGGATACCGTGTGACTCCTCTTTCAAACATGACAAACAGCAGGTAGATCTGAACTTCTTGTCATAACACAAAGCGCTGTGATATTTTGCTGCATACCAGCACGAGTTGTTCCCCCGCGCGTCAAAGTGGTAAGGATAATCGCCAAAGAGACAGGAGCCTAAAGACACGAAGTATTAGAATAAACTGTTGTAACTGGAGTCCGTTTACGCGGGACATTGGAAAGCAAGTAGACCTTGTCACATAGTCTATTAAACCAGGATATACAGTGAAAGTTCTTTATAAAAACCAACTGACTTCTGTAAAGCCATGGGTACCGTCGCGAGAAATGCAATTACCTCACACCTCCCATCCAAGACACCAAAAGGGAATAGAAAATAGCTTCACATAAATGGAAACGCGACAAGTGGAGAGTCAAAATGGCACAACTTTCCCCCAAAATGGCCAAACGGCTATCCAATATAGAAAGATATTAGCAATATATACTTGCAAAGACGAACTATAACAATAACCAGTGCTTCAGCTGAAGTGCACGACCAGCCGGATGCTTTTAGCTTTATGAGTGTTACCATATATGGGTATGGCGGCCATTTTGGCATGTGACCTGGACCTAAAACGGTTCCCCGAATAAATGCGCCTTATCGTAAGGAGCAATAATATATCTTATACTTTAGTACTGTATTCTGACTCGTTTGCAGGATAAAATGCATTCTCACTTTTCCAATACAAAAGCATATGTGTCAAAGTTTGACCTAGGCACAAAGAAGGTCAAGGTCAATCCAGGGTCACCCTTTTAGCAATTTATGATGGGCCTACGTCCCAGATGCTATTTATCAAGTTTCGTGGAAATCTGCCCAGTGGTTCTGGAGAAGACTATTTTTTAAGGGTTTTTACCATATATGGCTTGGCGGCAATTTTGGTCATGTGACCTGGACCCCATGAGCAAATTTTGGTTTTCCCCATCCCATAGAGGCTCCATATGAAATTTGACTTCAATCGGCCCAACGGTTTCCGAGGAGAAGCAGTTCGAAAATTTTCACATTTTTCGCCTCGGCGAGGCTGTACTAAATGGAATGTAATATTTCGCAAGTTCATTGGTTAGATCTCATTTATATCTATCAGTAAGCCAAAATTGTTTAAATATTCCAAGCGGTTCGGTCCCTATCACCAATTTTCACAAACGGGTTACGGACGGACAGACAGACATACCATATATGGTTTGGCGGCCATTTTGGTCATGTGACCTGGACCCCATGAGCAAATTTTGGTTTCCCCCATCCCATAGAGGCTCCATATGAAATTTGACTTCAATCGGCCCAACGGTTTTCGAGGAGAAACAGTTCGAAATTTTTCACATTTTTCGCCTCGGCGAGGCTATACTAAATGGAATGTAATACATGTGACTGGGAACTGAAAAGTTATATTATATCTTTATTGCAATTCTAAAAAAGAATGGGTAGGTTTATCATTTATCTGTTTTGTTTGTTTGTTTGATTTGACACAGTATGGGTCATTTTGGAGACGTTGCTTCCAATTGTTTGGACTTTTACCAGACATTGAGATGAAATGACATCTCAAGCCCTGTCGCTCAATGAAACCAATAGGGTTGATAAGCATGGACGGTCCGACTCGCACCGCTTTGCCTGGGCAGGCTTAGTCGATTTAAGCCCCCTAGTGAAAGTCGTTTCACTGACCTTTCCAAGGCGGTTCTTCTGTCGCGGTTTATTTTTGTTATTGCTTGTCTTTGTGTTAATAGCTTATATTATTTTGTTTTGGAGAGCCAATTGGTCATTTTGTGGGAAAGTGACTGTCCTTTTGGCTTTCCGCTATTGATGTTTCCATTGGGGTGTGGTTGTTTCATGTGTGTGCTTCTTTCCCTTTGGTGTCCCTGATGGGAGCGTTGGGTTAATTGTGTCGATTCCTGATCATTGCTTTCACTTCTATTTTCAGATAATCTAAGCGGTTTACCAGTACTCGTGTACGGTCGGTTTCAGCTCTACTTGAGGCGTCATGCAGTCCATCTATTTCTTAAAGCCCCGATGGGCGGGGGCCAAATCATTTATCTGTTTTAGGTAAAACAAATTACGTATATGTCAATGATAGATGTAAGAAAATGTTATAATACAATTTGACACGGAACTGATTGCCTCTATTACCATAATGTCACGCCCCGACTGAATGCATTCCGAAGAGGTTAATATAATTATTCAATAAATGGGTCGCCACTCACGAGATGCCGAAAATTCACCAGAAAATTACGTAAACCGACTTATTAGACGATAACATTCATTTTGACGAACATTCTTTGCATAGAGGTCAGTCTCATATCGAATGGTACCTGCTGTAACAACCTTAACTAGCGACTGTGTAAGTTATGAAAAACTGGGCCCATTGCATTCTGTTAAAATCTGAATACCTCCACCCATCCCTCCCCCCCCCACACACACACATAGTCCCATCTCTTTACAAGTTCTTGTAACTGTTGACCGGGAAAAGATAATGTTTAGTTTCAAGTAAAATAGAAGTGAAGGCAATGATCAGCAATCGATACAATTTACCCTCAGCCCTCATCAGAGACACCAAAGGGAAAGAACAACAGACCCTAATGGAAACATCAATAGCGGGAAGCCTAAGGCTTTTTTACAATGACTGATAGTATTTAGTAATTCTTTTGTTTTCAATTTTATTTGGTTTGAAGAGTAATTAATAGCTTAACCAACACCTGGGAGGAATGGGACCCGTCTTTGGTTTAGATTATGTTATATTTATGATGTTGTAGAGCTTGTTCTGTGTGACTAGTTATATGCATTTTGTTACTTAAAAATAGAAATGGAATCGATAGAATTACACCCATATCTCCAAACCAAGTTACCAAAGGGAAAGAAACGAAAGAAACAAAATTTCCCCAAAAATGTCAAAAGCACAGTTATCGTCCCACAAAATGGTCAACTGGCTATGCAAAATAAAAAATATATTAATTTAGCAATACATACATGCAAAGACGAGCAAAAACGAACCTTCTCACCCCATTGATGAGCACATGTCGTATATTGAGGCTTACTTTATAGTTTCTAAGGTGCCTGGTTCAATTGCAAAAATATATTAATTCATGTTGACGGATAAGGCAAAGAAGTTTGTTTTTCCGATCATAGGTATAAATGAGCCCAAGCGAATTTGTGTCTTCGAGCATTCCTCCATGACAAACTTTAACTGCGCATGCCAAGCCATTCAGAGGGGCCAGGGATATGGCTTTCTGTCTGAAGGTTCCTCTTGATTCGCTGCTTGTATGAGCGAGCGGCGAAAGTTCTGGCGAGACTGCGTGGATGCGCAGGCTCGCCTGAACCTTCGCTGCTCGCATAAGCGTTAAGTACCAAAATCGCTTGACGGGGCCCAAATAATTACAATGGTAACCAACACACTTACAGCTGTGGGATAAAACGAATCTCATTCAGTTGAAAAATGAAAGGACATATTATTGACTTACGCACATTATCTGTGGCATGGACAGACGAATCATCCTCACAATCACCGTTTTTACAGCGCTGAAAGAGAACAACAAATCTACGAATGTTAAAGTTATATTTTCAGCTTTATTTTCTTCACGCATATTTACATTATTGCTGTTGTGGTTATGGCACTAATAAATTATGATGTTATTACTAGGTGGCATGATGTTTTCTATCTTTATCTATCTTCATATACTGTTTGTTTTGTTTGAATTGAAGTTTAACGTCCGCTCAACACTGTTAAGGTCATTTTGGAAACGTTGATTCCAATTTTGTGGGACTTTTACCCGACATTGAGATGAAATGACATCTCAAGCCCTGCCGGCCCGACTCGCACCGCCTTGCCTGGGCAGGCTTAGATCCTGTAAGCGGTTTACCAGTACTCCTGTGCGGGTCGGTTTCAGCTCTGCATGGAAGCATTATGCAGCCAATTTATTTCTTCAAGCCCCAATGGGCCGGGGCCTCTTCATATACTGAGTCGGTCACATTTGGCCATTGACTCATTTAGAATGTTTGCTAAATTTACAATTTAGCAAAAATCACTGAATGAGTCAATAAAGCCATGATAAAGTTCATAATATAATTATGTATGAGTCACCAGGTTCTTCCTTACAGGCTTTGATTCCTTTTACATTCCGCACAAGAAAAGTTTTGAGAAAATGAATTCTTCTGGGCATGGAACCTGTTTAATTTTATGTGCTAGTTTGAGATGAACCTGTTGCAAGGACCACATATCTATCCTTATTAGGAGTCATTCCGGGTGTATACACGCTAAGTGGTTCTTCAGTATACGGAAAATGTTTATTAACTGAATAATTTTATTGACCTTTCACAGAGTTTATCCGGTGTGCGTGCAAAATTCATGCAGCATGGTGTTAACCATGAAATCTGAATTCATATCTATTCTTCCTTGACATTTTTGGAAAATGGCTAAGTTGTAAAGGTGAATAGCAATATTTTGCGCCATTGTGAGATTCAGTTATTATATTCATTAAGTCCGAAATGTCTAGTCCTATTTCGTAACAACCTGTAAGAGGACTTATAATGCAAGCGATACCATTTTCCAAAAACACAAAAGTTTTGCAAACGAAAATGCACACATGAATCAAGCGAAGACACAAATCTGCTTGCACAACCTCACAGACTGTTCAGATTTTCATAAATATTCGTCGTCCCGAAGCTCTTTCACTCAAACAGATAATTTTATGTTGCAAATACATTACATTAACAAGCCAACTAGTAAAGCAAAGGTCATCACTCAGGAAAGGCCACAATCAAAGAACGCAGCCATCTCAAGTCACCTATAGAAATTGACACGAAGGCACACCCACAAAAAACAGACGAAACATGCACTAACAGCGCAAAACCAAATAACAGTTAAGACAGTGCAAAAGAACAACCCCCATTGGACGGTCAGTAGTAAAACTTCTTGGGGTGGGGGCTTCAACTCCGGAGTTTATGAACTTTCAACCCTCGCCCTCAGTTCCAGTACAGAACCTCCAGTAATCATGGAGCGGTACGACTAGCACCACTTTTCCTTGGCAGGCTTGTGTAGCCGTTTATTATGTTAATCCTTATCTTGCTGAATATTCAGTTAAGCTACACCCATTTCTGTCTGTCAACCAATTAAATTACTTGATGTAATTTATTGCTACAAATTCATAAACTGAATCCAAACAGTGTAGATCCTGATGGCTTCTTCAGAAGCCATCTGATCTGGATCTACATTGTTTGCAAAGATAGGGGTTGTCGTGAACAGCAAAATAAGGGTTAAAGTTCGTTTTTGAATGTTTGTATTGCTTATATATTTTTGTTTCGGATAGTCAGTTGGCTATTTTGTGGGAATGTAACTGACCTTTTTTGCTTTCTACTACTGATGTTTCCATTAGAGTCTAGTTATTTCATGTTTAGGTTTCTTTCCATTTGGTGTCTCTGATGGGAGGCGTGGGTTAATTATATCGTTTCCCGATCATTGCCTGCACTTCTGTTTTAGACCTAAGCGGTTTACCAGCACTCGGGTTCGGTCGATTTCTGCTCTACGCGGAAGTAACCATGCAGCGTTATCCATTTCTCCAAGCCCCCCCCCCCCCGTACGCGGGTGTGTTATCGTGATGCCATCGTAATAAAATGTTGAGCCAAGGACCTGGACTGGTTTCACGGACACATATTTTCGCTAATACTATGTCCTGTGAAACTTCAATAACTTGGACAGCTTTGGCATATAATGTGAGATACTAACTCAATCTTGAGTCCGATGATTAAGTCATTGCTCCAGGTAACAAATACAGTAAAAATTCCTATATTGAGACCACCTTTGGGACTGTTCAAAAGTGGTCTTTAAGACCACTTTTGAACAGTTCCAAAGGTGGCCCCTGTCCAAAGGACATTCTGTGGAGAAAACACAAAGACAGAATGGCGCATCCTACTAAATAAGATTTTATCGCAGAATTAGTCTTAAGTTTAGGTGGGCTTAATACAGGAATTTTACTGTGCAATAAAATTCCTATATTCTCCTTTCGAATAGTCCAAAAGACGACCATTGCTACAGGACCGGAGGATAAGAAAACACAATGACAGAATAACTAAAATCTTCTAAAGGGTTGCTTTTAAAAGCAGAGTTAGTCTTAATTTCAAGTGATCTTAAATGTTGGAGGGGGTCTTACACTGAAAAGTATGTTGTGTGTACCGATTGTAATCGTCTCGACTAGGTTCTCGAATGTAAATCACAACCATCTGCTTTTTATTGAATACTGAAAAGATGTCATTGACTTATCCCCTTTTGCCTGAACCGGTGATACAATAACCCCTCAGTGGTTGGTCATTTATATTATCCATATCTAGATTCAATGTCCATAAATGTTCGAGCGCGCATGCTTTCATTCCAAACATTTATTCATCAATAATATATCAACTTGACGAGCACCATGCGAACTTTAAATGACAAAAATAAAATAAAATGGTTTATCTTTCATCAAGTGTGTTGATTTAAAAAGCGGAAGTTTACCAATGTAAAGCTTAGTACCTTGTACGCATCACATGACGTTCCCTCCATCGGTATCATTTTATGGACAATGCCGCTGCTGTTACAACACAAAAGGCCATGGCATATGTCACTGTATTGGTTTCCGTACTTTTCCTAAAATGTATATAACATATTTCCAGTAGAACAAGGCCAGGAATGTTGTTAGGGTATACTGACCATTTTCAAAAATTATTACAGATTATAGAAACCATACAATGAAACATTCACAGGTGTCAAGTCAAAAAATATAAAACCCTACTACTACACCGTTTGAAATGCTGTGATGCCAACAATGCAGAACATTACAAAACACAGAATGCAATGAAACTTAAGTGACCCGAACACCGATCGATCGTTTACCATGGCTAAATGGAAATTACGAAAACACGCCTATACAAATACATTGTAAATAATAATGATAATAATAACTTTATTCCAAGAGGATAATATACACCACGAAAACACGCCTATATAATAATTATTTTGACCCCTTTGAACCCCACTTTTATATAGTAAAACTGGGGTAAAGAGGGTAAACATTATTTTCCTTATTTCTGTTCTAAAATATAGATTATGGGTACTCGTTAGAAGCGCCTCGATGAGGCGGTTCTAACGAGTACCCACAATCTATATTTTGAGCAGAAATAAGAAATTCGAGGCGGTTCTAACGAGTATCCATAATTTATATGCTGAGCAGAAATAAGAAAACTATCACAATTTTTCATCTTAAAATTTCAGTTTTTTTCGGCGGTAAAGTGTTCAATGTTTCTGTATATGCAAGTGTTCGTAAAGTTGGGCACGAGTGCCAGTCAAACATATGGTCCTGATTGTAACATTTATATGAGCAGGTATGCATTGTGATTTTTGATAAAATTGTTCCCACCTAATAATACAAACAGCAGTAACATATTCACAAATATTAACATATTCACAAACATATACATATATGAACGTTAAAAGGACCTTGACCACCAAGGCTTGGGCGAGGTATGCGCGGCAGAAACCAATTTCTAAACAGCACGTCCCTAAGCCCATACTCGTTTGATAGTCCCTAAATATGTTCTTGAAATGGTTATCCTGTGGAAGCATGGAATACACCACAGAACTGAAAAATATGGAGTGCACATGATTTCTGGGTCAGACTAGCTAGTTTCGGCAATACAGTCGCAGACGTACTACGGTCTATAGAATATCGGCCCTAGAATATACGCTCTATATGTTTAGGAAAAAATAGAATAGACAAATTAAGTTATGGATATTTTAACTTTTAAACATAACGTTAGCACTTTACTCCACAGGTCGCAGGCTTGTCCATTCGAGTCACCTTAAGCGAAAAGTTCCGAGGCGGGGAAGTAAGGTCACACATCGAAAAAACGCACATTTTAAGATGAAAAACGTAAAACATACATTGTGGGTACACGTTTGAACCGACTCATCAATATTAATTTTAGAGCAGAAATAGGTGAAAGGTTTACCCCTGTAAACCTCGGGTTACCCCTGTAAACCTCATGCGGACTGAACAAATTATATGTCTACATCGACGGAAGTAAGGGCGAGGACTGTGGCCACGTAAACTCGATTTAAGTTCCCAGTGGAATTCGTATCACTGACCGTTCCAAGGCGGTTCTTCTGTCGCGGTTTATTTTTTGTTATGGTTTGCCTTTGAGTGTTTGTATCGCTTTTATTATTTTGTTTTGTTTTGGATAGCCATTTTGTGGGAAAGTAACTGTCCTTTTGGCTTTTCGCTATTGATGTTTCCATTAAGGTTTAATGTTTCATGTTTGTGTTTCTTTCCCTTTGGTGTCTCTGATGGGAGCTGTGGGTTAATTGTATCGATTCCTGATCATTGTAGGTTCAAGAGGGGTCAGAAATATATAGGCTTTTTTGTGATAAACTAGAGCCCCATAGTGGAGCTAGAACCCCATCCAAATGCCAGTGCATTTAGGAAAACATTCGGCAGGATTTTGAACATGTAAACTGTGTGTACGTCTGTGAGACTAATTAGTACACACACGCCGTGCCTTTATTGTATGTATGTTTTGTGTGTTCTTTAGAATCTGAGTATACACAGCTAGCCTTCATTTGAAAAAAAAAAAAAAAAAAAAAAAAAACATCGAAAAGATATACATGTATACGTATCTCAAAATTATTCCAGTTATATCCCCGAATTAGACGCTACGAGTAATCTCCACTGCTTCGAATTTGCCTTTGCTAAAATACATTTACACTGCCCAGCAGACACTCAACGTAGAAGTAACGTTGAAACAATGTTGAAAACGTTGTTTCAACGTTTATTCTACGATGAGTCAACGTTTTGTGCCTGCAGAGTAACTCCGATTTTCAGAACGGTAGATACTTCACCACGTGAACAAGTCCGTGAAATAAAACCCACTAAACCCCACTTTATATAGAGAAAACTGGGGTTTACGGGGGTATACATTATTTTTCGCATTTCTGCTCCAAGACATAGGTTTTGGGTACTTGTTAGAACCGCCTCAATGAGGCGGTTATTACGAGCACCCACAACCTATGTTTGAAGTAAAAATAAGAAAAATATGACATATTTTCATCAGAAAAGTAGCCATCTTGGAGATGTGAAAAATGCACTATATCGCACGGGTGTGTTATCATAATGTACCGGTTAATATCATGCGCCATGGAATGCACTGTTTTTATATTAAAGTAAAGATGATAAAATCTGAGTGAAAAGGTAATGCGTTTTGTTAAGTTCTGAACTTATTGGAACTTACTCGACAAACCACAAAGCTTCGGCCAAACACATATTCACACTGATGGTCAGCTTCTATATAGATACCAGGCAATTTGAAGTCAGGCAGTAATGTCAGAGGATCACTGCTGTCTTTAATCAGACAAGACCTGGGAAGGATACAGAAGCATGAATAGACATAAAAAAGTTCGATGCGTGGCTGATTTCTTTTCTTTTGTGCCGAGGTTTTACATCCCCGTCAACACTAGTTAGGTAATTTTGGAGGCGTTGCATCCGATATTGTAAGACTTTTCCCGACATTGAGATAATACGAGCTCAACCGCCCAAAGACACTTCTAGGGTCTAAGGAGCGGTCAGACTCGCACCACTGTTACTGTTCTTAGCGGTTTAACAGTACTCCAGATCGGTCGATTTCAGATCTGCACGGGAACACCATGAAGCCCAATCTATTAGTCCAAGCCCTGGGGTTCGGGGCGCTATGTATGCCGTCTGATTTAATAGATGGCGTCAAAAATATGCGACGGCTTAATTATAATTGTACATGGGTTTGTTCCTGCAAAATTTATGATCAACACGATGATTTTGTTTTGAGGTTGTAAACTTTCCTTTCTTGGATGGTGGTGTTCCTTTTGCGGCATCCTATGGTGTTTATATCGCAATACTGCGATTTGCCAGATTGTCTAGCTATGTAATTGACTTCAACACTCGTAATAAATCGTTAACTGCTAAACTCTTAATCAGGGTAATCGGTATCATAAACTACGCAAAGTCTTTACAAATTTTTATAGACGGCTTTTCGATTTAAATTCAAGATACAATGTTGAATCTCTTCTGCAATGAGGTCTATTGGAACCCGAATTTTATTGTGACTTAGTAAATATATACTTGCAATGACTTCGGCACCCAATTTCGTAAAATCATTCTTCGATATAAAAAGCTGGGATACAACATAAATGTTATAAGACAGACTGCATGCATGGTAGTTAAACCCAATCACGATTGACAACTTTGCTTTCCTCTGGTAGGTCAGGCCTCAGATTCTATGGCGGTTCCAGCATAAATGCTTTCTGAGAATTAGAGAGAATTTAATTTTATGTAATGTTGGTTGGTGCCTGATGCTCTGTCTCTGGTCGGGCCCATCGGAGTCTAACTGTTGGTTTTCTTTTGCTCCAGCATTTCAGTGGTTTCTTGCTGTCGAGTCCTCACCGTTGTTTCATGTGGGCTGAACAAATTATTTGTCTAAATCGCGATGGAAGTAAGGGCGGGGATTGCAGCTGCGTAAAATCGATTTAAGCCCCCAGTGGAATTCGTTTCACTGACCGTTCCAAGCCGGTTCTTCTGTCGTGGCTTAATTTTCTTACGGTTTGTCTTTGAGTGTGTTCTGCTTACATTATTTTGGTTTGGATAGCCAGTTGGCCATTTTGTGGGAAAGTAACTGTCCATTTGGCTTTCAGCTATTGATGTTTCCATTAAAGTCTAGTTATTTCATGTTTGTGTTTCTTTCCCTTTGATGTCACTGCTGGGAGCTGTGGGTTAATTGTATCGATTCCTGATCATTGCCTTCACTTCTATATTTAATTATACTGCACTAACATCGTGGCTTTCGACATGACCCTGCTGACAGCAATTGGTTTTGCTACAATTTCAAATATTACAAATTTAAACCTATGACCTGGTTGATATATTAGAAAAGCCACGCCAATTCCTTACTGACAACCAATCATATTACTAAATCATTCATTTTGAAAATTGAATGAGAAACAGTGTAGATTCTGATCAGACTGTTTGCAAAGGTAGGGGTTGTTGTGGTCAGCGGGAAATGCGTTAAGTGCGTTAAAATTTGGATATCTGCATTGAATATTGTCTTTAGGTGATAACAATGTATATCAGAGTTTTGGCGATCTCAAAGTAACTTTTACGATTCCACACGGTCGCAAACATATATTTCAGGGCTCCGTTTGGGACCACTGTGTGTTATTGTCGACCGTTCTGAAACCAGCGATATTTTTACAAATGATGATTCGGCCTATGCCTATCCACAACACTTTGTATACAGTCAAATTCCGCTATTAAGACCACCTATAATTAGGACTAAATCCGCTCTCAAAAGCTTATTGAGAAGGTTTCAGCTTTTCCTTCTTTGTGTTTTATACACCCAGTGTCTTCGAAAGCGAGACCATCTTTGGGACTGTTCAAAAGTGGTCTTAAGACTTCTTTTGAATTAAGACCACTATTGAACAGTCCCAAAGGTGGTCTTAATATAGGAATTTTACTGTATATACAGTTAATAATGTTAATGCACTAAGTGCACAAAGGCTCTAATCTCTATGTACATGTACCTATTAGGACTTTCCACAATGTCTTCTAATTCACTCTCAGAACAATCCGAAAACTGCCACAGATTGTCTCCGTCTTTTGACAGAGGGTGGATGTCTGGAGTCATCACGTAACCGTCATCTTCACAGTCATTCCCTTTGCTATCCACAGTAAGTCCAAGGCTTGAAATAAAGAAAATTCTAACGAAATTGGCATAAAATTAGGCTGCGACAAGCGAAAAAAAGCATCTTCGAGCATGTACGCTCGTGTACGCTCAGAAGAGTCGCAAAATTGTCTTTCACAACTTTGGTGTCATTGATTTATTTATCTTACTATGTGGGTGCATAACATTACGATAACACACCCGTGCGAAATGGTGCAGTTTTACACATCTCCAAAATGGCAATTTTTTTCTGATGAAAATCTGTGATATTTTTCTTATAAATACTGCAAACATAGGTTTTGGGTTCTCGTTAGAACCGCCTCATTGAGGCGGTTCTAACGAGTACCCACAACCTATGTCTTGGAGCAAGAACAAGAAAAATAATGTATACCCCACTAAACCCCAGTTTTATCTATATAAAGTGGGGTATAAGGGGGTCTTAATTGCACGGATTTGTTCACGTGATGATCTCTCACTACTTCAGGACCATTAAGCCAGTCTATAATCAAACAATCGAACCACCGGTGCTGTCACTGCTTTAATTATTATATTGGGGTGAACTCCAGAATCAACTACCCAAGCGACCAGTCACTTAGTTATTTCTTGTACGTGAAAACAAGCTGCCGGCCTATGAAGGCCCCTGCAGATAGGCTACACTTGATGCACGATATATCGCATATCATAAAAGAAAACAACCCATTAATCCACAAAATTATAAACTGATCGGCAGATGGAGAAAGAGGGAGAGAGTGTACCTGAGGCCGATCCGTTGTGCAATTCTTGTTTGTATAATAAAGTCTATGTCCTCTTTGATCACTGATATGCTTCTGTTGGTGCACATAGACATGTTGTAGCCTTGACCTACAAAATATTATAATCATAATAGCGAAAAATGTTCGTCGTGTATACAAGCATTTATGTACAGTCCGAAATAACTTCTATTTCAGAATTATCACTGCTGTTTTGAAGTTTGTCAAACACACTGGGTTGTCATTAAGCGGGCGTTTTAGCGTGACAAATATTTTAAAATATATCTACAGTCGAACTTTAATGGCTCGAACACCTTTGGGACCTCGAAAATCTGTTCGAGACAGGGGTAGTTCGAGCCACTGAAGGTTACTGCCAGGAGGCATAACGTGATACTTTTAGACATCTTTTCGGTGTTCTATGATAAATATGTATGCTGTGTGTACTCATTAGAATCGCCTCATCGAGGCGATTCTAATGAGTACACACAGCATACATTTGCAAGAATAAAGACTGAAATCTCCTTAATCATCCCTCACTATTTCTTCTGTAGAGGATTTCGCTAGGGGCTCAAGAACGCGTTCGACTGAGCCATGGTAAACGAGCCATCGGTGTTCGAGCCATCGAAGTTCTACTGTGTGTCTTTTAGGAGCTATTAAATAGACGGCATGCACTGTGCGCATCTGTCAACATTTCATAAGGGATACAACTTTTGGACTTCTTATAAGCTTTCCTGTTCATTTCAGCCCTCTGAAAACGGAATCTACTTGTTAACCCTCATCTTGCTGAATATTCATTTAAGCCACTCCCCTTTCTGTCTATCAACCAATCAAATTACTCGATGTAATTTATTGCTACAAATTCCAAAACTGAATGCCAAACAGTGTAGATCCTGATCAGGTGGAAGAAGCCACCTGATCTGGATCTACGCTGTTTGCAAATATAGGGGTGGTCGTGAACAGCAAGATAAGGGTTAAGAAAAGACATAACGAAAACATGCCTAAATAACAGTGGTATATTTCTGCACTGAGATATAGGTTGTTAGTACTTGTTAGAAGCGGTTCTAATGAATACCCACACTCTATATTTTGAGCAGAAATAGGAAAATATATTAGAATTTCCGTGTGTTTTTTTTTTTTTTTTTTCGGCGGTAAAGTTCGCAATGTATTTGTATAGGCGTGTTTTCGTAATGCCTGGACATCAGGAACAATTGTTGTTGTGAGAACAGACCTCATGTAATATGCAAAATAAGACTGATATTATTGTAAATATAGCCAAACTTACTTTTAACCTTTCCAATGTCATAGCTGTAACAAAAGAATCGTGGAGAATTACAAATGCAGTAGACGACATAATTACACGGATTATTACAATTCCATCAAAAGACAAAGTAACAGGTAGCCAAACATTCATAATGATGGCATTTTGTGCTTCCTGTGCGTGGTATAAGCACTTCATTTTTTCATGGTTCAAACTTGAGTTGATTACGTTTGGTATGGCCGTTTGCTAAATACATATGGGCCCCGTCAAGCGATTTTGGTACTTATCGCCTATGCGAGCAGCGAAGGTTCAGGCGAGCCTGCGCATCCACGCAGTTTCGCCAGAACCTTCGCTGCTCGCTCATACAAGCAGTGAATCAAGAGGAACCTTCAGACAGAAAGCCAAATTCCTGGCCCCTCTGAATGGCTGGGCATGAGCAGTTAAAACTTGTCATGACGGAATGCTCGAAGACACAAATTCGCTTGGCAGGGCTCATATGAAGATACAGAAGACCCTCGTTATACCGACAGTATCTGTTTCCTAATGTTTTTGATGTCAAAAAGAAATAGCCGCTATAAAGTATCCGTATATAATAGGTAAAAATATATGGACTCCAACCCCAAAATTACGTCAAGAAATGTTAAGGACATTTGTTGAGTTTTCTTATTTTTTTTGTATTAAATATTTGTAATAGTGACTATCTCAATTTGTCCGAGGTTTGTCGTTATATCGAATGCCGCTATAAAGAAAGTCGACTGTGCCACAATAATAGAACATAGGCTACCAATGGCAACAAGAAACAAAAACATAACAAAACAATACATAAAAAGGCCACAAAGAAAATCAACGCAACCAGATACATGTATCTCTTCCTCGACGAGGTAATTTACACTGCTATAATATTTATTTATTACCCTTGTGTGAAGGGAATATGACGATTTGTTCACCCGAGCAATTATTTATTGAATATGGCGATTTGTTCACCCAAGCAGGTAATATTGCCCGAGGGCATATTCCCCTCACACGAGGGCAACACATGATTTGTTATTCCGAATCTGGCTTCTAGAGATTTATCATTGAATGCTTCAAAAATAGATAAAAAACAAGAGGGCCAAGATGGCGCTGTATCGCTCACCCGTGGACCAAAAATCATAAAAAAGAATAAACTGTGAAAGAAGGCAAGGCATGTTTGTTAACCGGACTGATATAAATATCTTCATAGATACAATGCTGTCATCAGTTGAACCCTTAGACAGGGTCCTATTTGGCCCCAGGGCTATTGCCAGGAATCAAAGGGAAATAAAAAGGTCGACCTCACCAGTTTTTGAACTCATCCGAGCTTTTATCCCTGACTTACTTGTTTGTAAGTTATAAGAAGATCCAATTAAAACTGAAGGGCTACGGTGATGACAAGGTCAAAAACTGATATTTTCTGCAATCAAAGGGGCGAAACTCTAATATAACAAAGCATCGCAGGCAATACAAATCCCCTTGCACGAGACCATTTTGTGTGTGGAAAACACTGAACTGGCAAAAGTCCAACTTGCTTGAGATGTTATCATTCGCTGCATCTGTGCAACGTTTTATTAAAATCCATCTATAAATATAGGCTCTAGAGCGATGACACTGTTTTTCTAAAAATAGTCCAAGTGACCCTAACCTTCAGCCCAGGACCCCGAAAGTCGAACTGGCTCCAGGTATAATCAATTCCAACATTTAAGTAAAGTTATAGCAAATTGCATCGATATGTATAGTCACTAGAGCGATAAAAAGATTTTCTATAAATAGTCACAGTGACCCTTACCTTGACCTCCGCAGCCTGAAAGTCGAACTTGCTTGAGACATTATCATACCCAACATTTGGGTGAATTTATATTAAAATCTATCAATAAACGTAGGCACTAGAGCAGTGTAAAAGGTTTTCTATAAAAAGCCACAGTGACCATGACCTTGAGCCGAGGACCCTGAAAGTCAAACTCGCTCGAGATATTGTCATAAGGAATATTTGTGTGAAATTATTTTGAAATCGGTGAAGAAATGTGGACGCTAGAGTGATGACAAAGTTTTTTTCTAAGAATAGCCACAGTGACATTGACCATGAGACCACGACCTTGAAAGTCCAACTCGCACATAAGGAACGTTTGTGTGAAGTTATATTAAAATCAGTGAAGAAATGTAGGCGCCAGAATGATGAAAAAGTTTTTTTTTCTAAAACTAGCCACAGTAACCTTGACCTTGAGGACACAACTCGCTCCAGATATTGTCATAAGGAACATTTGTGTGAAGTAACATTGAAATTGGTCAAGAAATGTAGGCGCTAGAGCGATGACAATGTTTTCTAGAAATAGCCACAGTGACCATGACCTTGAGGCCATGACCTTGAAAGTCGAACACGCTCGAGATATTGTAATTAGGAACATTTGTGTGACGTTACATTGAAATGGTCAAGAAATGTAGGCCCAGAGCGTTGACAATGTTTTCTAAAAATAGCCACAGTGACCTTGAGGCAACCACATTGAAAGTCAAACTAGCTCGAGATGTTGTCCTCAGGAACATTTATGTGAAGTTATATTAAAATCAGTCAAGAAATGTAGGCGCTAGAGCGATGACAAAGTTTTTCTACAAATAGCCAAATTGACCTTGACCTTGATGCCAAGACCTTGAAAGTCAGCTTTGCACGAGATATTGTCATAAGGAACAGTTGTGTGAAGTTATATTATAATAAGCCAAGAAATGTAGGCGCTACGGCGAAGACAAAGTTTTTTTTTTTTTTTTTATAACTAGCCACAGTGACCTTGAAAGTCGAACGTACTTCAGATATTTTCATAAGGAACATTTGTATGAAGTTATATTGAAATCGGTCAAGAAATGTTGGCCCAAGAGCAATGAAAAAGTTTTTTTCTAAAAATAGTCACATAGACCTTTGATCTTGAGGCGAAGACCTTGAAAGACGAAGTCTCTCGAGATATTGCCATAAGGAACATTTGTGTGAAGTTATATTGAAATCGGTCAAGAAATATAAGCGCTAGAGCGATTGCAAAGTTTTCTAAAAATAGCCTCAGTGACCTTGACCTTGAGGCCAAGACATTGAAACACGAATACGCTCGAGATATTGTCATAAGGAACATTTCTGTGAAGTTTTATTAAAATCGGTCGAGAAGTGTAGGCGCTAGAGCAATGACGAGTTTTTTTTTCTAAGAATAGCCACTGTGACAGTGACCTTGAGGCCACGACCTTGAAAGTCGAACTTGCTCTAGATATTGTCATAAGGAACATTTGTGTGCCGTTATATTGAAATGGGTCAAGAAATGTAGGCGCTAGAGCGATGACAATTTGTTTTCCAAAAATAGCCACAGTGACCTTGACCTTGAGGCCACGACCTTGAAAGGTAAATTTGCTCGAGATATTGTCAGAAGGAATATTTATGTGAATTTATATTGAAATCGGTCTAAATGTAGGCCCTAGAGCGATGACAAAGTTTTTTTCTAAAAACAGCCACAGTGACCTTGATCTTGAGGCCACGACCATTAAAGTCGAACTCGCTGGAGATATTGTCATAAGGAACGTTTATGTAGAAATATATTGAAATCAGTGAAGAAATGTAGGCACTAGAGCGATGGCAAAGGTTTTTTTTTCGTAAAATAGCCACAGTGAACTTGACCTTGGGGTCACATCCTTGAAAGTCAAACTCGTTTAAGATATTGTCATAAGGGACATTTGTGTGAAGTTGTATTGAAATCGGTCAAGAAATGTAGGAACTAGTGCGAGGACAAACGAACGTACGTGATGCCAAGGTCAAAGAGAGGCATTTTCTGTAATCAAGGGGGACATAACTCTCTGAAATATAGGCCGACCTCACCAATTATTTTAACTCAGCTGAGGTTTTATCACTTATTTACTTACATGAGGTTTCAAAAAGTTACTTTGAAAACTGAAGAGGCTATGGTGATGACAAGGTAAAAAATAGGCATTTTAGTAATCAAGGGGACGCAACGCTATGACAGATAAGGCGAACTCGCCAGTTTTTTTTAATACATCCGAGGTTTTATCCCTGACTTACTTGTTTGCAAGTTTCAAGAAGATCCGATCAAAACTGAAGCGGTAACAGTGATGACAAGGTCAAAATAAGCATTTTCAGCAAAGTAGGGGACATAACTTCGAGGGTAATTGACCGATATCGCTAGTTTTCGAACTCATCCTAGCTTTTAACCCTGACTTAGTTGTATATAAGTTTCAGGAAGATCCGATTAAACCTGAAGGAGCTACGGTGATGACAAATTCACAAATATGCATTTTCAGTAATCAAGGGGACGTAACTCTATGACATATAGACCGACCTCAACAGTTTTTCAACTCATCCGAGCTTTTATCCCTGACTTACTTGTTTGTAAGTTTCAAGGAGATCCGATCAAAACTGAAGCGGCTACAGTGATTAAAAGGTCAAAATAAGCATTTTTAGCAATGTAGGAGACATAACTCCGTGCGTAATTGACGGACATTTGTTTGTTTGTTTATTTGATTTACCCTTTAACGTCCCCGTCAGCACTATTTTGGTTATTTTGGAGACATTGCTTCCAATTGTGTGGGACTTTTACCCGACATTGAGATGAAATGACATCTTAATCCCTACCGCCCAATGAAACCAATAGGGTTTGTAAGCATGGGCGGTCCGACTCGCAGCAATTTTCCTGGGCAGGCTTAGACGTTTTAAGCGGATTAGCAGTACTCATGTGCGGTCGGTATCCGCTCTGCGTGGACGCATAGACCAATCTATTTCTTCAAGTCCCGACGGGCAGGGGCGGAATTGACGGACATCGCTAGTTTTCGAACTCATCCTAACTTTCAACTCTGACTTACTTGAATTTAAGTTTCAGGAAGATCCGATCAAAACTGAAGGGGCTACGGTGATGTCAATGTCAAAAAAGACATTTTTAGCAATCAAGGGGGCGTAACTCTATAATTAATGGGCTGACCTTTCCAGTTTTCGAACTCATCCGAGCTTTCATATCCAGTCCACTTATACATAAGTTTCAGACAGATCCGATCAAAACTGAAGGTGCTACGGTTATGACAAGCATTGTTCCATTGTATGTCTATTGGACCTTGTGGTTGCCATAGCAACCAACGTTTTCATTCGATTTCGATTAAAAGCTAATGTCATCAATGCCCAACCAGGTTTCATGCAGTTTTGTTTGTTTGTTTTGAGGTTCAATGTCCCTATCAACAATATGTAGGTCATTTTAGAAACGTCGCTTGCATTTTTCTGGGACTTTTACCCGACAATGAGATGAAATGACAGCTCATGCCCTGGTGCCCAATAAGATTTATATGCATGGCCAGTCCTACTTGCACCGCTTTGCCTTGGCAGGCTAAGATCTTGTAAGCGGTTTACCAGTACCCATGTGCTGTCGGTTTCAGTTCTTCGTGGAAGCACCATGCATCCCAATCTATTTCTTCAAGCCCCGTCGGGCGGCAGCCAGTATTTAAGCAGTAAAACATCTATCGTATATAGAAATATAGTGGATAATGTGACGTCATTCAAAATGTGTCATGTGTGAAATACATGACGTCACCCTTGACGACGTCAAATTTTCATTGAAATATTTTTGAGTTTCTGTGGCAATAAAACCGATTTAAAGTAGATGCAGATATATGATGAACAAGATGCTTGTTTGTAAGATTCCTATTAACCCATTTTGGACCAGAGACCCGCATCACGTTAACAAGTCTGTAAAATGAACACCCCATTAAACCCAACTTTATATAGAGAAAACTGGGGTTTACGGGGGTAGCCATTATTTTTCTTATTTTTGCCCCAAGACATAAGTTGTGAGTACTCGTTTGAACCGCCGTTCTAACGAGCACCCACAACCTATGCTTGCAGTGTTTATAAGAAAAATATCGCGGATTTTCATCATAAAAATGGCCTTTTTGGAGGTGTAAAAATACACTTTGTCGCACGGGTGTGTTATCGTAATGCATAACGGGTAATTGGCAAACAGTGCAGTACCAAGATCAGACGCCGCAGAACCCGGCGTCTGATCAGTGCCTCCACTGTTTGCTAACAGTTAAGCCATTTTCCAAATAAATTTTGTTGAAAGCACAACTTGACACCCGTAAATTTTGAAATGAACCCCTGCTATATATAAGGAAGAAAATTCCATTTGGTACAAAAAGGGTTAGGAGGAAGTTTCCATTTGGTACAAAAAGGGTTTGTACACACGCACGCACATACGATAAGAAAGCTGTAAGAAGACATACCCTGTAATCCAGATATAATGATCTGCTGGATGATCGTTATATTGTTCCGTCGTCCACTTTTCGAAAGCTTCCAGTGAGGCGTTCAAATCTAATGCGTGATTGAAGTGAGAAGATAGAAAATCGACAGTATCTAATGAGCTGTTGTATCGTATCCAGGTCTGTTTGGTCGGTAGCTACAATATGACTTTATATGTAAAACATTCATAAAGGCAACATGTCAATGTGTTATAATGCTTTCTTAGATTGGTGTACATTTGTAATGATGACATTTTCTAACCTTCCCCCTATGATACCAGCGTTGAAAGCGTTCAAGTCGTCTTTATATCGTATAGATATGGTACTTTTTTATTGGTCGATTCTTTGTCAGCAAACAGTCTAGACGCGTCTGATCAGGGTACGCGGCATCTGTTACTAGTGTTAAGTCGGTTCCTTATTTTCTATTCATTTTCCTTATTCTTTACTTATTTTTTCAATTTTTGTATAAAGGGTCATCTCAGTAAAGGTAAAGGTCGATTATCCGCCCCATCAAAATAAGTCGACTTCACGTTTCGACTACTGTTAAACTAAGACGACTATTCGTAAATATGCTAATAAAAAGACTCGATGCTCAATTTCGAAGTTATAAACTGAGAATAAGAAAAACAGAAATAAACCTACATTTCTTTTCTTTTTCCTTTTTTTTTTCTCACTCGATGCTCAGGTTCATACAACTTTCGACGCGGTGTAACAGAACATTTGCGAATGGCACATTCATTATCATTTAACCATTGTCCTGCTAAGCCCAGACTATGCCTTATCTTTCAAACAATGTAGATCTAGATGAGATGGCTTCTGAAGAAGCTATCTGATCAGGATCTTCATTGTTTATCATTCAGTTTATGAATTCATTGCAGTAATTTGCATCAATAAATCTGATTGGTTGATAATTAGTAGTATGTGTGGCATATTTAAATATTCAGCAGGACAAGGGTTACTTCTAAGCATAATGGTATAAGTTTCAAAATCAAGCAAGTATCAATTGCAAATAAGGAATAGGGCATAAATCAAAATTTTCCTTATTCCTTATTCTATTTAACTATGCGATGAGGTATAATATATAAATAGAACATTTGCGTTTAGCATATTCATCATCATTTCTACTTCGGATCATAATAGTGTAGGTTTCGAAATCAAGCGACTATCAATAGCGAATAAGGATTAAGGAATAAGCCTAAATTTTCCTTATTCCTTGTTCATTTCTCAGCTTCATAGAACTTTGAGACGCGGTGTTACAGAACATTTGTGAATTGCACATTTATCATGACCATATTTAATGATCTGTCATTCCTAGCTGTCACACGAGTTTTGTAGCTAACTTCCGGCTTTGACTCAGAACTACTGAAATATGACTCCGAGAAAAAACGTAGTCCGGCTTGGTTTCAGTTTTAGCGCAATTTCGCTCAAATCATAATTATCAGATAAATTTGGATATGTTCATATGAATACATTTATTGATTTAATGTTTGCAAATACCTTGCCGCAATCATTAATTATATAACCTATATTCGAGATTTTTTACTCTTTCACTCCTGAGTTTCAGAACAGGACTCTTGTGTGCATTTATTCTTATAGAAAGGTTCTTTTTCCCAGTCCATTGACATGATGGCCAACATTGTACATGTAGATCCTGGCGGGACTACCCGTTACGTGCCGTCTCATCTGGATCTACAATGTTTGCACCGGTCTACTGGGTTGAAAATAGCGCTTTTATGAATTCCAAGCAGTCACAAATAAAATAGGGTTAACATCACTTAACTGACCAACATCGAAAATGGTATCCCACCCTTTTTTAAGAGGTCTAATTACAAAATATTTTGTCACGCTATTAATTGAGAATTTTAAATCAGATTCCGTACCTTAAGCAAACAGTGAAGGCACCGATCAGGCGCCATATTCTGTGGCCTTTGATCAGAGCCATAAATGTTTCCGAATGTCCCAGAAATGGGACTATGGTCACTGATGGGTAAATATGTTAATCGCTGGAAGTTTCGGTTAATTTCGTGTGCATCCGATAAACGCTTAAGATGCCAATCACAACAAATTTCGTCTGCTGTATTGTCTGCTGGTAACGTTAAAAGTCACTGTTGCAAACAGTATGGGCCCAGATCAGACAGGTCCTCTAGGAGCGGTTTGGCTCAATAGTAACACTATTTGACTACATGCAAAACTAGGTTTGAAAAATTTGCAAGAATATAAATCAGACGACATAAACAGTGTCATCTAAGATCCTGAACTGACACTTAACCTTGAAATACCAGTATTTTAAACAAATGGTGTAGACCGTGATCTGGGTCTACAGTGTTTGTCAAACTCAACACATGAGTCCTGTCCATATTGGGGGTGGGGGGGGGGGGTTGTTGGTGTCGTGTATCTTGCGTCACTGGGGCGTCCAGCTGATATTGGCTTACAGTAGGGCAAAGCCTGCTGTCCTGGCAGCAGGAAAGCCTGCTGTCCTTGCACCAGGAAAGCCTGCTGTCCTTGCAGCAGGAAAGCCTGCTGTCCTTGCAGCAGGAAAGCCTGCTGTCCTTGCAGCAGGAAAGCCTGCTGTCCTTTCAGCAGGAAAGCCTGCTGTCCTTGCAGCAGGAAAGCCTGCTGTCCTTGCAGGAGGTAAGGGATAAGAGGGGGTATGTTGTTATTTCTTCAGTTTCTACACTTCATGTCGTTTTCCTTTTTCTCCCCTGTCCTTGACTTTCATCTCCTCTGCTGTCTCTTCTCTCTCTTTTCTCCCTGTCTCTGGGAGACGACTCATTATGACCGCAAGGGTTGACGTGTCGTTAAATATAGACCTTACTATACCATACGATTATTTTTCAATAACCGTAAAGTTGGTTTCCTCAAATCGACGATAGTCACGAGGACTCCATCATGCCTTATAACTTTAACGCTCTGCATGCTGGGTATAATTTTCAGGAGACGACACTTTGAAATATTTTCTTATAAATTTTCCAGAAAACAGGATTTGACATTTCATGCAAGTTGTCTCCTATGGAGACAATTTGCATGAGATGTCAAGTCATGTTATCTAGGAAAAATAAAAAAAATATCAACAATTTGTCGTCTGCTGAATTAGCCCGGAATAAATTTGAAACCTTTTTATTCACGAATTTCTCGTAGAGTCTGTCATTTCTGTGCCTTTTGGTGCTTTGATTACTTCTAAGCATAATAGTATAGGCTTCGAAATCAAGCTAGTATTAATTAGGAACAAGTAATAAATCAACATTTCTCTTTCATTCTAATGGTATAGGTCTCGAAATCCAGCAAGTTCCAATTGCGATTTAGGCATAAGGAATAAATCAAAATTTTCCAGAATTCCTTATTCGGTTTGTAAGAGAAAAGAACTATGCGACGAACGTAATAGAACATTTGCGTATATCGCATTCATTATCATTTTTACTTCCAAGCATAATGGTATATGTTTCGAAAATCAAGCAAGTGTCAATAAGAAATAAGGAATAAATCAAAATTTTCCTTATTCCTTATTCGATGTAACTATGCGACAAGGTGTAATATATAAATACAGTAAAAGTCCGCTATTAAGACCATCTAAAATTAAAAAAAAAATCTGTTTTAAAAAAGTTTATTGAGAATGTTTCGATTATTCTTTCTTTCTGTTTTCTACACCTAGTATCTCCTAAAAAGAGACCACCTTTGGAAATGTTCAAAAGTGGCCTTAAAGACCACTTTTGAACAGTCCCAAAGGTGGTCTTAATATAGGCATTTTACTGTATAACATTTGCGTGTAGCGTATTCATCATAATATTTACATCTAAGCATAATGGTACATGTATAGGTCTCGAAATCCAGCAAGTTTTAATTGCGAATAAGGAATAAATCAAAATTTTCCTCATTCCTTATTCGATTTGCAGCTTCATAGAATTTTGCGACGCGGCGCAGCATGGTACATTCATCATCATTCTCTGCCGCCCAATGAAACCAAGCCGACAGGGCTTGAGATGTCATTTCATCTCAATGCCGGGTAAAAGTCCCTAAAAATTGGAAGCAGTGTCTCCAAAATGATCTATATAGTGTTGACGGGGACGTTAAACATCAAACCAACCAAACAAACAAACCAATGAAACCAATAGGGTTTATGTACTCGGGCGAATATCGCTCTCAGGCGGGGAATATAATCTCATGTTCCCCGTCAAGAATCAAAATTACTTATAATATTGAGGCTAACTTACCGTGGCTATAAATATTCCAGTCAGTTCTACAGTTAGGGTAAAGCTGGTGTCTTGTATGCTTTGAAAACGTTCACTCACCTTTAAAGAGACAATATTATGATTGTACGTATTTTACCATATTGACATGCCAAAGTTTATATCTGATAATGCACGAATATGTATATATGCAATGAGTGCCATTTTTCATGACCCCCAAACAAATAGCCACAATCCTGCTGAATAAATTAATTTAGTCACATCTATTTCTGACTACCCACTTATCAAATTACTTAGTTTAAACGTATATTTTTATTTTTCTCAAACACATTAACATTATAAAGGATTAGAACGAAAGCTAAAAGCTTATTTAGTTCTCATCACGTCAACAAGTCCGTGAAATAAAGACCCCCCTAACCCCCATTTTATATAGAGAAAACTGGGGTTTACGGGGGTAAACATTATTTTCCTTATTTCTGCTCCAAGACATAGGTTGTGGGTACCCGTTAGAACCGCCTCAATGAGGCGGTTCTAACGAGCATCCAAAACCTATGTTCTGAGTATGAATCAGAAAGATATCACAAGTTTTCATCAGAAAAATACCTTTTTGGAGGTATGAAAAATGCATATATCACAGGGTGTGTGTTATCGTAATGTTCTCCCGTAACATGTAATTGTATTAAAGAATGGCAGAAACTGTCGAAATGAGCAAAATTGTTTACAAGTGGTTATATTAATTACATTTACTGCAATAATAATAATGAGAAAAAGAAGAAGGGAAAGAAGAAGAAGAAAACAGAAGAAGGAGAAGACGATTAAGAAGGGCATGATGATGATAAAGACAAACATGCGTAAAATGAATATTAATAGAACTTGACGGTAATGTATAAAATAATTTGTTTTTCTACAAAAACGCAGATGTCTCCCCCCTTTTTGACCTCTTAGTATGACCTTGACATTGGAGGTGTTGATCTTTTGTGCAACACATCATCTAACGAATGTGAACATTTCTGCAAAGTAACTTAAAAAAGTTCATCGAGAAACAAGCAAGTTATTGACTGTACACGAAAAAGCCCTTTTTTACCATTGACCTCTAAGTATGACCTTGCCATTTGAGGTACTGACTTGGCTCTTGGGCACAACACATTGTCTCATTATGGTTAACATTTCTGCCAAGCAAGGACCTTCCCTGCCAGCACAAACCACGGGCCAACGCCGGGCCGATAGCGGTACGACGTTACCACGTCGTACCGCTATCGGCCCGACGTCGGCCCGGCATTCTTTGCTGGCTGGGAATTGGTCTTACACACGACACATCGTCTAATGGTGAACATTTCTAAAAGGTGACTTTAAAAAGTCCATCCAGAAATAATTAAGTTATAATTAAGTTATTGACCTCTAAGTATGACCTTGACCTTGGAGGTACCGACCTGGGTCTTGTGCGCAACACACTGTCTCATGGTTGTTAACATTTTTGCCAAGTAATTTCACAATCAATCCAATAATAAGTAATGACTAACACAAAAGAAGACCCCTTTGTTTACCTTTGACCTCTAAGTATGACCTTGACCTTTAAGTTACCAACCTGGGTCATGCGCGCGACACATAGTCCCATGGTGGTTAACACTGCTGCCAAGTAATTTCAAAATCCATCGAAAAATAAGAAAGTTATTGACAAAACACGAAAAAAGGTCCCTTTTCGACCTTTAACAATTAACAGCACCTGAATTTCCTTGTTAATACATGGCTTTTCGCTGGTTAATGCATGGCTGTTAACCAGTGCTTCAGCTGAAGTGCACAACCCGCCGGATGCTTTTAGCTTTATGAGTGTTACCATATATGGGTATGGCGGCCAGTTTGGTCATGTGACCTGGACCTAAAACGTTTCCCCCAATAAATGCGCCTTATCATAAGGAGCAAAAATATATCTTATACTTTAGTACTGTATTCTGAATCGTTTGCAGGATAAAATGCATTCCTACTTTTCCAATACTAAAGCATATGTGTCAAAGTTTGACCTAGGCACAAAGAAGGTCAAGGTCAACCGGGGGTCACCATTTTAGCAATTTATGATGGGCCTACGTCCCGGATGCTATTTATCAAGTTTCGTGGAAATCTGCCCAGTGGTTCTGGAGAAGACTATTTTTGAAGGGTTTTTACCATATATGGCTTGGCGGCCATTTTGGTCACCTGACCTGGACCCCATGAGCAAATTTTGGTTTCCCCCATCCCATAGAGGCTCCATATGAAATTTGACTTCAATCGGCCCAACGGTTTCCGAGGAGAAGCAGTTCGAAAATGTTCACATTTTTCGCCTCGGCGAGGCTATACTAAATGGAATGTAATATTTCGCAAGTTCATCGGTTAGATCTCATTGATATCTATCAATATGCCAAAATTGTTTAAATATTCCAAGCGGTTAAGTCACTATCACCAATTTTCACAAACGGGTTATGGACGGACAGACAGACAGACCATATATATAGCTTGGCGGCCATTTTGGTCATGTGACCCGGACCCCATGAGCAAATTTTGGTTTCCCCCATCCCATAGAGGCTCCATATGAAATTTGACTTCAATCGGCCCAACGGTTTCCGAGGAGAAACAGTTCGGAAATTTTCACATTTTTCGCCTCGGCGAGGCTATACTAAATGGAATGTAATGTTTCGCAAGTTCATTGGTTAGACCTCATTGATATCTATCAGTATGCCAAAAAATGTTTAAATATTCCAAGCGGTTACGTCACTATCACCAATTTTCACAAACGGGTTACGGACGGACAGATTGACAGAATGACATGGTGCTTTTAGGGCACTCTTAGAAAATCAACCGCTTTTTCTGCGGGTCGTGCAATATCGTCCGGCACAGATTTTTATGCAATAAATATCTTTTTCATATGGCATTGCGTCTGAGAAGGGAATAACGCCATGTATTAAATTAGGTAATCCACTAGCGGATAAATATAATTTTGCATTCGTGCTCATGTTTTATTGTTGACGAAAAGGGATAAAATGCTATCACTCAAGTAAGATCACCCAACTATCATTTTGTTCGATTCAATGATTTAAGCGCAAGCTGTAACCACCTCAATATGTTTCTGACAAAGGTTATCTGTACTCGTTAGAACCGCCTAAGCGAGTACATATAACTTATGTCTTGGAGCAGAATAAAAGAAAATGATGTATACCACATGCAAACCCAAGTTTTCCCCAATATAAATGGGGGTTTACAGGGGTGTTCATTATGCGGACATGTTAACTTTATGGTGCACTCCAGATGCAGTTTTGCTTTGCAAATTAACCCGTTTTGTACCAAATGAAATCTTCAACCTTATATATAGCATGGGTACGTTTCAAAAGGAGCAGTCTCTATAAGGCTATTTTCATGGCCACAACCGATTTCCTTTAAACTTTGTAGCTTCAAATTGTTACATATTGGCTGTCTAATGGTGAACTTTTAGACTCTTTGGTCCACTGGTTTTTGCTGTATACACTATTAAAGTGGGTGGGGTAATGTCACCCCATCAAGGGTATACCAACAAAAATTATATTATTTTTGTTCAAAGTGCATGACTGGAGGCGATGTTTGCCGTATGCTTACTCCCCTTTTAGGCATAACAGCCGGTGATAACAGTCTTATAAATATCAAACTAGATAAGAGTTTATACACGCTTGTAAATCGTACCCAAATATAAGTAATTTTTATTCCCCAACTTTACGAAAAAACACAACACCTTTACAGTTTTCAACTTATTTCAAAGATCTTTTATAAATATAATGTTGATGTAATGGTCATTCTAGGTATATGTCAGAATTATTGTTAGTTCATAAAACTTAAAGAGTTACCTGCCCCTGAAATTGGATTTTACCCATTATTGTTTAAATCGGAGTGCATTTATCCGTTTGTAGTACTCACAACTTCATTTGGAAGTGAATAAACCGATTCCATGCAAATATAATTCAATAGATGTGGACAAAGAAGTCATTTGATTTAATAATGCATGCTAGCAAGCACATGAGCACAACATCCCACGGTACGAGCACCACTTCTTCACAAACAGTGCCAATCAGTGATTGTGTTCAGTCCTTGTGATCTAAACACATTGCAAAACGAGCAAACAATTCTTACATAGTCGCCAACCTATGGTATTTTACTATTTGATATTTTGTTGCTAAGGCCTTCCACTTTGTAATTCTCCGATTAACTGATTCGACAACCTATCTCACTTTGTACCTAGCCTTGAATCATTCGCCTCTTCAGTCGTATATTGCTTCTGAGATTCGGTTAGGAAGTGAAGCATATGAGAATTGATTTCATAACCCTTTAGTATTTCTCTAACATCCCTGAATCATACATCAACTTTTGCAAATGTCCTATTTGGGGATTCAAATTGAAAAGAGTGGAAACTACTCATCTCAGAGAAGATCTTATTCCGTACATAAAGGACAGCCTTTGCTGAAACCTATGATGCTTGTGGCCACTGATGGTTACATTTTGACTGTGATGGGACCATATCTTGCAGATGGGAAAAACACAGATGCTAAGATTACCGAACACATGTTAAAGACTAATGCAGAAAATATTACTGACTGGTTTGAAGAAGATGATGTTCTCGTTGTAGACCGTGGCTTCAGGGATGCTATAGATATACTAAAGGATTTTGGAATCAATTCTCATATGCCTCACTTCCTAAACAAATCTCAGAAGCAACATACGACTGAAGAGGCAAATGAGTCAAGGCTAGTTACAAAGGTGAGATGGGTTGTCGAATCAGCTAATGGGAGAATTAAAAAGTGGAAAGCCCTTAGCAACACAATGCCCAATAGTCAAATACCATATGTTGGCGACTATGTAAGGATTGTTTGCTCATTGTGCAATGCATTTAGACCACCTTTGGTAACAAGCAAAGATTCAGGCAAAGTAATTGCTAGAAGAATGATGGCCCCAGCAAAAACTCCAAATAAGCTGCAGGATAAGGTTGTAACAAGAATTCCGCCGAAGGCTATGTCGCACCTGTGGGGGCGCAAAGTCATCGAACCATGATATGTAGGTCAAGGTCAAACATAGATGCTTGCTCTAAAGATCCTATTCTCAAATGCAAGCTTGTACTAAGTATCATTAATGAAGCTTTAATAATTCTTGAGAAATGAACTTAACCATTATGGTGAACGCTAGGGTGGTCACAATATTTTACCAAGAAAGTGAACCATGAAATTTAGGTCAAGGTCAAATATGGATGCTTGCATTTAAGTTGCCATCCCCAGATTCAAGTTTGCACCAAATATCATTAATGAAGCTCTTATAAATCTTGAGAAATAAACTTGACCACTAGGGTGAACGCTAGGGTGGTCGCAGTATTTTACAAAGTCAGTGAACCATGGCATATAGGTCAAGGTTGAATATGGATGCTTGCATTTAAGTTACCATCCCCAGATACAAGTTTGTGCCAAGTATCATGAATAAAGCTCTTAAAGTTCTTGAGAAATAAACTTGACCATTAGGATGAACGCTAGGGTGGTCGCAATATTTTACAAAGTCAGTGAACCATGAAATGTAGGTCAAGGTCAAATATGGATGCTTGCATTCAAGTTGCATCCACAGATACACGTGTGTACCACATATCATTAATGAAGCTTCAATAGTTCTTGAGAAATAAACTTGACCATTAGGGTGAACGCTAGGGTGGTCGCAATATTTTACAAAGTCAGTGAACCATGAAATGTAGGTCAAGGTCAAATATGGATGCTTGCATGTAAGTTGTCATCCCCAGATACAAGTTTGTACCAAGTATCATTAATGATTTTCTTATAGTTCTTGAGAAATAAACTTGACCATTAGGGTGAACGCTAGGGGTGGTCGCATAAGATGACGCCTTGACGAACGGACGAAAGAACAGACGAATGAACGGACGAACGGA
This sequence comes from Lucinisca nassula, assembly GCA_963580285.1. Taxonomy (NCBI): domain Eukaryota; kingdom Metazoa; phylum Mollusca; class Bivalvia; order Lucinida; family Lucinidae; genus Lucinisca; species Lucinisca nassula. The sequence goes on from OY757010.1 coordinate 61,399,330, forward strand.
CGGAAAACCGGGCGCCTATATGGCGCCATGCATATAACAGGCGCGACAAAAAATGGCGGGGATAAAAAACGGTTTATTTGGAAAAAGATCGATGATGAGAAACTTGAGAATTTCCCAGAGATGACTGAGGATGAACTCAGGGATTTGAAACTGGGTATTTACCAGCTGAAACAAGCCAAATCCTACACAGATGAACATTTTGACGACAATGGATCATATGAGATAATGGCACACAAAGAAAAAGATGGTGTTCTCAAAGCACAAATACGTGCTGGCCACACGTCTAATATAACATGTGGGTTGAATATACACAAGGACAGAACCCATTCACTGGATGGTATTGTGGGTGCAGAAGTGGAGCTCGTACCGTGGGATGTTGCGCACATGTGGCTTCTGTTCTCTGGTATTTGGGATATTACCGGAACAAAACAGGAAATAGTGAACCAAAACCAAGCCGGGAACATATTGATTTTGTTTATGATGCTGCTGTTGACAGATGGAGTACATCTAGCGATTCAGAGGAAGATCAGTAAATTAACAAATTCTTAAACATGTCGTGAGACCATACAGGTTTATGTTTAAGCACAGCATCAGTTTAAAATGAGGTTCCACATGACAAAGCCTGCTTTGGTGGTCAAAAATGTTTGACAGTTGACAAATGTTCCATTTGCTCCTGGAAATTAAGAGTTCATAAATAACAAAAAAAAAAAGAAGGAAATACAAGCATGCACTATTAAATCAAATGACTTCCTTGACCACATCTATTTAATAATATTTGCATGGAATCGGTTTATACACTTTCAAATGAAGTTGTGAGTACTACAAACGGATAAATGCACTCCGATTTAAAAAAATGGGTAAAATCCAATTTCAGGGGCAGGTAACTCTTTAAGTTTTATGAACTAACAATAATTCTGACATATACCTAGAATGACTATTACATCAACATTATATTTATGAAAGATCTTTGAAATAAGTTGAAAACTGTAAAGGTGTTGTGGTTTTTCGTAAAGTTGGGGAATAAAAATTACTGATATTTGGGTACAACTTACAAGCGCGTATAAACTCTTCTCTTGTTTGATATTTATAAGACTGTTATCACCGGCTGTTATGTCTAAAAGGGTAGTAAGCATACGGCAAACATCGCCTCCAGTCATGCACTTTGAACAAAAATAATAGCATTTTTGTTGGTATACCCCTGATGGGGTGACATTACCCCACCCACTTTAATAGTGTATACAGCAAAAACCAGTGGACCAAAGAGTCTAAAAATTCACCATTAGACAGTCTATATGTACCAATTTGAAGCTACAAAGTTTAAAGGAAATCGGTTGTGGCCATGAAAACAGCCTTATAGGTTATGAGCCTGGAAAAGGAGGTTGTGGACCCAGCTTTTAGCCATGTATGAGACAATAGTCACATTTGATTGGATATAATTATGAAACTGATGAGAAATACTTAGCTGTTATTTTTTTTCTTGCAGGGTATTATATGTGCATTAAACACATAAAGGAAACAAAGTGAACTGTCTCCTGAATTTTCTGTTGTGATAATAATTGTACATGTGGTATCTCTGAATTTCCAAGACTGAATTTTCACTTTGAGGCAGGGTTACCTCCCTTAGACAGTTAGAATGCTTGAAATTGCCACATGACACCCTTGTTTTTTGTATAATTTTGTAGTTGGCAGTTTGTTTACCATGTTTTGGGGTAAGAAAATCAATTTGAAATGCAGATTTATCAGGTACAGGGTCAAATATTAACATGTAAGCTTATGGAAATGTAAATAGAAGACCATAACCTAAACCGAAAGTAGAAAATCATCACCTCTGTCCTGTTTTTGGTCATTATATAATATTTTCGCAAATTTTAAGGTTCTATCTAATTCTGTGTCATAAACTGGATCTTCCTGACATGTATTTTGCTACAAAAACTGTAAAATTTGTAACTTTAGTGCTAATTTAGGTCTAACTGGGCCATTAGATCAACTTTGTGCTTCTGATCCATGTAAATGGAGGGGGGGGGGGTAGGGGTTGCTTTGCTCTAAAGCCATGTAAATCAGTGTTGTCATTGGTCTGTTTGGAAAGGAGTCTTGCAGTAGGTGTATGAACATAAACATAAGTAAAAGAATCTACTCCATCTGGAATAAATGGCATCAGGCTTGGTCCAAAGCAAAATTTCAAAAATTATTTCTCCGAACAGCCCGCTGCAATATCGCGACAAGTTTTCTCATCTGTTATAAGTTCTAATTGGTTAGATTCATGTTACTGGATCTGAACAGATATTTTTAGCTGTTTCTTATGGCATTAAGGCATTTATGACCATTTTCATCAATGTTTTGTCTTCAAAATATCCTCAAAATGCCTGTTTTTTACTTAAAATAAGGGGTATAGGTGTAGGAACAACCATAACTTTTACATAGCTGTGCTATTTTGGCATAATTTAGTGCATTTTAGGACTGAAGTATTCCAAAGACACATGAGAAGAACCACTGATGCAAGCCGGTTTCTGGGTTCCAGTCCAGAAAGAGGCAAACTTTGCGCTTTTTCACAAAATATGGTTTGTTCGGCTTTCATCGTAAAATCTGAAGGCAATAACTTTTTTGCAAACTTAAAAGATTCTTTGTCACTTAACATTTAGTATGCATGACTACATTATTATATATGATCTAAATTTCTATTTGGAAATTCTTTTGATGGATTATAAGGAAAATAAGGTTTGGTTTAAGGTTATGAGCCTGGAAAAGGAGGTTGTGGACCCAGCTTTTAGCCATGTATGAGACAATAGTCACATTTGATTGGATATAATTATGAAACTGATGAGAAATACTTAGCTGTTATTTTTTTTCTTGCAGGGTATTATATGTGCATTAAACACATAAAGGAAACAAAGTGAACTGTCTCCTGAATTTTCTGTTGTGATAATAATTGTACATGTGGTATCTCTGAATTTCCAAGACTGAATTTTCACTTTGAGGCAGGGTTACCTCCCTTAGACAGTTAGAATGCTTGAAATTGCCACATGACACCCTTGTGTTTTTGTATAATTTTGTAGTTGGCAGTTTGTTTACCATGTTTTGGGGTAAGAAAATCAATTTGAAATGCAGATTTATCAGGTACAGGGTCAAATATTAACATGTAAGCTTATGGAAATGTAAATAGAAGACCATAACCTATAGAGACTGCTCCTTTAGGGGTGTTAGGTTCTGTTTTCTTCAAAAACTATTCGGAAAATAGCTGAACTTTTTTGGCAAACTGTGTAGGCCCTGATCGGACGCCGCGTTATGCGGCGTCTGATCTGGGCCTGCACTATTTGCCAGGGTACCCGTTTTGGGGTTTCCGGTAAAAAAAGGATTGAGCATTCAACAACTTACTCCATTTACATGTAAAGTATACCATTCCGTTATTCGCTCTGTCAGATTCATAGAAGATGTCCAGTGCCTGCCAGATTTCAGCTTCTGTGAAACGTTGGACCACCTTTAAAAACATAAATAAAACGGTGGTTTCTTTCATGTGCATTAATCGAAGACACACATAAAGATAACACATCCGATTCGCAAAGTACACTCATATCTCCATAAACGGTTACTTTTCTGGTAAAAATGTTCGATATTTAACTTTTACTAAACAAGAGGTCCATGATGGAGCTAATTCGCTCACCTGAGTTATGATGTACTAACATTGTTGTTTACAGGTTTTTCTATATTTAGCTCCGACAACCAATTTGTACAGAGGAGCAGAACCACTTAAATATTTTAAACACTTTTGGTTGAGGGGTCACTCAAGGAACTTTTCCGCCGAAGTTATTTTAAAACTGAGACATTAGAGAGGGTGTTCTTTAATGGTTTTTCTGCCTTAACCTCTGCAGTCAAATGGACATTTTGTTCAGCAGGGCAAACCCATTTCAGCAATTTAAGCAATCATCAGTACATGATTGATTTTTTTAGTATCATGACATTTCAGCCCATGTGGGTTATTTTGTGTCGTCTCCCAGAGAAAGGGAGAATGTGAGTGATAGTGGAGAAAGACAAAAACAACTGTTAACACAGAAGAAACAACAACACCTCCCCTTTACCATTACCTGCTGCAAGGACAGCAGGCCTTGCCCTACTGTAAGCCAATATCAGTGTGACGCCCCAGTGATGCAAAATACACGTCAACTTTGCCTCACCCAACCACCCCTCAATCATTAATACAATACTGCTACTTTGAGATGGGATGTTTCAATGGAACAGACCTAAGATGAGTCATTCCGTTTAATCAATTTTTGGTACAAAAAATAAAAGAGAAGCATTTCTGTAAATTGGGTTTGAAATTGGGTCATTGGTTTATCAATTCAGGTAAAGGTCACCAAAGGAACATTCCTGTGAAATTATTTTGAAATCGGACCATTAGCCTGGAGGAGATGTCGTTTTAAGTTTTTCCGGGGTTTTTCTATTTTTAGCTCTGGTTGCCATTTTGTTCAGCGGAGCGGAACTATTTTAGCAATTTTGGTAGAGGGTTATCCACGGAACATTCCTGTGAGATTATTTTGAAATCGGACCATTAGCCTAGCAGGTGTTTTTTTTTTTTTTTTTTTGTATTTTTAGCTCTGGCGGTCATTTTGTTCAGTGGAGCGGTACCATTTTAGAAATTTCGATAGTGGGTCACGTAATAAATATTCCTGTGAAAGTATTTTAAAATTGGACCATTATGCCTAGGTCACATAGCCCGGCCGATGAGGTTTTGATGAGCGAGCGATGCGACTTTCGCCAAACACCGGCCGGAATCCCGTGGTCACCGGCCGGCGTTTAGGGCTTAAAACCGCATCGGTGGGCAGCTCGGCGAAATTTAACTTCGGAGTTAAAATTCGACGGGCTCTCACCGAGCTCCCTCATCGCAGCCCCATCCTTACCACATCGGAATACGCATCGACCGGTGTACGGCTGAGTATCGGCCGTTGTTCCGTGCATCTGAGGCCACCAGAGGACAAGCTTTTGTGAACGGACACCGACCGAGTTTCGGCCGAGGTCCGACCGATGTTGTACCGAGCCTTAGAAAATATAGTACCGGTGGGTGACCGATGTAAGGGACAGTGGCCGAAGCTCGGCCGGATATCGCTGATTGCATATAAACCGCTCGCTCCAGCCCGTGACCAACATTCAGCTAGTTGTGTTTACACAAGCAACATCTCACACGAGCAACATCAGGATTTCAATGTGTACTCCCTCTTTTTTTCGGACTTTAAGGATGCCAAAAGTTGCCAGGAAAAATGATGGGGATGAGGCGAAGAGGCCAGTTTGATGAACTGACCATGCCAGGCATGTTGGACATATATACAGTGATGTAATAGCTGACCATCGCCCCCTCCAAGTCCGAGTTACAACGGCCAAACATCGGCCAGGCAGTGTTCAAAGACCGTTTACAACCCGTCCGGTGATCGCACGGTGTCCTGTAACCTGCTCGGGTACAGGCCGTATACCCCCCGATGTCCGATCGACCACCGGCCGGTAGTTGCTACCACATAGGCCGAAAAAATCTCCCCTGTTAAGATAGACTCCGTACGGTCATTGACCGGTGTTTGGTCGGTCGCCTGTAGATTTCCGGACGGAGCCCGTTCACGTCACCGAGCTATGTTTCCGATGAGGGGAACTCGGCGACACTCCAAAAATCTACCGAGATCCAACGATGCCGGACATCGGTCGGGCTATGTGACCTAGGCTTTAGCCTAGGAGGAGATGTCGTTTAAAGGTTTTTCTAAGGTTTTTTCTAATTTTAGCTCTTGCAGCCATTTTGTTCAGCGAAGCGAAATTATTTAAGCAATTTTGGTAAAGGGTCATCCAAGAAACACTCCTGTGAAATTGTTTTGAAATCGGACCATTAGCCTAGGAGGAGATGTCTTTTAAAGGTTTTTCTATTTTTAGCTCTGGCAGCCATTTTCTTCAGCGGAACCATTTTAGCAATTTTGGGAGAGGGTCCCCCAAGGATTATTCCTGTGAAATTATTTTAAACTTGGCACTGTGATTTCGGAGGAGATGTCATTTGAAGAAAGTGTTGACAGATAGACGGACGGACGGACGGACGGACGGACGGAGGACGACGGACGCCGGACAAAAAGCGATCACAATAGCTAATCTTGAGCACTTCGTGCTCAGGTGAGCTAAAATAGGTTGTGTAAGATCGTTAGAACCGCATCACCGAGGCAGTTCCAAGGAGTTCGCACAATCTATGTTTCTCAGCAAACACTTAAGTAAAATAACGTTCTCTTGCATTCGTGCTCATGTCTTATTGTATTTATTAAACTCGTTGAGGAAAGGGGATAAAATGCTCGGCAAAGCTTCGCATTTTATCACTTTTCCTCAACTCGTTTAATAGTTTAATAATACATGAACACTCATATAAGATCCTCTATGTACACCAACAATATTATATGTAGAGTCTTGCCCAAACTAGGTAGTTTCGGTCAATTAGGACTCATCCGTGACCCTCAGATATTTTCAAAATTCCGCAGTGGAATCCATGATTACAAAGGGCTAGAAAATATAACCCACACTATGGTGAAGGGCAGGAAGACGGCACCCGCGCATTCCTGATGAAGTTAAATATGTTCTATAAAAGGGTTATCCCTTTGAATCAAGTACTACAGGACAGAAAAAACTGAAAACGGTAGAGTTTACAAGTTGTTTCTGTGCCAGACGAGCTAGTTTCGGCCAATTATGTCTCATCAGTGACCCTCAGATATTGTCAAAATTCCGCAGTGGAAAGTATAACCCACACTATGATGAAAGGAACGGTGACTTTTACGGACGCCACATATTCCCTTAACACCAGCTGTGGTGGAGTTAAATATGTCCTATAAACGGGTAATCCATTGAACGAAAAAAATACAGAACAGAACTGAAAACGGCACAGTGTACATTACATGGACCTCTTAACGTGATGTGTTTTCTTTGAATTTGCGTGTCCGAACGTTATTTACGGCAGATGCAAGTGCGTGTAGTAATCATTACCAAAATATATGCATTACGAAATCACGCCTATACAAATACATTGCCACCTATATCGCCGAAAAAATGAAAATTTTATGGTGAAAAATTGTAATATTTTTCTTATTTCTGCTCAAAATATAGATTGGGGGCACTCGTTAGAACCGCCTCATCAAGGCGGTTCTAACGAGTACCCACAATCTATATTTTAGAGCATAAATAACAAAAATAAGGTATACCCCCGGAAACCCCAGTTTTACTATATAAAATTGGGGTTCAAGGGGGGTAAAATTATATAGGCGTGTTTTCGTGACGGTGAAAATTTACCACAGATAAATGAACTTTTTTTCAGACGAACTTCATGTTATTTTTCATACTTCTACTCAAAACATAGATCGTGCGTACTCGTTAGTATCGCATCGCCCGAGCAGAAATAAGAAAAATAGCGTATATCCCTGTAAAACCAAGTCTTACTATATAAAACTGGGGTTTAAGGAGGTCAAAATCATATAGACGCGTTATTGTGATGTAATGCCGTCATGCCATTCATCGATTCGCGCCTGAGCTGCACCAGCATCGCCAAAATGACAGTGTGAGATGGGTCATAGAAAAATAAGTGCGTTGTTTTACGTCTCATTGAACTCTGAACAAAACACATGACAGCACTGACGGGTCTATTATCTCAGAGTGTAGGCTGGAGGAATGGTCCTGAATGGAGAATTAGACTGTTTCGTTTTACCATTGAATTCTTGTAGATTTACTATAAGCAAACAGTGTATACCCTGATCAGACACAGCGTTCTGGTGAGTCTAAGCTGGGTAAACACTGTTTCCCAATGTACCAAGAACACGGGCCCAGTATATGTTTTTTTCAGATAACCAACCGTTTTTACACAGCGCTCTGGCGTCAAAGCGCTGCTATGAATAGTGGTTGACAGGAATTTGTACATGGTCAGCAATAGTCACGTGGACAATAGCAGGCGGGATTTACTGCAGTTAGTAATGTAAGATCGATTGTTAAACAATCGATCCAAAAAGCGCATATTGTTTAAGTGTTGAACTGTAGTTGGATTATAAGCCAGGGCATGGCAAAACCTAAAACAGGTCCCGCAGGACAAGCAAAGACTCAAATCAGTCTGCGAACCCGCGCAGTCTGAACATAGTCTCTGCTGTTCCAAACCCTGCCCGCTCATAAAGCTGACACAAATGTGTTTCAACGTTGAAACAACGTTTTCAACGTTGTTTCAACGTTGATTCAACCTTGAATGCCTGTTGGGATGAGCGATAGCCAATGAAACCGAACAGATTGGATGGATGAGCAGACTGGTCTGACTTATGCTACTCGTTGGTTGCATCATGCCCTGACTATTCATATAAATTGATCAACGTCCAAATCATACGCTGCATAATCCATCGCAAAATACAATTCCACTGTAAGGCCTGGACGGAGACTTTGTCGTCGGTGCCTCTGGTTTCCTTCCCTACGTATTGTTCCTGCAATACATATTAATGCAAAACTTAGTCTCTAACTACAGTGCGAGGCCCCCGCCCATCGGGGCTTGAAGAAATATATGGGCTGCATGATGCTTCCACGCAGAGCTGAAGTTGATCCGCACACGAGTACTGGTAAACCGCTTAGAGGATCTAAGCCTGCCGAGGCAAAGTAGTGCGAGTCGGACCGGTCATGCTTATAAACCCTATTAGTTTCATTGGGCGGCAGGGCTTGAGATGTCATTTCATCCCAATGTCGGGTAAAAGTCCCACTAAACTGGAAGCAACGCTTCCAAAATGACCTTTACAGTGTTGACAGGGACGTTAAACCTCAAATCAAACAAACAAAAAACTACAATGCGATTCCAATATCTAGTCCAGCTAAAATCAAGACCAGTTCTTCTTTAAGGGAATGGATACTTCTTCAGTGGAGCAACTCCTTCAAAAATATTTTTATTGCCCATGTTAACAAGGGTCAGGCAACTGTTAAAAGTAAGAATTCGCTTTTCAAGAGGCCACGACGGAATGATTATTCAATCATGTGGAGGCTGCCATCTTTGAAAGAAACCCAAGCAAAAAAAAAAAAAAAAAGAAAAAAAAATCAAGTCTTTAAATTGATTTCTTCTGACATTTAAGTTTTCAGTAGTTTTCAATCTTTTGATCGAACGCTGTTGACATCGCTTCATAAACGCGCGGTTTCTAAACGTGCTCTTTGACGTCACGTTATGATACATGTAGTACCTTTCGCTATGTGAAACAGATCTGAGATTCTTGCTCATGTAATTTATCGAAGTTCAAAACTTTTATTTCAGCAAGCTAAGCAATCAAATCACTCGAAATGTACATAATAATGGAGCATTGGAATTATTCATTTGTTGCCCTTGTGTGAGCGTTTTGTTCACCCGAGCGGGCAATATTGCCCGAACAAATCGTCATATACAACAAATTATTTTTATACCGAATTCTGAATTCTAGAGATTCTTTAAGTGAAATCTTCAAAATATGGTAGGCTGAAAGCAAGCTATTTAGCACAAACATACAGATTTGAATGATGAAGTTATAAAGTTGTCCACCTGTACTTTTGAGAAGTGACGTCAGAGGGGAATATTGCAGTATAGTTTATTGCCCTGCGCGTGGCGCTCTCTCGATAAATCAGTTTGTTTGTTTGTTTGATTTGAGGTTTAACGTCCCCGTCAATACTGTATAGGTCATTTTGGAGACGTTGCTTCCAATTCCGTGGGACTTTACCCGACATTGAGATGAAATGACAGCATCTCAATCCCTGCCGCCCAATGAAACCAACAGAGTTTATAAGCATGGACTCGCACCGCTTTGCCTGGGCATGCTTATCTCCTCTAAGCTGTTTACCAGTACTGGTGTCCGGGCGGTTTCAGCTCTGCGTGGAAGCATCATGCAGCCCATCTATTTCCTTGAAGCCCCGATGGCTCTCGATCAATCAGAATTCTAGAAAAGCTTATGAATATTAATGAGGTATAATAAAGGAATCCCGAACATCCCTTTAGAAACGAATCATTTAAAAGTGCGTTACTTGTTTTATTTTATTTATTTTTCTGATGACAGTTTGTCGACCTTTTTTGAGGGGGGGGGGGGTGGTATTTATTTATTTATTTATTATTTTGGTTTGCTTGTTTTTGACGTACATGAGTTGACTTGAAGTAAGACGTTTCTAATAAGTATTCATAATTTATGTATTCAGAAGACTGTTTAGACGTTAGGTGTACCCCTGCATACCCACAAATGACAATCTGGGTTTGTGTCAAGAGTTCATTTCATGCAATTATACAAACATGAACAGTAAATTTTATAACATCACCAAGTGGCTGATTCAAAAATGAAAGTTGTCATTTCCTAGTAGTAAAGGTTTACCGCTGACGGATAAGCCTGTCCAGGACAAGGGGGGTGAGGTTTTGTTTGTTTGTTTGATTTGAGGTTTAACGTCCCCGTCAACACGGTGAGGTTAACTGACCGGTTGGTTGTGATCTAAATAGTGTTGAATAAACCAAAAAAGAAGAAATAAAACAGAAAAGAAAAAGAAACGCAACAGTAATGTCATCACAATACTGCGGACGCCATTAATCTATTACGCAAACACGCCTATACAAATACATTGCCACCTTTATCGCCGAGAAAATGAATATTTTATGATGAAAAATTGTGATATTTTTCTTATTTCTGCTCCAAATATAGATAGTGGGAACTCGTTAGAACAGCCTCATCGAGGCGGTTCTAACGAGTACCCAAATCTATATTTTAGATCAGAAATAAGAAAAATAAGGTATACCCCCGGAAACCCCAGTTTTACTATATAAAAGTGGGGTTCAAGTGGGTCAAAATTATATAGTCGTGTTTTCGTGATGTAATCGTTTGTGCTACCAAAAGTCCAAAATCAAAACTGAAGATATGCAAGAAAAAGAATTTATGATGTGCGTAAGTAAATTGAGGCCCTGCTACTCTATATGAAATCGTACTTTGGCAGGCCTGAATACGGCATAGCTACACGTAGAAGCCCTCACCATATCAACAAGTCAATGTACGAGTAAAATTAATTGGGCAAACCCCGAACGTAAACGCACATTACAAGAGGCATTTGCAAATATGCACTCCAAGATGAGACACCGCATACGTACAAGATATCTTTTAGAAAAAATATAAGTAAACGACTTATTTAGCAACCACAACATGTGTCTACTTGACTAGGAACAGATAGATATAAGAGCAATAAATAAAGTATACCCCTGCAAAACCCACACTTTTCTCTTTATAAAATAGGGGTTTACATGGCTGTTCTTCTCATGGGCTTGTTGGCGCGATGATGTCGGATTCACATGACAGTTTGTTACATATACGCAGGAGACACTTTTCATTACACTCTATTTTCGTCGCGACAAGCAAAAATCTGTTTTTCACAATATGGATCATGATTAGGAAGACAAAACATTATATCCACCCATTTACTGTACCGCCTTTTCGGGTTCACATGTTTGGAAAAAAAAAATACTCGAAGGGACAACCACATACACCGTGCAGCAAAGACTCTGATCAGACTGCGTGTCCGCGTATTCTGAACAGAGTCTTCGCTGGGCGGACATGATCTAAGGCGACTTGTGCTTGCCAGTCGCGGCGCGTTTGAGCTCTAGACCTCGGATGCGACTTCGCCTATGACAAAGTCGCCTATGACATAGGGAGACAACAATTTTCTGAAAGAGCTGTAATGCCACGCATGTTTCATAGAGCATATAAAGACGTCTGACTCAGCAGAACTGCTCACCTTTAGCTGTTCCTTCATCCGACCGTCCACATATACGCATTCTTGCTATTGCAAGTAGTGATAAACATAGGCACAAAACAGTTTGATACATCATGATTCAACGTTCTGAAATAAATAAATAAATAAATTAATATGAATAAATCAATAAATCAATAAGTTAGATAAATGTTCACAAATAAATAACACTAAACTATGAAGACAAGATTTTATGAACCATCAAGAAAATACGCAAATATTTTGACCCCCTTAAACCCCACATTTACATAGTAAAACTGGGGGTTGCAGGGGTATACATTATTTTGCTATGTCTGCTCAAAAACATAGATTGCTTCGTCGAGGCGGCGTCGAGGCGGTTTCAACAAGTATCCACAATCTATGTCATTACGATAACACATCCGTGCGACATAGTGCATTTTTACATATCCAAAATGGCTATTTATATGAAGAAAATCCTTGATATTTTTTCTTATTTATACCACAAATATAGGTTGTGGGTGCTCGTTAGAACCGCCTCATGGAAGCGGTTCTAACGAGTACCCACAAAATAAAGGTTGTGGGTGCTCGTTAGAACCGCCTCAGTGCGGTTCTAACGAGTACCCACAACCTATGTGTTGGAGCAGAAATAAGAAAAAATAGTGTATACCCTGTAAACCCCGGTTTTCTCTATGTAAAGTGGGGTTTATGGGGGTCTATATTTCATTGACTTGTAAACATGATATTTGAGCAGAAAAAAGAAAAATATCACAATTTTTCATCTTAAAATTTTCTTTTTTTTCGGCGGTAAAATTTAGAAAGTATTTGTACAGGCGTGTTTTTTTTTATTTTCAGACTGACCACCTCACAGTCCTCATTGGCTATATACATGCTCAGCAAATAAATACACCAATGGTGCCAATCTTGTTCCGTCTCCCATTACGAAAACACGCCTATGCAAATACATTGTAAATTTGAGCACCCAAAAATGAAAATTTTCAGATGAAAAATTTCGATATTTTTTCTTATTTCTACTCTTAATATAGATTGTGGATACTCGTTAAAACCGCCTCGACGAGGCAGTTCTACCGAGTACCCACAATCTATGTTTTTGAGCAGAAATAAGAAAAATAATGTATACCCCTGCAAACCCCAGTTTTACTATATAAAAGTGGGGTTCGAGGGGGTCAAAATCATATAGGCGTGTTTTCGTGATGTATGGTCTCGTCGTAGCATAAAGTGGGTTTTAAAGGTGTGTTCATAATATGTGTGCCTAGGGACATCGGGTTGTGAAGAAACGGGACTATTCACAGAGACTAAACATTTTGCAGTCGATCGTGAACAATTAATCATTCAAGAAAAGACTGGCTCCCGGCACACTGCAGTGATGTGGACCTAGACGAGTGTGTACACGACGCCCTATACAACCAGTGTACATCAAAAACATGAGAATTTTCGATTTTGTCTCATCCTTAGGTAGGATAACCTGGGTAAGATAAGATATTTATCACAGGCTCAAGTCTATAATTTGTTTGATTTAATCGTCCCCTCAGCACTATATAGGTCATTTTTGGAGACGTTGCTTGCAATTTTGTGGGACTTGGAGATGGAATGACATCACAAGCCCTGCCGCCCAATGAAACCAATAGGGTTTAAATGCATGGACCACTTTCCTGGCCTGAACAGGCTTAGATCCTCTAAGCGGTTTACCAGTACTGATGTTCGGTTGGTTCAGCTCTGCTTGGAAGCACCATACAGCCCAGTCTATTTCGCCAAGCCCCGATGGGCGAGGGTACAATCGAGCTGGTTTGTCATACTGAAGAATACACATTGTTACAGGAGTGTGATGTTCATGTCAATCAGAACTTCTTACCTCAAGGTTTGAAATTTAAAACTTGAATTACCAACCATAAACAGAACATATATCCTTATGTTTTGGAAATAGTTTGGTCGTCAGCTGAAGTATTGATAATAGCCTCTTCTGATATTGATCGAATTTGCTGTGACAACTTTTAGATTTTTAATCTTTCAGTGTAAGAGAAACAAAGGATGGGCGTGAAATCGTGAAATGAATTTAAAATTTAAAATATCATATGCCGGTCACGTGAAAATACATGTGTGTCCCGCTAAGACTCTGATCAGCCTGCGCACTGCTGATCAGAGTCTTAGCTGGGCACGAAACGGATGCTTATGACCCAAAGCTCGTTTATGCGAACAGAAAAGCCTGCGGACTGAGGGGGTTGAGAGACGTAGGTCTTCTGTTTGCAGACGATTTTTTGCTGAATGCAGTGCATTTGACATAATGCATTAGGAATGTACAATCGAATTTCTTTGACTTGAACAATTTTCAGAGGTCCCAAGAAAGTTGGAGCAATTGGAGTTCAGTTGTATATGGAATGAGACCTCATATGACATAACAAAAACACGCCTATATAATTTCGATCCCCTTAAACCCCACTTTTATATTGTACAGCTGGGGTTTACATGAGCATGCATTTTTCTCCTTATTTCTGCTCAAAAAACATAGAATGTGGGTACACGTTAGAACCCCCTCGCCGAGGCGGTTCTAACGAATTCTCACAATCAATGTTTGAGCAGAAATACGAAAAAAAAATGTTCGGAATATTGTCATTTTTGGTGGTAATAATTTCAATTTAGTCATACTTGGATAGGCGTGTTTTCGTAATGACATTTGTAAGATTAAAATAAGCACATACCAAAAATATTCCTCAATACGATACTAGTTCACTGTAAACATTGTCTAGAATAAAACTAATGCAAAATTTTGACTATAAAACATTTTCATTACGATAACACGCCCGTATGGCATAGTGCATTTTTTCACATCTCCAAAATGGCTACTTTTCTGATTAAAATATGCGATATTTTTCTTATAAATACTACAAACATAGGTTGTGGGTGCTCGATAGAACCGCCTCGTTGAGGCGGTTCTAACGAGTACCCACAACCTATGTCTTGGAGTAAAAATAAGAAAAATAATGTTTACCCCCTTAAACCCCAGTTTTCTCTATATAAAGTGGGGTTTACGGGGGTGTTCATTTCACGGACTTGTTCACGTGATGTCCAGTGCAACTTGCATGCACCGTTCCAGTTCATTCTAATGTAAAACTGAAATGTTAATAGCTGAATCAACTTTACGTCAGCATCTTTAATCTCTTGGGATTATGAGTATCACATTGTTTCTTATGGTAGTAACAAAACACACAACATACACAAAGGATGCCAACGAAGGCATGTATGTATACATCAAAACAGTTGGACATCCGCCACTCTGGGTTTGGAAAATAGATAGGGCTGCACGGCGCTTCCAGGAAGAGCTGAAACGCGATCGCACACGAGTACTGGTAAACCGCTTAGAGGTTTAAATTAACCTGCCCAAGCAAAATGGTGCTGGTCGGACCGTCTATGCATATAAACTCTATTGGTTTCATTGGGCGGTCTTTTTATCTCAGTGTCGGGTGAAAGTCCAACAAAATTGGAAGCAACTTCTCCAAAATGACCTATATATTGTTGAGGGGACTTTTAATCCCAAATCAAACAAACACAAAAACAGTAATGGACAAGAGAGTTTTGTGCTTTTTTGTCAATATCAATATTATACTCACTTTTATCATCGTCATGTCATTACATGTTTACGATATGACGCACGCGTAATAAAAGCATGATTACCGGCGCCGTGACAACCCCGTTTCCTACTGAAAATATTCGGCTATGATAAACAGAATCACATCTGGTCCATCACGAAAACATACCTATATAATTTTGATCCCCTTGAGCCCCACTTTTATATAGTAAAACTGGGGTTTCCGGGAATATACCTTATTTTTCTTATTTCTGCTCCAAAATAGATTGTGGGCACTCGTTAGAACCGCCTCATCTTATTTCTGCTCCAAAATATAGATTGTGGGTACTCGTTAGAACCGCCTCAATGAGGCGGTTCTAACGAGTGCCCACAATCTATATTTTGGAGCAGAAATAAGAAAAATATCACAATTTACAGCATAAATGTTCATTTTTTTTCGGCTATAAAGGTGGCAATGTATTTGTATAGGCGTGTTTGCGTAATGATTTTATATGACCTTGTGAAAGTCGGCAGAGGCTCGTTCCATCGATTTCAACGTCGGGCCGATAGCGGTACGACGTTACCACGTCGTACCGCTATCGGCCCGACGTTGGCCCGCGGTTTGTGCTGGCAGGGATGCCGGCAAGGATCCGGATCAACTACAGCACCAGAGCTGCCCTTTCTCTCGAGCCTGGGATCTTGTTACATTGGTTGAAGCATGTGCCAGAATGTAGTACAGCGCCTTGAATGAACACCGATGTTTCCGGGCTTGGCATAAATTATAGTGGTCGGACTATAAACAAACTTGTCGGTCAGGGCACAATATTAGTTGGCTTCAAGAGACTTTATTCCTTACTTCAAAAGGATAACCCTTTAACCAAACATATTTATGTTCTCTAAAGCTGGTGTTAATGGAATGTTTGGCGGCCGTAAAAACTCTCCTCGCCCATCATCTTGATGTAGATTATGTTGTTTAATCATTTAGAATCACTTATTCCATTATGGAATTTGAATTTCGGATTCGGATGGTCACTGATGAGGCCTAATTGACCGAAGCTAGCTAGTATGGCCCAGAAAACTTGCTCACTCCATACATCATCTTCTAATAGTGAATTGCTTAAACGCGACAGTCCAAGCCCAACTCCATGGCCATCTTGTTCAGCCTATACTCAGACATCATGACAACATGCATATATAATTTTGACCCCCTTGAACCCCACTGTTATATGGTAAAACTGGTGTTTACAGGGGTAAACCCTATTTTTCTTATTTCTGCTCTAAAACATAGATTGTGGGTACTCGTTAGAACCGCCTAAATGAGGCGGTTCTAACGAGTGCCCAATATCACCTTATTTTTCTTATTAGTGAGCCGGTTCTAATGAATTCCCACAGTCTATGTTTTAAAGCAGATATAAGAAAAATATCGCAATTTTTCATCTTAAATTTTTTTCGGCGGTAAAATTTACAATGTTTTTGTATAGGCGTGTTTTCGTAATGGACAGCTGAGTCATCAGTGCTTTCAGGGCTGCTCTGGCCAGTCTACAAAAGCATTAACTTGAAGATTGACATTTCTGCAAGCAATTATGTTTTATCAAGGGAATTGATTTTAAAAGTATTTGATTGTGCAACACTATCATACCAAGGTAATTAATGGACATATTAAGAGCTTTAAAATCATTGTAAATATAACATAATGTCGTCATCGCAATTAAATCAGTTTAAACAAGCCTACTGAATCTTTAAGTACGATAGCCCAGATCTAACCACATTGCTTCAATTGCGGTTTTGCGTCACGCCTAAAAAAGGTTCGGATTAGACAGTTATGATATACGCGGCAGAATAAGGTAGCTTTACATTAAATATTGCTGAAGTCTGGCTTCGGCGTGCACTTTAGCTGCGCATTCCATTGGTCAAGTAGGCTAAATGTAGTTCAATGTAAGAAAAGGGGAGTTATAACACAACAAAATAACAGCTGGGTTTGCAGATATATCTGCAAGCACAAAAATATGACACCTTTTTTGGTCACCCCACTGAAAGAAAATAGCCTATTGTTTACTGCGCGGCACTGCACGCAACCAAGGATGGCGGACAATGGCTGAAATAGGAGCAGGGCTACATGTTGATTTTTTCCCTGGGACATATTAAGCCAGAGCAAGGAGCTTATGATGTGATGAGCTCTTGACTAACTAGAGTTGTTCTACGGGTCCCCAAGGTTTGAAACCTTTTGTATGTACAGTTTATGTGGGAGAGGGGAAAATATGAGTAGTGTCGCCTATGGAAAATATTTAGTGATAAACTACATGATTCTATAGCCATTAAAATAAGTATTCCATAAACATGTAGTTCCAGTCCAAATAGAGGCTGTTCTGCAAGCTCCTGATATTTTGTAATTACTGTAAAGCAAAATGAATGCCTTCTGGCACAATCTACCGGAGAAATTGCTTAGAAAACGAGCACTGATCAGGGTCAAGTACATTGTACATACGTTCTTTGTTGCTGTCGTATTTTTTGGGACATTGATATTAGGCTTTTGACACTCGAACCCCAGCAAAAATTGGTGAGGCGACAATATTACAGCTTATACATGCATATCAGGAATCACGTGGGTCGTGATAAAGACTGTGTGCTGCACTATGTGAGCGACCTGCAAAACTTCGAGTAAAGGTGTATTTTAATACAGAAATCTTCCCATGCTCCTATTTGAGGCCTCAAACACCAGTGTATTTGAATTTATTTATTTATTTTTAGGGTCGATTGTTTTTAAATCGGAAGTAACGTCTCCAAATGACCTAAATAGTGTTGATGGGGACGTATAACCTAAGCACAAGTAAGGTCCCCAAATGACCTAAATAGTGTTGATGGTGTCGTATAACCTAAGCACAAAGAAGCTACTTTAGAAACAAAAAAAGGGCCATCTCATCATAAAAATGTACTGATCCAACAGGCGACCAACAACGGCTCAGTCGAGCCTGTGCGTTAAGATAAGCCTGCGCATTAGCGTAGTCTTGCGGAAGTAACGTAATGAAACACACCTTTATAATTTTGACCCCTCAAATCCCACTTGTATATGTACATAATAAAATTAGGGTTTACAGGGGTATACAATATTTTCTTATATTATTGCACAAAACATAAATTGTGGGAACTCATTAGAACCGCCTCGTCGAGGCGGTTCTAATGAGTACCCACAATCAATATCCAGAAATATTGAAAATTTCGGATTGTTTGTTATCAGAAACTTTCGTTTCTTCTTAATATATTTGAATAGCCGTGAATTCGTACATTTAATGACGCGGGTAGCTCTTTAAGTTTGCTAAGCACGCACATCAAACCAACCTCTGAGACTGTTGTTAGCTCTTTTCTCATGCGTCTGTCGGCTCAAGTATTGATCATTTTAAACAAGATGTGTTTGTGAAACAGGAACATGTCCCCGGGTCGAGGTCCATTTTTTCTTTAAAGTATATCACAGGTCAAGGTTACAGGTCAAAATGATTTGTATGAGTGGGAAGTCCTTGTCACAAGGAACCTACATGCCACATATGAAGGCTCTATCTCAAACGGTATATAAGTTATGATAAAGTAGGTCACAAGTCAAGGTCAAAGTCACAGGCCAAAGTAAAATATGTGTATGAATAGGAAGCCGTTGCTACAAGGAATCTATATGCCAAATATGAAGGTTCTACCGCAAATGGTTGAAAAGTTATGATAAAGTAGGTCACAAATCAAGGCCAAGGTCACGGGTCAAAAATTGTGGAATGAGTTTGAAGTCCTTGTCACAAGGAACCAACACGCCAAATAAAAAGGCTCTACCTCAAAATGTCAGCCTCGATAGCGCAGTGGTTAGCGCGTTCGACTCATGATCGAGAGGTGGTGCGTTCGAATCCGGCCACCGGTATCGAGGTGTGTCCTTGGGCAAGACACGTAATGACACTGCCCCACTCCACCCAGGTGTAAATGGGTAGCAGTGGTGTTAAAGCCACTGCCTCTCTCTCGCGCGCGCGTGAAAACACACAGAATGAGTGTTCGAGAGCGTTTCAATAAGCTTGAAGCTTTCATCGCAATCGAACTAAAATAAATTAGTATAAACTAAACTAAAAACTGTGGAATGAGTTTGAAGTCCTTGTCACAAGGAATCAACACGCCAAATAAAAAGACTCTACCTCAAATGGTTCAAAAGTTATGGCAAATGTTATTTTCTTCTTTACAGTAGGTCGCAGGTCAATATTTTTTATATGAGTGGGAAGCACTTGTCACAAGAAACCTACATGCTAAATATGATGGCTCTACTGTTCAAAAGTTATGACCAATGTTATGTTTTACTTTAAAGTAGGTCACAGGTCAAGGTTAAGGTCACAGGTCAAATATTTGTCTGAGTGGAAAGCCCTTTTCACAAGGAACTTACATGCCAATTGTCAAGGCTCCACCTCAACCGGCTCAAACTTTATGACAAATGTTAAAGTTGTCCATGTATGTACAAACCAACCAACAAACAAAACAAAACAAAAAAAAAAAAAAAAAAAAAAAAGACAGACAGACAGACAGGGCAAAAACAATATTTCCGGGGACATTAAAAGAATTATCTTGGTGACTGTCGCCTATATGCCAATTAAGAAGGCTACAAAAATACAGTTACGCGGAATTGAAAAGGAAAACGATCAAGAAGTAGTTTAGGTCGTAGTACCAAAGCGTTAATCCAAAATCATTAGTCCATAGACACAATGGCAAATATCGATGTTCAGATCAACAGACAAGGACTCCAGAAGAGTGTCATCAGGCGTCCGCGGATAGTAAGCATTGCTTGGTAAGCAAGCTACGCCCACTATGCCCATCGACCCGAACGAAGAAAAGGTGTAAATGCTGAGAAGGGTATGTCCAAGTTTTTGGAAGTCTTCCTATGGCTTTCCATTGGCAAACATTTAAGGAATAATTCTGGAAATGGCCACATTGTACGGATCAACAAGATCATGGTGCCTCCCATAGAACTTCTTTTGTGTTGATACCGGTTTGTTTGTTGATACCCCTGGCATAACAACGTGGTAGTGAGCACCTACCCACGTTCCATAAAGGCCTGATACTTGGAACAGGCTCTAGCATAACGGATAAACTGTGATATGCTGGTGCAGACGGGATATTACTGCTCAGGAAGGGAAAGTTAACAATGGGAAAATTGAAGTCATCTCGTTTATCGTACAGCCTAGTAGTAAGCTTCTCCGTTGTCAATATAGAGATAACAATCCAAGTATGAGGAGGAGGTTGCAGTCGCTGTTGTTTCCTTAATTTCAAGTTCACGTGGATAGATGAATTCCAAGTACTCAGCCAATTTAGCATTTTTCAGAGACAATAAATCATCTATATATCTGTAGGTGAAATTGAATTGTTGTGCAAGGCGTTTCTTGCCTGCTTTGAGGAGACCTTGTACAAACTCCGCCTCATACGAGTACAAGAACAAGTCGGCAAGCAACGGTGCACAATTAGTACCCATTGGTATGCCAATTGTTTGCTGAAATAATAGGCCACTGAACTCCACGAAAATATTGTCAATAGATATTCCAGCATCCTTATGACATCTGCATCAGTGTACTTTTGTGGTGCATCATAGTGATCTCGAACGAAGTATGTGTCTTTCAAGCCAAGGACAACATACTGGTAGCGACGGTTACCATTCTTGTGTTAAAAACATTGATTTATGATTTCCTTGAGTTTAGATTTCAATTTATCATGAGGAATAGTTGTGCAGAGTGTTGAGAAATCGAAAGATTTTATGCTGTTTAATGTGAGAAAAGACTGTGACTGAAGATGTTCTAGAAGCTCTTTGGAGTTTTTCAAGATCCATATCTGATTCACACCACTCCTGGCATATGCAGTGTCACAATATTTCTGAGGGCCATCTTTAACTGCAGTAAGGATTCGTGTTAGGATCTGTGAAAGAGGCTTGGTTGAGCACTTAGCTGAACCCGCGATATATCTCTGCTTGTACGGATTCTTGTGAAGCTTAAGAATATAGTACAACTTTGGTAGTTCCATATCTTCCTCTGGGAGGGAAATTCCAAACGAAAGCATCACCGAATGGTGGTTTTGCAGAATTTCATCTTTGGACAAAGAAGAAAGATTATATGTTGGGTTGCCTGCCATAGTGCTCAAACCAAGCTCGTCTTTTAAGCAGTTTATATAGTGTGTTTTGCAAACAAACACAATATTGTTAGATGCCTTTTCAGCTGGAACAACGACAAACTTTTGATGCATTTCAGCTAACTCAGCAGCAACATCTGGATTATCAAACACCGAATATTGTCGGCGAGACATGGTTCTGCTGAGTACTGTTATACGTCTGTTTACGAAGGCCATTACTGATTTGACCCATTCGGAGAGGGTGCCAACCTCCGCATCCTCTTTCCTAGCCCAGCGCCTTGCATACTCTTTAACAGAATCCAAAATTAATTTGGAATTCTGTTTCCAAGTAAACGACTTTGGTTCCCTGTATTTGGGGCCTTTTGAAAGAATGTGTCGAAGTTTGTCATTTCAACTGATACAATCAGATTCCAAATCCTACCCATAATATCTCTAGGAATGACGTCGAAACATGGGGTGACGACATTAAACAAAACAGACCACTGGTAAACCGATATCTCCAAAACAGGTGGTGACTCAGATAATCTAAACATAACTAAAAAGGAAAGAATCAGAATCACCAACATAACACACATTTATTAGGAAGGACTACTAAAAAGGGGTAGAATCAGAATCACAAACATAGATTCAGAACCACCAGTATAAAACAGGAAGGAACCACAGCAAAAGCATCGACATGGAACGGTCAGTAAAAATTACTGGTGTGCAAAAGTATACTTTACGGTCCGTATGTCCTACAAAATATACTTTAGTCACGTGAGAGATGATCAAATTTGACATTTTAAATAAAACAATGGAAAAATAATTGATTACATTTTTACGGGTAAACATTATGATAACACACCCGTGCGATATAGTGCAATTTTTACACCTCCAAAATGGCTACTTTTCTGACGAAAATATGTGATATTTTTCTTATTTATACTGCAAACATAGGTTCTGGGTACTCGGTTCTAACGAGTACCCACAACCTATGTCTTGGAGCAGAAATAAGAAAAATATTGTTTACCCCCGTAAACCCCAGATTTCTGTATATAAAGTGGGGTGTAAGGGGGTGTTCATTTCACGGACTTGTTCACGTGATGAGAAAAAAAAACTTACCACACATTTTCCAGAGTTATCTCAAGAAGTACACCATTCTGATCGTCGTATTCCTGTACAGACTACAAAGAATATATCCATTACCATAAATATAAGACAGGAATAAAATTTGAAATTAATGAGCGTGGTTATTATGTCAACTGCATTAACTATAAATTATACAATACTCATTGACTTAACATAACAGACATTTTAGTCACGCGGACGTGTATATGTCTTATATGCGTTGCGCAATGAATTTGAGCACTGACAACACCGGGGAGTCGATGGTCTCTTACCATATGATGAAAAATGGACCTGAACATAGATTTTGACTGTCCCATGTAAACATCCTAAAATTTCTGACACCACCAGTACTTGCTGTACTTCTAACAGTTTAACAAATTTGTTTCATGATCCAGCAAGGAGTCCAAGAAGTGCAGACGGAAATGCAAACAGTTTAGATCCTGATCTGCGTCTACACTGTTTGCTCAGGCCTATCTGTCCCAAAACTTGAGACCATTACGCAGTCAGTGATATCACGTGGACAGTAGCAGCTTTAGTAATTTTGGGTCGATTGATAACCAATCGTCCCATGTTACAGTAGAACTTCGATGGCTCGAACACCGATGGCTCGTTTACCATGGCTGAGTCGAACCCGTTCTTGAGTCCCTTTGGAATTCCTCTACGTAAGAAATAGGGAGGGTACAATTTAGGATATTTTCGTCTTATCTTGCAAATGTATGCTGTGTGTACTCATTTGAATCGCCTCGATGAGGCGATTCTAATGAGTACACACATCATACATTTTTCATTATAGAACACCGAAAAGATGTCCTAAAGTGTGTCGTTATGCCTCCTGGCAATAACCCGCAGTAGCTCGAACTATCCCTGTCTCGAACAGATTTTCATGGTCCCAAAGGTGTTCGAGTCATTGAAGTTTGACTGTAAATACTTGCAAGTCACCCAGGAAAGGCCACTATCAAATAACGCTGCTATCTCAAGTCATCTAAAGAACGTAAGAGACATCGAGGCACACACATAAACATCACACGAAACATGAACCAACGGCGCAATGCAAATAAACAAATAATACACTGTTAAAGAACGACCGCCTTGGAACCTGACCGAGGAGAAGCAGTTCGAAAATTTTCACATTTTTCGCCTCGGCGAGGCTATACTAAATGGAATGTGATATTTCGCAAGTTCATTGGTTAGATTTCATTGATATCTATCAGTATGCCAAAAATTGTTTAAATATTCCAAGCGGTTAAGTCACTATCACCAATTTTCACAAACGGGTTACGGACGGACAGACAGAATGACAGACTGACAGAATGACAGAATGACACGGTGATTTTAGGGCACTCTTAGAAAATCAACCGACTTCAGTCGGTCGCTTTTTCTGCGGGTCGTGCAATATAATCGTGTGTCAAAATGATTTTTTATGGTTCTTTCATGATTACAAAACAGAATTTTTCTGTGAAAACTCTGTGGTACATGTATTTATCTGATATTTTGGAGCAAACGTAGATTGCGAGTGCTGTCTGCCAAATTGCGAGCACATGTGTACTCGGACCCATCGTATTGATGAAGACCGGCAACTAATGGTGAATGATCGCGGCATTTAAAACAACATAGCAACCGCGATCTAGTTGTTTGTTTTAATTGCTGTTGTTGTTGGTTGGTTTTTATTTTGTTCATCACAAAAACACGCCTATATAATTTTGACCCCATTGAACCCAACTTTTATATAGTAAAACTGGGGTTGACAGGGGTAAACCTTATAAGCTCGGCTGTTTTCGAAGAAAAACGACGAGGTATTGTCATAGCTTTGGCGTCGTCGTCGTGCAAAAACATGGACATTTAAGTCTGCGTCGTCGTCGTGCAAAAACTTGGACATTTTGTAATAGCTCTGTCATTACTGAACATATTTACTTGAAACTCGGACCAATTTTTCTTATTTCTGCAGGTATAGATATAGATTGCAGGTACTCGTTAGAACCGCCTCATCGAGGCGGTTCTAACGAGTACCAACAATCTACATTTTGAGCAGAAATAATAAAAATATCACAAATATTCATCTTAAAATTCCCATTTTTTTCGGTGATAAAGGGTACAATGTATTTGTATAGACCTGTTTTCGTAATGAAAATGTATTTTCAAAATGTTGGCAGGTCATTCTGTTCCGATGACTTGGAAGGGATGGCATTTCATGCATATTGTGCGCCGGCCTAGATATCGCAGTGGCAGAGCGTCCATTTGGGTTCAGATCGCGTGTTCGATTCCGGGCAGCGCAGGGAAATGGTGCTAGCAGCTCCCTTTGCCCTACGAAGCTTATGTCATTTGTTTCTTATAGCATAGACAAAGTAAATCTACTTTACTTATCGTTACGACATCCTCCTAACGTTATTCGGTGTTTCAAGTGGTGACGTTAAAGTGACGTTATTTATGAAAGTAGCAATTCTGACGTCATTTCTAACGTCGAGTGTGAGCTGTCTCAGCTCTGGGGCGTGCACCGCTAAAATAGAACAAATCCTGTTTCATTGGTAAGAACGTGTTGTACCTTTGTAATGTGCACGCGTGCGTGCGTGCGTGTGTGTGTCCCACTAACAACTAAGATCATGTGGAGACGTGACCTCGTTTTAAAGACTCAATCCGAAAGCAATCTGAAGAAGACCGGAGTCGAATCTACGCTCGCTGGTTAATGAGGCTAGAAACTTAACCACTAAACGACGTAGCCTTCTATCTTTGTAATGGCAATCATTAGCGAGACTGCATTAAAATTGCAAAGCTCTCGAAAAAACCTCTTTGTATTTATTAATCGGTGTTTTATATTTACAATTGACCCGACGCACTTTGAAACCCACAATAAGACGTGCGATTAGCGAAACAATCTAATCTGAGTCTTCGCTGATCGCATGGACTTTCAAGTGCCTCTCGACTGTTAACCCATTTAGTACCAGAAACCCCTAAGGGGGTACCTTGGCAAACAGTGCAGACCCAGATCAGACGCCGCAGAACGCGGCGTCTGATCAGGGCCTACACTGTTTGCAAAAAGTTCAGCCATTTTCCTAATAAATTTTGAAGAAAAACACAAACTGTAACCCCTAAATTTTAAAATAGACTCCTGCTATATGTAAGGAGGAAGATTCCATTTGGTGCAAGAAGGGCTAAATTAGAAACAATCGATAACTCTGGCCAGACTGTTTAGATACGCAGACTATTCTGAGTCTTCTGACTCTACTTGGCTTATTGCAGTTTTTTTTTTTTGTGGAGCGCCGGCTCCATTGTCTTCATCGATATCATGAAAACATTTCTCATAGGATTTGTCTATTTTAATTGCAATAATGAATGCAATGTAATGTTTTGAATGTATTTCATGATGGAGCTAACCAGAAATGCAACCTTCGGTACGTGCATGAATAGTTTATAGTTGAAGGAAATAGATTAGGATTAAAGGGAGACAACCTATTCTTTGCGGCAAGAATTTCCCCTAAAAAGCAAATTATGTAAGAAGCAAATTATGTCCTTTAAGGGGAATGGGAATACCTTCAGGGGCGGCAACTCATGCAAAAGTATTTTAGTCTCCCATGTCAATAGGGGTTAACTCTTAAAGGAAAAAAAATGCTCTTAGGAGCAAATTCTTTCTGTTACGAGTAGACCTTTTTCAGTGGGACAGGGCTTATTGAAAAGGGAACAGAAAGTTCCGAATGTTGTCTGCCTTTCAAAAATGGCGAAACAATCAGGTTCTGCCAGGTGTTCCTTTTTCCCTTAAGCGAAGGTCCCTTTTTTATTGCGCATTTAACGTAACGCTATTATCATTCACACATAATTTTGGCGTTCTTTGTAGGCACACATGTGACGTAACGTACAAAACGTTGAAATTCTCACATCATTCTAAAACAGTCTTTGTGAGGTCTCAGCAGATGAGCAGACCTTTCCAACATTCTAAAAATAGAAAAATAATAGCCTAAGAGCAACGATCGCTCACCTTAGTCACTGATACCTTCATTCATATTATAATGTACCATTCTTCTTGAAAAAACAATGTATTATTCACCTTTCCCACAATGGACCATATTTGCCGTGAGTGAGTGGGTGTTTGTGTTTTACGCCTCACCAACAGCGAAGGTCATACGGAGACGGGACCTCGGTTTAAAGACTCATCCGAAAGTCTGGAGAAGCCCGGGATCGATTCTGTGACCCCTGGTTTGCAAGGCGAGTAGCATAACCACTACACCACGGAGGCTTCATATTTGCCGTAAAATAGTCCAATGTCAACCTAAGGTCATCATAATAATTTGGTACTATTCTTCACCTGAAACTTGGAGTAAAATTTTCTTCATGTTCATCACGAAAACGTTCGATCCCGGGTTCGATCCCGGGCCGCGACATACCAAAGCCGTTAAAAATGGTACTAGTTGCTCCTCGCTTGGCACTAAAATTTACGGGGTAGAGCCAGGACTGGTCGACCCAGTGTCAGGATAATGTGACTGGTGTGGTATCATGTAATGTGTCTGGGACATGATACTTCAGTGAGGCAGCATTATAAAAGTGAGCATTGAGCTCCCTGTCGCAACCAGACACCGTCATGATATAACTGAAAAAATTGTCGAGCGCGACGTTAAACCCGAATTCACACACACATCACCACGAAAACACGCCTATATAATTTTGACCCTTATGAACCTTACTTTTATATAGTAAAACTGGGGTTTCCGGGGTATACCTTATTTTCTTATTTCTGCTCTAAAATATGAGCAGAAATAAGAAAATTTCTGCTCTAAAATATAAATTGTGGGTACTCGTTAGAACCGCCTCGATGAGGCGGTTCAAATGATTTGTTTGTTTGATTTGAAGCTTAACGTCCCCGTCAACACTGTAAAGGTCATTTTGGAGACGCTGCTTCCAATTTTGTTGGACTTTTACCCGACATTGAGACGAAATAACATCTCAAGCCCTGTCGCCCAATGAACCAATAGGGTTTATTAGTATGGACGGTTCGCCTCGCACCGCGGTTCCTGGACAGGCTTAGATCCTCTAAGCGGTTTACCAGTACTAGTGTGCGGGCCGGATTCAGCTCTGCGTGGAAGCATCATGCAGCCCATATATTTCTTCAAGCCCCTATGGGCGGGGGCGAGCGGTTCAAATGAATACCCACAATTTATATTTTGAGCAGAAATAAGAAACATATCACAATTTTTCATCATAAAATTTTCATTTCTTCGGCGATAAAACTGACAATGTATTTGTATAGGCGTGTTTGCGTAATGTATACTGTAAATGAGTGGTAGCCATCTTGGACCTTACCTGCAGCACTCAATTTAAATTTTCGTTTTCTATGGAAGCTGCACATGAAATTTATTAGAAATTGGCCTAGCAATTTCAGAGGATGAAGTACTTTTAAATTCCAATAGACATACAATCCTAGTGACCTTGGACCAAAGTCAGGGAATGTCCTTGAACTTTGACATTTACATAAGACCTAGTTTCATCTCATAAACTACAAATGGTTTGGATGAATCCACTGTCTTACCTTTTGTCCCATTCGTAAGCCTAAGGAAACAAATTTGACATTGCCACACAATAGGTCAAGGTCGATCATGTGTCATCATTTATATAACTTTTGTAGAACTAGGGTCCCTTTTGCTTTCTGCCAAGTTTCAAGATCATCTGACTAACGGTGTGTAGAAGCTTTTAGGTTTTTTCCATATATCTTCATGGCTGCCATCCTAGTCATGTGCCTAAGACCAATTATATATTTTGTTCCCGTCAGGGATAGATGTTCTATATAAAATCTGACTCCAATTGGCCCTATGACTTCTGCGGAGAAGATGTTTGAAATTTTGATTGGCATTTAATCCTAATGACATTGAGTCATAGGCACTGAACGACCTTGACCTCTGACATTCAAAGAGGTTCATTTTAGATCTACTTTGATTTCATAAACTACAATTGTTTTGGATAACTGCACTGTTTAACACTTTTCCCATTAAAACACCTAAGGTACAAAAGTGGATATTGCCGTAAAATAGGGTAAGATCAACCCAGAGGCATTATTTATATACCTTGTATGGCTCGAGTCCCTTTTTCTGCCTGTTAAATTTCAAGGACATCTGACCTATGATTCTAGAGAAGAAGATATCACATATGCGCATGGCAGCAATCTTGATCATGTGACCAGGCCCAAATATATAAACTTTTGTTCTCTTGAAGCATACATAACGAAAACACGCCTATACAAGTACATTGTAACCTTTATGCCAAAAATGACAATTTTAAGATAAAAAATAGCGATATTTATCTTCTGCTCAAAATATAGACTGTGAGTACTCGTTATAACCGCCTCATCAAGTCGGTTCTAACGAGTACACACAGTCTTTATTTTAGAGCAGAAATAAGAAAAATAAGATATATCCCTATAAACCCCAGTTTTACTATATAAACATGGGGTTCAAGGGGGTCAATATTATATAGGCGTGTTTTCGTGATGTATATATATTCTATATAAAATGTAACTTCATTTGGCACTGTTGTTTCTGAGGGTAAGACATTTGAAAAATTCTGATAGTCATTCAAGGCTTGTGAACTTTAGCCAAGGTAACTGGATGATCTTGACCTTTGACAGAGGTTAATAAAATACATATTTGCTTTTCATAAAGTACAACGTATCACTTTGGTAAGTTCACTTTTGTAAGGCTCAAATCCTTTTGCCGTCTGCCAAGTTTCAAGGCCATTTGATATATGTTTCCTGAGAAGAAGAGTTTTAATTAGTTTTACCATTTATGGGCTTGTCCACCAGCTTGGTCTTGTGACCTAGACCAATTATTTAATCTTTTGTCCCCATATGACATGAAGTTCTATGTAAAATCAGACTCCAATTTACCGCTTGGTGTCTGAGAAGATGATGTTTGAAAACTTCTGATGGCCATTCAATTCTTGTTAACTTGAGCCAGGGTAATCTCAGTCAAGGTCATTAGATGACATTGACCTTTGGCATTAATAGAATTTCATATAAGACCTATTTAGGTTTCATAAAATACAAATGTTTTGGAATAAAACACTGCTTTACTTTTTTCGCATTCAAACGCCTTAGATACCAAATATGACATTGCCGTAAAATAGGTAAAGGTCAACCCAAGGTCATTATTTATATAAGTTTTGTAGGGATAGAGTCATGTTTGCTCTCTGCAAAATTTCATGGTCAGAGTTGATTTAAATTGGGTTTTTACCATATATTGGCATGGTGGCTATCAGGACCATTTATTATATAAATTTTAGAGATGTTCCATATAACATATGACTTCAGTTGGCTTAGTGGTTTCTGAGAAAATGTTTATAAGTGTGGACTGGTAACCTTACCTTGTGAGCCTTCGGCTCAGGTGAGCTAACAATAAACCTGACCCATGGTCAGGAAAACGTAAAAAATGTTTTAAGAAGTGGTATTTAAAATACACATTCTAACACCTGTATAGTCCGACAAGGAATTCTGGACAGT
Organism: Lucinisca nassula; assembly: GCA_963580285.1. Taxonomy (NCBI): domain Eukaryota; kingdom Metazoa; phylum Mollusca; class Bivalvia; order Lucinida; family Lucinidae; genus Lucinisca; species Lucinisca nassula. The sequence goes on from OY757010.1 coordinate 61,429,338, forward strand.
TACGTCATAATTAGTTTACACGAATATTCATATGGCATGGCCTTTACTTGAAACCTATGACTAAGATCAATTACATACCGCCAAAGCCTTGTGGATTTCGTGGCCGAGAGAGTAGAGGAGTTGTTCTGCAGACCAAGAAGTGGCTGGTTCAAAACCGACGTGTCGCAAGATTTTGTTTTGACCTCGTAATACACCCACCCACCCACACACGACATGTGAAATCTGCTTTACCCGTATGGCATGTTAATAGTGGATAATTACGACGTGTACAGAACATATTTCTTGTTCATTTTCAAGCACATATCTAACAATTGACTGCATAAAACTTGTTTATGAGAAATACAGATTAAAAAAAAAGTGAAATAGAAAAAAATATATATACAAAATATACTATATATTTTAAACCAGTAAAATATAAAATATGAAACAATGAATATTTAATTTACTATAAAAAGATAAAACACATATATAATAAAAAAAGGCAACCGGTGAGATTCGAACCCGGACCGTCATCACGACAAGCAGCGTTGACATCCCCTAGGCCGTTGTGCCTGCTGAAAAATCTTAGGTCGTGTCCTGTTCATACCATGAAGCCAAGCGCAAATTTATACAGGAAAATCCTTTCTATTTTAGCTTTGTTATTGATTTGACGTCACTGCCAGACCTAGTTTCTTTACCAGTACAAAAAAAAAAAAGTATTCGGAGGATAAGTTGAAAGTGACGTTTTAGACTATACCACCATCAATAGGTGAGACAGGGTTTTACCGTTATTATCGGTAAAATCGAATAACCACCCGATAAAGTGAAAAGAATTAAAAAAATTTAAAAGCCAAGATGAAATGGCTCAAGTGGTTAGTGTTGGGGTTGTTTAAAATGCGAAATGACCATTCGTGGTTCGATTCCAACCAGTGCTTTTTTTTTCTTTTTATCGTGAATAGAGTTCTGCCTTTTCTTTGATGTCCTTTTAAAATGTGTTCTTTTTAGGTCAAAGTTTTTTGTATAATATTTTTAATGTCTTTGTTTTTTTATGCCCCCCCCCCACGAGATTCGGGGAGGGGGGTTGCATATAATATTTGCCCTGTCTGTCTGTTTGTTTGTCTGTCTGTCCGTGTCTGTTTGTTTGTTTGTCTGTCTGTCCGACGCAGAAACTTTAACCTTGACCATGGCTTCAAACGTATTTAACCTAGCCCCATGAAACTTCACACACTTATTCATTATCACAAGGGCTACATTCTGACCAAGAGCCATAACTCTGTTGTCAATTTTGGCTGAATTATCTCTCCTTGAAATTTTGCAAAATCTCAGAAATCGGCTGAAGAGGTTAGTGTTGGGGTTGTTTAAAATCCGAGAAGATGACCATTCGTGGTTCGATCGCCACCCCCATCCCCCCCCCCCCCCACACACACAACTTTTTTCGTGAATAGAGTTCTCCCTTTTCTTTGATGTTCTTTAAAATTGAAATTTAAAATTTTTGACATGCATTTTTGTAGGTCACTGCTTTTATTATATTTTTATGTAATATAGTGCTTTTTATGATTTTATAATGACGACGCAGGTTCGATTCCTGCCTCTTTCGTGGAGATTGATCTTGAAATCTTTTCTACGGTCATTCTCCCCTTCCACTGATTCGAGAAGGTACGTTGCCAGCTTCTGTACAGGTTAACCGCTTATGTATAAATTGACCGGCTCAAAATGACCTAAATATTGTTGACTGGGCCGTTAAACTCCAATACAAACTAACAGAATACAAAATATACATTCCGCACTAAAACAGACATCCCATCTGTTTCCACAAGTTTAACATTCTTCTGCAGATTCTGTGTCCGAATAATCGGAGCACTCGGTTGCCGTGTCCGTATCTTCGTCACTGGAGGTCACCTCGATTATAATCTTCTCTACCTCCTCTTCAACTGCTATGTCTGCTTTCCAGTATACCTTCTCAATATCTTCTATATGTTTGCAGCACGAGAGCCACTCATCTTCCGTCACTGCTTACGCGAGCTTCATCACGTCAGCCATCTTGAAGGTTAGGTTATGCCTGACGATGTAGTCTTTCATCGTTGCCCAGATCAGTTCAATGGCGTTAAGGTCTGCATGGGAGGCAGGGAGTCGCAGGCAGTCATGTCCATGTTCCTTTATTAGATTGTCTAGTATGAATGATGGGGCGGGTTTCTGCCGTTTGCATATCTGGAGCAGCTCTGCCTTTAACATTGTAGAATTATAGTGCATCTTGTGTTGAGTCATCCAGGCCTGAATGTCTGCCTTTCTGGAAGCCTGTGTAGGGCACTTGTCTACCTGAAGGTTGTGGTACGGTGCATTATCAATGATGATAACCGACTCTGCTGGCAAATGCGGAGTAAGCTTGCTTTTTACTCATTTGAAGAAGTTGTTCCCATTCATCTCGTCATGGTAGTCTCCAGTACTTGTCTTGGCCGTCCAGATTTCTTCTGACCCTTGATAAATCCAACCCTTGAGCCAGAATGCAAAACTATCAATCTCTCTCCTCTAGAGAATGGAACATTCAGACTAATTTCTGAAGACTGCCATCTTCTCGACATTGCTCCGTGTTTCTTCTTCTTAACACATAAAAATAGCATTAGTGGTTTCAGCAGACAAAAAGGGCATTGTAATAGTTTAAACAATGACAAGTATAATGCAGTATTTTAATAACGAAAAAAAAAAAAAAAAAAAAAAAAAAGAAAGAAAATATAATAGTGGGGCTCGAACCCACAACTATAAAGTGCAAAATGTTTGATTGACTACTACTCTTTCCACTGTGCCAAGTCGAATATCTGCCAGGCGTTCAATAAAATCCCATTATATTGAATATTACCGAAGCTTGCTTACCTTTTAACAACAGTGGACTTTGCCCAATAATATAAACATTCGCTGACGTCACTGTCAACTTATCCTCCGAGTACAGTACCTGTAAATGCAATGATTTATTATGCAACAAAGCAATGAGCGAAGGAGCGTCGTTGAATGCGTGCCTGCATATGCTATTGTTGACGGACGGGCGGTCTCTGAGATAGACGGACGTACGGACAGACGGACGAATAGACTTCTGGGTGACAGACAGACGGACAGACAGACCAACTCCCTGTTTTAGGGACAATTTTGAATGAGAAAGTACATAAATGATAAAGGGCTGGCTTATCACTGTATATAATATATACAGTGATATAAACCACACTACAGTAAAACCGACATCAGTTGTCAATATTATTGTAAATAAAGGTTATTTTTAAATTTATCTACGCAATTATATGTTATTTTTGGATGATCTAATTTTATTTTTGGTGACTCCCTATTAATGTGATGGTATCAGGCTAAAAAAAATACCATACCTGCACTGTATCGACGCTAGCCAAGTGGTAAAGTCACGGGCCTGTAGAGCTGAAGTATGCGGGTTCGAATCCCGCTGGCGATGTTTTTTCTTTAACATTTTTTTTTTCGCGCCAAAAGCAAAAAATCCTCGATTTTCTCGTGAAGCATGCATTTTTTGTGCTGATATAAATTTTTACTGAACATTCCTTAGTTCATACTCGGTTGCCCTGCTGTTGAAGTCTACTCTCACAGCAGAAGAGACTTTGTCGGCTGACAAAGCGAAGTTTTTTAGTTCTGACAAGTGCAGTTTTGTGACTAACAATCGATAAACGTTAAAATAACGTATGATCAACATGAATTAAATTATAAATTTCCAATCAATGTTAATTTCAAGTCATGTTATTGGTGTGCCTATTCTTTACTTTCACATGTCACATATAGGGTCTTGGCCAATCAGGTTCCATTGTATCAAATTATGGCATCTTGTATTTCAATTCTCTTGTACATGTACTTGCTGGTGTTTCTTTTTTATTCACTATTATAAATCAAATGTGAAGTTGATCTTTAAAATTGTGCATGACATGTATTGAACTTTAAAATAAATAGATAACCATTCACGAAAAATTAATAATACAAAAATAATATACAGAATTAAAAATTAAAAAAGAAATAATAAAAATGTAAATTCTGAAACTATTTTTAAAAAAAAAATCATCAAGAAAAAAATAAATCATGCTTTTAATAGCTTTATGAAAAAAGGTTTTCTGCGAGGATCGAACCTGCGACCCTCAGGACAGTCGTTTTAGAAGCTCCTCGCTACTAGTGCGCTACGCAACTGATTACATCAGCACTGCAAAATTAAGTGCTTTTTGCTTCGAATATAACCCGTTACGTACCTGTGGAAAACACCGTTGTTTGTTATGATTTATAAATAGACGAGTATTTATCAACATTTAAACCATAACACCGACATATTACGGCAGGGTACCTGTATATGGACACAATTTAATCACTACCCTCGTATTTCTCATGAAGATGGATTTTATAGTGGATAATTGGTAATGAAATGACCAAACTGAGTACGAAATGAGCTAATTTAAAATAAAAGTGGGTAGCCTACGAAATGATCTGTGTATGAAATGACTTGGATACGAAATGATCGGTTATCGCAAAAAAGTGGGGTTGACAAGGTTTTACATTATTTTACTAAATATTTTTGTTCAAAAGACGGGTTTTGCAGACTCAAAAAGGACGCTGTCACAAACACCAACGATCTATGTTTGAAGCAGAAATTAGAATCACTGGCGGGTCGATTGTCTCTGACAGTAAGCTGGGAAACCGTTCCTGAACGGAGACTAAAAATATTTCATTTAACCCTTAAATTGCAGCATTTTTAAACAAACAGTGTAGACCATGATCAGATACCTCGTTCTGAGGTGTCACGTCCTGATCTACACTGTTTGCCAAACCAAACACATGGTTCAAGCCAAGGTTTAATAGATAACCCACTCACGCCCTACTCTGACCTTACAGCGATAAGAATAGCGTGGCTATTTTCTATAAATAACCGTTGTCACATCGACAGCAACTACGAAAACTAAGTAACTTTGGGTCGATTGACAAATAATCGCCCAAACATATTACATAGTATTACATATTTTCATGATTAAAATGCTCTGTTTTGCGACATTTAAGATATCATTACCCCACGTGGAGGTGTAATCTTAATGACATAGCAATTCCAGTATTTACATGAAAATTCTTTCATTTGGGACCCCCCGCCCATCGGAGCTTGGGAAAATCAACTGGACAGCATGGTGCTTCTCGCAGAGCTGAAACCGACCGCGCATGAGTGCTAATAAACAGCTTAATGTGGTGAAAGCCGGACAGTCCTGGCATATAAACCATATTGGTTTTATTGGACGAGAGGGCTTGAGATGTCATCTCATCTCAATGTCGGGTACATTTGTAAAAGTCCCACAAATTGGACGAAGCGTCTCCAAAAATTACCTACATAGTGTTGACGGGGGGTGTTAAACTTCAAATCAATCAAAACAAAATCTTCTTTCATTTATATCTATATTTTGCACATACGTATTGTAACACTACCCCTCTTCTCAGCCCTATATAATATTGGGAGATTGTCAGGACAGGAAGTAGCCGAGCTTAGTGGCTGAGAATGAGGAGGTCACAATAGTTTGTGGGTTCGCCTGGGTCGGACGGATTGTGGTGAAGAAACCAATAAAATCTGTAAAACAGTCTATTAAATTTATTGTACACATACAGAAAAGAATTAATTTGTCAGGATATCACTTTCTTAATACTTTAATGGACTGTCTGAGTTAGTAATTTACTAAATCACCCAAAATGGAGGGAAAGTCCTCTAAGGAGTCCGTCTGTACAATATTTATCAAAATATGCAAGAGAGAGACATGAACCTAATCATTTAGCCTTATCAAGTATGATTGGGCATAAGATATGCTGGCTGTAAGTTAGAAATGGCTAGATTATGCCCGAATGATGCATGAACTAATTTCACCCAAAAGTATGATATTTTCACCCAATCTGGTGGTTTCACCAGATCTGGTGAAATGTAAATATACAATGTCTTAAGATATTACCTTGCCAAAAGGCTTGCTGTTAGCCATAAGTATAATCTATTTGTCAACTTTCTACATTTAGTTAACACTGCGGGTAGATCTTACACCCGATCTGGTGTCTGGATGCAACTGTGCTATTTTTTTAGGTGTGGAGAACTGTCTGCCTTTCCGCTGGTTGGAAAGGTACTACAATCGTAGTAGCATGCCCTTTTATAGTATTCAAAACACGCGCTGAGTGACGTCATGGGTCACGAGTTCCAACACGACAACAACAACATGCGGAACGTTTCGGCTTTGTACATGCATATCAATAGCGCGTTGACTTTTATACCCGCCATGTTGCTGTTGACGTTTTGGAATCGCCGTAACAATTAAACAATTCCAAAGAGAAAAATACAGCTTAATAGCGATTGACAAGGTAGAAAAATGTTGATAGAATATGGCGAATGACATCTAGAATCGAACTATTAGCAAGATTACGGAATACAAAGTGACAAAATGGGTGAAAAGGAGGCGCATTGTCCGGAAACTTTACCGGGTCCAATGACACAAACAAACAATACACGGATAATACGGAGTTTTAGGGGACTCTCAGACAGCCCGGCATTGCATAGGCATTCTCAGGACGCTACAATACCACCCCACCTCAGGAATTCGGACCCACGAATTGGCAGGATAGGTAAGAATATGCAAGAAGTGTGGTAGTTGATGGTCCAAAATCGACCAATGCAATGCCAATTAAATGTTGCTTACATATAATACTATAATCCACTGAGTAGTGTGGATGTATAAAGTGGTGCACACTATCAGACTGAAATTAATACACAATGAAATTCTTCTTAGCCTGTCAAACATGTGAACAATTCTGACATGGCATGCAGTGAGTCATTTACTTCTAGCCTCAATACTTACTACATGTGTTTATAAGAACAGTGAATTGTAAAAGTTACATAAAAATAAAAATCATGTAGGTCTATGAGGGTGTTTCGGACATTTCTTCGGTGGAGAGTCAAAGAAATGTGAGCTCACAACTTTAAAAGTAACATTGATGACCTCTTTCATTAATTCACATGCACAAGTAATGATTAAATCAGTGTAACAATATCATTTGTTATGTTTAACTGAAATTCAGTCAAACATAACAAACAGTTTTCTTTTAAACTTATTTTTCAGCCACCATATCCACATGTATATTGTAAATGTTTAATTGTTTAACAGATTGATAGAGATTTAACGTCCACGAAAACCCTTTTTAGGTCATATAGGAGATGATGCTTCCAATCTCATGGATCATTCGCCCGGCATTGGGATGAAATGACATCTCAAGCCCTACCACCCAATGCAACCAAAATTTTCATATGCATGGGCAGTTTGACTCGCCCCTACCAGCCTAGGCGGTTTGCCAGTACTCATGTGCAGGTGGCCTCGCCCTGCGTGGAAGCATAATGTATCCAAATCAATTTCTCCAATACTGCGCAAACATTTTTAGTGATCAGCAAAGCACAGTAGTACTGAAGACTCCCTTTTGTCTCAAATCAGATAAAGCACATACTGTGATACATGAATAATATACAAATATATAGCAACAAGCATGGTTGTGTGAAGACAAACTTATTGAATTACAGCTTGGAAAGCAAACCTTTCCGTAGTGCACACTACCAGCCTCAAATACATATAAAACACAAGTATGACACAACCAACTATTCACTGAATGAGACTATGTAGTAGTGCTACTACTTTTATACATAATATACTCTTTAATACAGTTAAATAATTCACCATCATTGTTTGCAAGTGCCAATTAAGCAACTGCATCAAATGACATTTTTTTTTTTTTTTTATACCTTTCCATGACCATAAAACAATTATTTTCATGGCCCCAGCTCACCTCCTGCATTATCTGTACAAAATCTGCATTTTAGCATAAAAGAATACAGATTTATAGGTAAGCTTGTCTTGCTTGAACATTCCCACTATAGAATCAGCACATCAATATCATACTCAGTACCATGTCATAATGGACTATGATACTGAACTTGATAATGATGACTTTAGTTAATACAAAGAACTTTTATAATGAGGCTCAATTTAATATAACGAAACAAAGACATTTAGATAGCAATAATGCCTGTAATCATCAGGAGTGATGATAATAGGTGAGCAAGATGAATAATAAAAAAAATGCTAAAACATGTCAATGACTAATGGATAAAATGTGCTAATCCATACAACTTGAGAAACTAAAGTATTGTTTGCAAAATTCCTTCCATCATATATATTTACAGCCCTCTCAAGAATATTTTCATATACTGAGCTGGTCGTCAAAGAAGCCTTTACTGTTTAAAAGCTGTTTTAGTTGCTATATTTCAAACATCAATATTACTTATCAGTCAAGTATTTAAACATTCAAAGAAGAAAAAAAATAAATTAATGTGAAACACCATAAACCTGCTATATATATGATGATAATACATTTTAAAAAAAAAAAAAAATATATATATATGCTAATCAATCAAACCAAAAGCAATGGTATAGACTCCAGACCGTAAAACACTGTCCCAGAAGAAGAGTTCTGTATCATGAAATTAGATTAATACTTTCTGCTTTTAAATTCAAGATACAGCCTGTCTAAAATTATCTCCTCCAAGCCCTTCATGCAATAAAATCTGGCTTCAGTCAGAATGGCAAGAAGAGCACTCTTCTCCTTGGGCAGTATCATCAGGTCCAGATGCCCACCATTGCGCAAGTAATCCAAAATGAAAGGGAAATAAGTAGGGTTTCTATCAAATTTGTAGGTATTTCCAGCCATGGGACGCATGGGACATGTCCTTCGGAATAGCATGGCTAGCAGCGAACTTGGATCAGCCATCAAGGTGATTCTGGATGTAGGGAACACTTGTCCACCTATATCCAGATTCACCGGCGACTCCTGAATAGCCTGCAAGGTGGAGTAATTTTTGTAGGCCACATTGGACATTGGCTTATGATCATCCAATCTCCCATATGGCCGTGTAGATCCATCATAACGGAGGGTAGTAAACAATCTAGAAATGTTATAAAACATATTCATGTCCCAATTATTTTCAACCCATTGTAATTCACTGCTACCCATGTATTCTATTTCATCCTCTGTTTTATTTTCCCTTTCATTTTCATTAGATTCATTGCTATATTTCTCTTCATTATTATTTTCTATTTCCTCTATATTTCCTGATTCTATTTCATGTGTATTCTCTATTTCATTTTCCACTGATTCTGACTCACTGTGTGTTTTGATTGCCTTTACGTCATTGTCATCTTTCACTATTTTTGAACATGTCTCATGCTCCACTGCACTACTCACATTACATGTACTTGTTTCATTTTCCATTGCTATACTCACATTTTTCATTTCATATTTCACTGATTTTGTTTTGTTTTCAATTTTGCTTTCAATTTCATCTGATTTTGATTTTCTATCATATTCCACTTCATTTTGCACTGATTTTTGCTTGATGTCAATTTTTATTTCACTCTCCACTGTTTCATTCACATTTTTCATGTCAAATTCCCCAGATTTTTGTTTGTCGTTATTTTTCATTTCACTTTTGGTTGATTCATTCACAGTGTTTATGTCATTTTTCACTGATTCTTCTTTCACATCATTTTTCATTTCACTTTTGGTTGGTTTATTCACAGGTTTCACGTCATTTTTCACTGATTTTACTTTCATGTCATGTTTCATTTTACTTTGTGTTGATTTATTCACAATGTTCATGTCATTTTTCACAGATTCTTCTTTCATGTCATTTTTCATTTCAGTTTTGGTTGATTTGTTCACTTTTTTCATGTCATTTTTCATTTCATTTTTGGTTGATGTAGTCACAGTTTTCACGTCATTTTTCATAGATTTTTCTTTCATGTCATTTTTCATTTCATTTTTGGTTGATTTATTCACACTGTTCTCATCATTTTTCACTGATTCTTCTTTCATGTCATTTTTCATTTCAGTTTTGGTTGATTTAGTCACAGTTTTCACGTCATTTTTTATTAATTTTTCTTTCATGTCATTTTTCATATCATTTTTGGTTGATTTATTCACACTGTTCACATCATTTTTCACTGATTCTTCTTTCATGTCATTTTTCATTTCATTTTTGGTTGATTTATTCACTGTTTTCATGTCATTTTTCATTGATTTTTCTTTCATGTCATTTTTCATTTCATTTTTGGTTGATTTATTCACTGTTCTCATGTCATTTTTCATTGATTTTTCTTTCATGTCATTTTTCATTTCATTTTTGGTTGATTTATTCACTGTTTTCATGTCATTTTTCTTTGATTTTTCTTGTTCTCCATCAGAATGATGCACTTTTTTGATTGACTGATAGGTTTTGTCATCCTCTGTGTATTTTCTTTTTCTTACCATTCGCTTATCTTCATTTTTCTCATCCTTGGTTACATTCTCCATTTCAGATTCTGAGCTGGTGTCGCTTGACGAACTGGATGAGTCCGAGCTGGAACTGGATATGGTTGAAGGCGGCGTAATGCGGGTTGGTGGATCAAATTTTACATGTGCCCAGCTCGGGTCATCAGGCTGGAACAATTCCTCTAGGGGATCCAGAATTTGGATGTCAGGCGTCCGAGCACTGGTAAATTCATCAATGTAATATTGTGATGATAGTGGTGCCTGTCCTGTGCTGTCTACGATGGCCTGTCTTTTGGGGGAGTTCTGCTTGATAGGTACTTTTACCAGCTGTCTTTTCTTTGTTTCTTGTTTTTGTTCTGTCCTGTGTTTTATGTCGGTGGCGGTGTGGAAAGGCCTCCTTTGTGTTGCTGAACTCTGGTATCTGGGTTCATCCTCTGTGTAGGGAATAGCTTGCCACAGGAACGGTAGCTCAGTTCTGTAATACTGCTCCAGTTTCTTTTGGCATTCTGGTCCACTGATTCCCGTTATCCTGTTGTAGGATATCATGTCAGCATTGGTGCCATTGCAGCGCGCATGTCTTCCCAGACGATTGTATGGATGATCACACTTGCAGCACCAGAATCCAAAACCCCCGTGCTGTTCCTCAATGTGTCTGGTTATCTCAAACCTTGTCTTTACTGGACGGATTCTGCAGACATTGCACTTGAATCTGGTGTCCTGAAAGTATATTAAAGCATGCCATGTTGCAGTTCTGGATCATGTACATGTAATCCCCTTGTGGGCGTCATGTAGGTATATACATGCATATACCGTTCATATATACATGTATATACTGTGTATACGGTCCATCTGTCTATAACAGCCATGGCCTGTGCTGAGAAACAGACTCTTTGTACTGTCGCCAGGGGCGTTTTATTGTATTAGACAGCAGGATAACAGGTCATCATCATTTTTTTTTTTTTTTTTTTTACGACCCTTTTAAGATATTTCACTTATACAAAGGTGATCATAAATCAGAGGTTGGTGAAAACTGGAGTACTCGGTGAAAAATCACCTGATCTTCTGTTGCAGAACTTGGTGTCTCGCATATGAAACCTGACCATTGTTGCAATAGATAGGGTCCAAGTGTTGATCTGATGCTGATAGCATAAACACCACAAAATGTTATAGTATTCTCTGTATTAAATGCTGTCTTTCCTCAATAATTCTGTAATATTATGCCCTGATTACAAGTATATATGCCACATGTAGTCACATTTTAATGCTGTCTTTCCACAATAATTCTGTAATAATGCACTGATTACAAGTATATATGCCACATGTAGTCACATTTTAATGAAAGCTTGTACTGTGAATTTTCACATACCATTTTGTTTAAATATAGAATGCATACCAGTGACAGACCTTATGCAAGATAGTGGTGATCCTCATACATAGTAGTGACCAGCTCTATATGTTGATGGTCAGTATTATGCATACTGGAGATAAGCATAATGAAGATATGTAAATCATACATATACAGTAATAGAAGAACTATACACATATATATATAGCTGCTTTGACCATATTTATTTTATTTTATTTTATTTTTTTTTTTAATGGAAGATGGACTGACAAATGATAGTTGATATTACTTAATGGCGAGTTGTAAGGCTGATTTTAAAGCAATATACAGATGAAATATCTTGTTATACTGCTGCCTGTCTTTCTGATTAACATTATCTTATATTTTGATGCCATTACTGTCTGAACCATGTTGGCTTATTTTCACCCACATATTTCTTAAGGCGATCATAGTGAACAATCTTTGATTTACCCCTGGGTGATTGTTGAATTCTGTACAGAATGTCAGTTATCTTTTGTACAATGATATAAGGTCCCTTCCAGGGTCTTTGAAATTTTAGACTAATGCCAGGTTTTCGGACCGGGTTGTGGAACCATACACAGTCTCCTACGGTAAATTCTGAGAAGTTTGCATTTCTATCATAATAGTTTTTCATTCTGTTGCTGGAAATTTGTATGTGTTTTCGTGCAAAATCATGTATAGAAACTAGTTGTTTTTCTAGCTTGTATGCATAGTCACTATTGGAGATACTTGTTCTCGTTTCAGGTACACCAATGGCCAAATCAATTGGTAGTCGTATTTGCCTTCCTAACATCATTTCGCAAGGAGAGACTCCTAAAGTTGAGTGAACTGAACTACGAAAAGCCATCATAAGCAATGGTAGGTATTGGTCCCAATCTTTTTGATTCTGGGACACATACGCTGACAGCATGGTCTGAACACTTCTACAGGCCCTCTCTACCATTCCGTCTGACTGGGGCCTGCCTGGAGTGGTTCTGGTCTTATGTATCCCTAATAAATTACATACCTCTTTGAAAACTGACGACTCAAACATTGATCCTTGGTCACTGTGGAGCTGGTTTGGAACTCCAAAGATAGATACAAACCTCTCAATTAGCTTAGTTGCAATAGTCTTTGCATCTGTCGATACTAAAGGTATGGCGTCGAGCCATTTTGTGAAGTAACAAGATATCATAAGTATATACCTGGAATTATTTACATCGGTACATGGGAGTGGTCCCATTAGGTCCAAGCTCACTCGTTCAAGGGGGTACCCTACATTGTACTGTTTCATGGGTGCCTTGGCCTTGCGATATGGCTGTTTTCTGGAGGCACATATGTCACATACCTTACACCAGTGTTCAATATCTTCTTTGTAGCGATACCAGTAGAACCTCTGCCGTATTTTATCAAAAGTCTTAAGTTGTCCTAAATGTCCGGCAGACACAGATTCATGCAATAATATGAAAGCTGTCTTACGAAGACTAGTTGGCAAGAGTATTTGATTGATTACCTCCCCTGGTCTGTATGGACTTTCCCACTTTCTGTGAATAATGTCATCTATCATTACCAAGGACTCCCACTGTCCCCAGTATGTTTTTAATTCTATCCCATAAGGGGCAACTACATTCCAATTTGGCTTATTATCTGTACTCTTCCAGAGCTTTATTTGACTCAATATTTGGTCATTTTCTTGCATGACTCTCAAGTTTTCAGGTGCCATACAGTCTATATCGATGACTTCTGTTTGCCTAATAGCTACAGGTTCCAACTTACCTGCAAAATGTTCACCCTCTTGTGTATCATATTGACAATCTAAATTGCTTTCCAGACTACCAGTGTCTGGTAGCCTGGTCCAAAGGTCAGTAGAATTTGTCGAGCCATTTATCTGATAGTCTTCATTATCAGAAAGTTCAATAAACATCCTTTTATTTGAAACTGGTTCCTGAATTAACAATTTCCCAGCAGAAGTTTGAGTTCCATGCATGATTTCAGGGAATATTGATAATTCTAACACTTGATTGTTATATTGTTCTTCAGGCCGATCAACGGTCTTGTTCAAACTATAATTGTCAAGCTGTTCTGTGATTTGTTCGTGAGGCCGGTCAACGGTCCTGCTTGAACTACCACTTACCTTTGTAGTTTCAGTCTTTGATTGACTCCTATGACTCGATATCAGTGGAGAAGTATCCATATTGATTCCCCCTATTATATTGCAAACAGGTATATCAGTCTCTGAGTTCTGTCCCTTTAGGTGCACTTCTAAGGGGCAGTAACCCTTGCCAGTTTCATTTCCTGATGAGTCCAGCTCATCCAAACTTGTACTAACCTTTCTTAGCTGACCTACTTCTTTTGTATTGTTCCCCCTGATACTATTCTCCACATAGCCCCCAATTTCCCGGGTGATCAGTCCGGATTCATTATCCCTATTTTTCTCTTCTACTCTGTCACAATACTTACAGCTGTTGTCAACACAAGGGCGTCTACTTAGACTGTCAGCATTTTTGTGAGATATTCCTTTGCGAAATTGTATCTCAAAGTCGTAAGATGCTAGGAATTCTAGCCATCTAGCTAATTGTCCCTCTAAGATAGAAAAGTTCATCAACCATCTTAGACTGTTATGATCACTTCTGACAATGAAGTGTCTACCATACAAATAATGATGGAATTGTTTGATTGAGTTTACTACTGCTAGTAGCTCTTTCCTGGTTGTACAATACTTACGTTCTGTTCTGGAAAAGCATTTGCTATAGTAGGCTATCACCCTTTCTTCCCCATCCTGGACTTGTGAAATCACAGCTCCTATAGCAACATTGGATGCGTCGCAATCAATAATAAAGTTACCTCCCTTTTCTTGTGGGAAAGCTAAGACAGGGCTTGTGGTTAAAGCTGCTTTCAAGGTATTAAATGCTATTTGACACTGTTCCGTCCATTCAAATACATGGCCCTTTTCTGTTAGCACATGCAATGGTTTGCAAATTGTACTAAAGGCAGGGATAAATTTTCTCATATAACTGCATAGGCCTACAAAAGATCTTACCTCAGAAACATTCCTTGGGACTGACCAATCTTGAACACTTTTAATCTTTTCTGGATCCATACTTATACCTTTTTCTGATACCAGATGGCCAAGAAAAGTGACTTGCTTTTGAAAGAACAGGCATTTTTCGGGATTTAGTTTCAAGTTTGCATCTTTCAATCTCTGGAGGACTTCCCTTAAGTTCTTTAGGTGTACTTCATAGTTTTTACCATAAACTATGACGTCATCAAGATATATGAGCAGTGTCTTGTAATTTAGACCAGTAAAAACCTTCTCCATGAGGCGTTCAAAGACGGCAGCCGAGTTTGTAGCGCCAAATGGCATCACTTTAAATTGCCATAATCCAGAGCCTGGAATGCTGAATGAAGTTTTAGGTTTGTCGATTTCTCTGATTTTTATCTGATGAAAGCCAGATCGGAGGTCTAACGTGGAAAACCATGTAGCCCCACCTAGTGCATCAAGCGAATCATCGATTCGTGGTAAAGCTTGAGAATCTTGTATGGTTTTTGAATTAAGTCGCCTATAATCAATGCAAAATCTGATACCCCCTGACTTCTTTGGTACAACAACAACAGGTGAAGACCAAGGGCTAGTAGATGGTTCAATCAAATCTTTTTCAGCCATTGACTTAATCTCGTTTTCTGCTTCTTGGCGCTTGGCAAGAGGCAAACGATAAGGTGCTTGTTTTATTGGCTTTGTCCCCGGTAATAAATCTATTTGATATTCTATAAGATTTGTACAACCGAGATCGTGAGGAGAAGTTGAAAATGTGTTCTGATACTCTGTCAGCAAGTGCCTAAGCTCAGCCTTTTGTTCAGGGTTCAGATTCTGGGCACCCTGTGTATACATGTGTTTGAGATGTGCAGGAATTGTATTGGTAGAATTTGATTTCTGTTCAGTTTTACATGAATGAGTGGAACCCACTGACAAAAGCTGTTCAGGTTCAATGGCTTCATATGTAGCAATGATTGTATGCTTGTTTAATGTGATATTTTCCCCATAAGGATTTGCTATTCGTATTGGTATAGTCCCATTTAATGGACAAACTAACGCCCTAGCCACCAGCAATCCCTTTTTATGTAAAAATCCACTATCAATTTCAATCAGACCTGTGCCCCGTTTGTCTATTACACCAGCAGCATAACCCTCCACCAACATTTCTGTCTTTGACGGTATAACACAGCGTTTTGAAACAATAACACGGCAGCAGGTTGGCTGTGCTTCTCTGCTGTTCGCAAAACACCTTATTTTCTCTCTGTTAATTTTCAAGCAGCTTTGAGTAAGCATAAGGTCACAGTTGTGTTCCTTGAGAAAGTCTAAGCCCAATATACCTTCATTTTCAATATCAGCAAAGAGAACTTTCATCTGAAGCTTTTGTGACCCCATTTCTAAGTTCAGGACTGCTTTACCTAAAAATGGAATTATCTCCCCTGTAACAGTAAGTAATTTCTTATTTGTAGGCTGAACAGAATGACGAACCCCAGGAGAAAGTTTGTCAAATATGCTTCTATTCAGAATAGAAACATTTGAACCTGTGTCTATCAGAAATGTGAGTGGTAGGTCCCCTACTGTTGCACAGACAAAATAACCCTCTTCAATGCACCAATTGTGTCTCATGGGAATTGTCTCGGGTCCTTCTAATTCAGCCTGGATCCGGACCCCTGATTCGGCTGACGGTAGTTTTCCGACCTCATTCTATTTCCAAAGGATTGCTGGTTGCTTTGATATTGATTGCTTGAATTATCTCCCCTGAACTGGTGATTATAATTGTTTTGCCTAAAATTATTTTGCCTCTGGGAATTATTATTTCTGTTTCCAGGGTCATTTTGTACCCTCCTCTGTTCATTCCTATTGTAAATGTTTTCCCTACCATTATGAACAGGAAAATGTCTATTTCTAGAATTTAGGGTGGGCAGATTTCTGTTAGAGTATAAATTGTCTACACGTTTTTGCAGAATTTCAATATTCCTATTTAGTGAGGTCATATGATTCTGTTCATTATTATGATCATTGTTAGACCCTTCAATTTTCCCTACTAAACGTGTGCGCTGCTTATCAGCAATACGGTGTGCCTCAAATCGCACTGCCATAGCCTCTGCTTCACTTAAAGATTTTGGACCTACTTCCCTTATTCTAAGACGTATTTCTGATTCTGATAGGGCATCTATAAAATGATCCAATGCTAAAGCCTCTATCACATCAATGGTTGCATTTGGGTATGCTTGTCGAGATAGCTTTCGAATTGCTTGAGCTAGTTCTGCTATACTTTCGCTTTTACCCTTGACACGTGACTTTAATTGGGCCCTATAAACTTCAGCTCTATTTTCAGAACCATACCTTGCAGTTAGTTTTTGAACCAAACAGGTGTAATCTTTACGTTCTTCCTCATTGAGCTCACTTAGCAAAGAACGGGCATTACCAGTCAGACTGTTGGCCAGATATAATGATTTTTGCTTATAAGTCCAGCCATTTATTTCTGTTGTTATGTTAAACTGGGCCAGGTAGTCCTCAAAATCATCAGTGGGTGCTCCTGAGAAACATTGGGGTTTCAGCTTGATAGAGCTATCCCCTCTACCCATATTGACATTAACTGCTCCCTGACTTTCATTTTGATTTAACAAACATGAAGCTGAAGGGGTATTATTGGCTGTAGGAACATTTGTAGAAAGTTGATTTTGAACTGCAGTTGCAGATGTAGAAAGTTGATTGTCAACTGCAGTTGCAGTTGTAGAAAGTTGGTTGCCAACTGCAATTGTATTTGTAGAAATTTGGTTGCCAACTGCAGTAGTAGAAGGTTGGTTGCCAACTGCAGTTGCAGTTGTAGTTACTGGGTTATAATGGTCTGTAACAGATGTAGAAGAATTCTGCATATGATTACCATTTTCATTTGTTCTAGCTAGAGATGGCACCCTGTTTTGACTTACACTTTCAATGATTCTTGCATTATCCAAAACCTGTAACTCCAGTCTCTGAACATGCCGGTCAACATTACTAAAACACTGTTGTATATGACTATTTATGTCGGATATGCTATCTTTTACTTGGGTTGCAATTTGTGTCATGTGTTGTTTAATGTCAGACTCCAAGCGTGAAAATTCTGCATTATTATCTGAGCCAAAAGAAGTGACTGATTCATTATCTTCATTGCCAGACGGCTCCCGCTGATGTACCAAAACTGGTGATTCATATTCTGTGTTTTCAGCCATAATGAATAATAGTATATATTAATACTAATTTTATAGATTGGCTCTCCACCACAAACTACCATACGCCAGGTTGCTTCCAGTAGCTGAAACTGATTTTTTTTTTTTTTTTTTTTTTTTTATCTTTTCAGTTGGTGAAGATGAACTGATAGCTGACTGTTCATTTATTCCTGTGGACCAACTGTTGCTGTTGCTATAGCTAGCCTGTATCTTGGTCTAATATCTACTGATGAACAGCTTTGACATGTCTTGTCGGTCTTTATGAATAAAAATGATAAATACAATAAAAACCTGCTGGTTTATCTATTTATCTTATAGATCTACTTTATTTATTTATTAGATCTATTATTATTATTTTTATTATTATTATTATTATTATTTTTTTTTTTTTAACTGTATCCAACTTCTGCAACACCAAATTGTAACACTACCCCTCTTCTCAGCCCTATATAATATTGGGAGATTGTCAGGACAGGAAGTAGCCGAGCTTAGTGGCTGAGAATGAGGAGGTCACAATAGTTTGTGGGTTCGCCTGGGTCGGACGGATTGTGGTGAAGAAACCAATAAAATCTGTAAAACAGTCTATTAAATTTATTGTACACATACAGAAAAGAATTAATTTGTCAGGATATCACTTTCTTAATACTTTAATGGACTGTCTGAGTTAGTAATTTACTAAATCACCCAAAATGGAGGGAAAGTCCTCTAAGGAGTCCGTCTGTACAATATTTATCAAAATATGCAAGAGAGAGACATGAACCTAATCATTTAGCCTTATCAAGTATGATTGGGCATAAGATATGCTGGCTGTAAGTTAGAAATGGCTAGATTATGCCCGAATGATGCATGAACTAATTTCACCCAAAAGTATGATATTTTCACCCAATCTGGTGGTTTCACCAGATCTGGTGAAATGTAAATATACAATGTCTTAAGATATTACCTTGCCAAAAGGCTTGCTGTTAGCCATAAGTATAATCTATTTGTCAACTTTCTACATTTAGTTAACACTGCGGGTAGATCTTACACCCGATCTGGTGTCTGGATGCAACTGTGCTATTTTTTTAGGTGTGGAGAACTGTCTGCCTTTCCGCTGGTTGGAAAGGTACTACAATCGTAGTAGCATGCCCTTTTATAGTATTCAAAACACGCGCTGAGTGACGTCATGGGTCACGAGTTCCAACACGACAACAACAACATGCGGAACGTTTCGGCTTTGTACATGCATATCAATAGCGCGTTGACTTTTATACCCGCCATGTTGCTGTTGACGTTTTGGAATCGCCGTAACAATTAAACAATTCCAAAGAGAAAAATACAGCTTAATAGCGATTGACAAGGTAGAAAAATGTTGATAGAATATGGCGAATGACATCTAGAATCGAACTATTAGCAAGATTACGGAATACAAAGTGACAAAATGGGTGAAAAGGAGGCGCATTGTCCGGAAACTTTACCGGGTCCAATGACACAAACAAACAATACACGGATAATACGGAGTTTTAGGGGACTCTCAGACAGCCCGGCATTGCATAGGCATTCTCAGGACGCTACAGTATTTAATCTTAGATTTTTCCTTTCAGACTTTGAAGAGGAAAGTAATAGTCCATCTGATGTCAGTTCGACAGATTCAGGTCAGAAAGTACTGTTTAGCTATCAAACATCTCTTGGACAATAAAAAATGTTCGAGACAGGTGTTGTTCTAATCACGGAGGGTTCATTACGCAAACACGCCTATACAAATACATTGCCACCTTTATCGCCGAAAAAATGAAAATTTTAAGATGAAAAATTGTGATATTTTTCTTATTTCTGCTCAAAATATAGATTGTTGGCACTCGTTATAACCGCCTCATCGAGGCGGTTCTAACGAGTACCCACACTCTATATTTTAGAGCAGAAATGACAAATAGGTATACCCCCGGAAACCCCAGTTTTACTATATAAAAGTGGGGTTCAAGGGGTCAAAATTATATAGGCGTGTTTTCGTGATGTTAATCATGGCACCAAAAGGCATAATATGAATACGTTTTCGAGTTTCTTCACAATAAAAAGGTATGAGGAGATTGTAATGAGAACACACAACATAGATTTTGAAGATACAATAAGAGAATCCTACCTTTGTTATATACCGGCCCCGATAGCTCAGTTGGTAGAGTGTCCGCTCCGGGGAACGGAAGGCCACGGGTTCGATCCCGGGCCGCGACATACCAAAGTCGTTAAAAATGGTACTAGCTGGTCCTCGCTTGGCACTCATATTTACGGGGTTGAGCTAGGACTGGTCGACTCAGTGTCAGAATGTGTCACTATAAAAGTGAGCATTGAGCTCCCTGTCGCAATCAGACACCGTCGTGATATGACTGAAAAATTGTTAAAAGCGACGTTAAACCCGAATTCACACACACACACCTTTGTTATATTGCAAAGCAATTTGCAGGCTTTTGACTGGGCAGCGCAAGGGCAATTATTTTCCATATTCCCCGTCAGCAAAAATATATTAACCTTTCGCGCTTGCCTTCGCTTGATTGCGATGACCGCCATCATGGATCTTTCTTTCTTTCTACTTATAGTGCAATCGGTCACATCTGACCATTTCTCGCAGGTTTACATTACATACACACCAGGTACATGTATGCAGGATGAAAGCTTACACAGTAATTACGGTAGGGATCTTTAACCAGCACAGGGGATGGTTCTCCCTTTACAAGGGGCCTCCAGGTAACGTCCCAATCCGAAGGACGGTGCACTTAATGACATTCATCCCTGCAAATTATGTCAATGGAGCGTGTTCGGACACCGAATATTTATTGCCGCTGCCGGGGATCGAATCCGGGACTTCTAGCGTCAGAGGCAAGTCACTAACCACTGAGCTATCCCGCTCCACTATCTGTCTGTCTGTCTGCTGATACTGAGTCGGTCACATTTGACCATTACCGCAGGTGTACATTACATACACTCCAGGTTTGCAGGATGACAGCCTACACAGTAATCAGGTAATTACGGTAGGGATCTTTAACCTGCACAGGGGATGGTTCTCCCTGCACAGTCGATAAAAGCACCAGCCAATAAATATATGAATAAAAACTTTTGACTGTTCTAATTTCTTTCGCTATCTTAGTTTTAAAATATAAGGATCAACCATGGGTTTTCATGCATTAACATTCGCCGGGTCCCAAGGAAGCTGTTTGCACATGAGGCCGCTGGGCCGAAGGTTCAAATATCTTCCGAGGGATCCGGTAAATGTTAATGTAGTAAAATAACCATGGATGATCGTTGTTCTTGCATAACTTACGATTCCGACAGCAAATTTTGACGAAAACGCCGAAAAGCTCCATATAACTTCCATATAAACTCTTCAAATGCAACCGGCAAACCAAAATGGCGACCAGTTCAGAATGTTGTTTACAATGACGTTGTCATGCAGTAACCTTCTGACGTCATAATAGAACCCTAAAACGCTATGTTCAGGGCGATAACGTTAGGTCGATCAACGTACCGTAAACAAAGCAAGGCCCGTCTTGTGATATTAAAAGCTCAAAATCCATGTTCAAACAGCACGCGAATTTCATGATTTGAACATGGTTTTTGCTGTTTTGAGCACGGCTTTCGGTCCGTTTGACAATGACTTCAAACAGCCCTGCGCATAGGTATTTATGCAAGAATATAGGGATCAACCATGGTTTTTCATGCATTAACATTCGCCGGGTCCCGAGGAAGCTGTTTGAACATGAGGCCGCCAGGCCGAATGTTCAAATATCTTCCGAGGGACCCGGCAAATGTTAATGCAATGAAATAACCATGGATGATCGTTGTTCTTGCATAACTTACAATTCCGATAGCAAACTTTGACGAAAATGCATAAAAACTCCATATAAATTCAATATAAACTCTTCAAATGCGACCGGCGAACCAACATGGCGGCCAGTTCAGAATGTTGTTTACAATGACGTAACCATTTGACGTCATCATAGAACCCTAAAACGCTACGTTCAGGGCGATAACGTTACGTCGTTTAACATAACGTAAAGAAAGCAAAGCCCGTCTTGGGATATCAAAAGCTCAAAATCCATGTTCAAACGGCACGCGAATTTTATGATTTTAGATATTGCACTTGACAGAGCAGTTGACAATTTGACCATTAACGAGCTCATTAAGCTAACGAGGCCTTGAACAATTGGACCAAGTCTGCACACCAACGAAGCTGCTCCAGTGTTTAGGGCTTATCCCAAAGGGTTTTGTGAGGTGAGGGTGTCGTGTATCTTGCGTCACTGGGGCGTCCAAATGACATTTGCATGCGGTTGGGCAAGACCTGTTTTGTCCTTTCAGCGGTAAGTGTAAAGGGGGATGTCCATTACGAAAACACGCCTATACAAATATATTGCTAATTTTTTGGTAAAAAAATGGAAATTTTAAGATGAAAAATTGTGATATTTTTCTTATTTCTGCTCAAAAAATAAATTGCGGGGACCCGATAGAATCGCCTCGACGAGGCGGTTCTATCGAGCACCCACAATCTATATTTTTAAGCGGAAATAAGAAAAATAATGTGAACCCCATTAAACGCCAGTTTTACTATATAAAAGTGGGGTATGAGGGGGTCAAAATTATATAGGCATGTTCTCGTAATGATTCTCCAGTCATTTCACTTCCACTCATTTTCATCTTTCTCCTCTGTCCCTCACTTTCATCCCCTCAACTGACTCTTCTTTCTCTTGCATCCTTTCCTCTGGGAGACAACCCAAAACACTGACGTGTCCTTAACCCCCAGCGCAATCATCAAGTAATCGGTGTTTGCTCTACGGCCGCGTCAGGTGATGACTGTTGTGACTTGCGAAGATTCCTTTCAGACTTTACGAATGTGCATTACATAACCAAGACCGTAAAACGAACACCCCCTTAACCCAACCTCATATACAGAAAACTTAGGGTTTATGGGGCTATACATTATTTTTCTTATTTCTGCGCCAAGACATACGAGGTAGGTTGTGGGTACCTCAACGAGACGGTGCTAACAAACCAGCACCTGCAACCTGTGTTTGCAGTATAAATAAGAAAAATATAACGGATTTTCTATAGAAGAGAAGCCATTTTGGAGATGTGAAAAAAGAACATTGTCGCAGGGTGTATTGTCGTAATCGCAAGCTGTTTTGGGACTTACCAGCTAGCACCTGTAATAAACACCCCTGTAGACCCCGCATTATATGGAGAAAACTAAGATTTTACAGGGGCGTATATTATTTACCTTATTTCTGCTCCGGTGCTCGCAAGAATCGACTCAATGGAGGAGAAAACTGAGACATCCGCAACTATTATTGACATTTAATATGCCGTTGGCGCAAAGGATTAAGCCTTTTACTGTGCGCTGACCTTCTCGGCTTACCTGTACAGAATCTCTTGTTGGAAATAGCAGGCGCTTTAATGGAAAATAATTTTTAAACAAATATAACTTTTTTACGTTTACCGGGGCATATATCATTTAGTTTTAATATTTCTGTTCCAAGGTATTGGCTGTTTCACAATCTATATGTATGAAAAATATCAATGTTTTTTTTGTAACATTTTGTTCTAGCAAGTACAATATCTAATAAAGTGTTATTTTTGCTGAAAAAATGTGAGCAGCTTTTGCATCTGGAAAAGCTGCTTACATTTTTAAGCAAAATCTTAGTAAATTTGCCATATTTAATTATCAAAGTTTTAACGATATATTAACTAACGACATCGTTAGTTTTGAACAACTGACCCCTGACGATTGCTTCTTTCCCCAAGTGTAGGAGCATGAAATAAGTTTTGTCCTACTGCTTGTTTCTTTCAGATGATGGCGAGGATAATGACGACTACGATACATGTGCAATCCCAGCGGATACAGGTGAGCAGGCTACTACCATTCTGGCCCCTGCCAATTGGTTACATTGGGCGACAGGGCTTGAGATGTCATTTCATCTCAATGTCGGGTACAAGTCCGACAAAATTGGAAGCAACATTTCCTGTATTACCTATACAGTGTTGACGGGGACGTTAAACCTCAAATCAATCAAACAAACAAAATGCACTACCATCCAACAGAACGTCGTTTACACTCACACATTATGAAACCACATTGTAAACTTTACCGTCGAAAAAAAAAAAACTAAAATTTTAAAATGAAAAATTATGATATTTTTCGTATTTATGCTCGAAATATAGATTGTGTGTACTCGTTAGAACCGCCTCATTTCATCGAGGCGGGTCTAACGAGTACCCTAAATCTATATTTTAGAGCAGAAATAAGAAGAATAAGGTTTACCCCTGTAAATCCCTGTTTTCCTATATAAAAGTGGGGTTCAAGGGGGTCAAATTATATAGGCGTGTTTTCATGATGAGTGCTCAAGAAGTAAGAAAAAAAAAAAAAAAAAAAAAAAAAAAAACAGGTCATGCTTTTTACGTCCTTTTTGAAAGTTATGATTCAAACTTCTCATCTAAGGTAGATGAGGTTACAATTCTGTTTTAAGGCGAAGTGTAACTGAAATTGAACAGTTTGACTGTTTCTTTTGTTCTAATGTATCGTCTTTGGTGGGATCGGATATAGCTTTATCTGTGCGTGCGTGCGTACGTACAAAATAATACATACATACATACGCACGCACGCACGCACATACATACATACATACATACATACATACATACATACATACATACATACATACATACATACATACATACATACATACATACATACACACACACACACACACACACACACACACATACATACATACATACATACATACATACATACATACATACATACATCCGACGGGCCTCCGTGGCCTAGTGGTTAAAAGCGCTGACTCTTGATCATTAGGTCTCTCACCGCTGTGGTTCGAGCCTCGCTCGGGTCACATGTGAGACGCCAAGTTCTGCAACGGAAGGTCAGGTGGTTTTTCTCCGGGTACTCCGGTTTTCGCCCACCTCTGATTAACGATCGGCTCGATATGAGTGAAATAATCTTGAAAGGGCCGTAAAACCAAACCCCACCCCCAAAAAAACAACAACAACAACAAAAAAAAACATCATACATACATACATACATACATATACGGTCCCCGCCCATAGGGGCTTGAAGAAATATATGGGCTGCATGATGATTCCACGCAGAGCTGAATCCGGCCCGCACACTGGTTGGTAAACCGCTTAGAGGATCTAAGCCTGTCCAGGAACCGCGGTGCGATGCGGACCGTCCATGCTAATAAACCCTATTTATTTCATTGAGCGACAGGGCTTGAGATGTCATTTCATCTAAATGTCGGGTAAAAGTCCAACAAAATTGGAAGCAACGTCTCCAAAATGACCTTTACAGTGTTGACGGGGACGTTAAACCGCAAATAATAAAAAAAACAACAAAAAACATACATACATACATACATACATACATACATACATACTTACATACATACTTGGTAGAGTGTCCGCTCCGGGGAACGGGAGGTAACGGGTTCGATCCCGGGCCGCGACATACCAAAGTCGTTAAGAATGGTACTAGCTGCTCCTCGCTTGGCACTCAGATATACGGGGTAGAGCTAGGACTGGTCGACCCAGTGTCAGGATAATGTGACTGGGTGTGCTATCGTGTAATATGTCTGGGACATGATACTTCAGTGAGGCAGCACTATAAAAGTGAGCATTGAGCTCCCTGTCGCAACCAGAAACCGTCGTGAAATGACTGAAAAATTGTTGAAAGCGACGTTAAACCCGAATTCACACACACACACACACACACACACACACACACACACACACACACACACACACACACACACATACATACATACATACATACATACATACATACATACATACGTTTTGCCAAATACATTACGATAGAAATACAATGACGTTCATGTGCAATGAAGACGAATATTTTTGTTATCCTTCAAACACACAACAACATCAACAACAACAACAACAACAACAACAACATTAACAACAACAAAGAAAACAAAGAAGGCATTTATAAAACTGTCAAAAGGTTGTGTTCACGCAAATGGTGTAGAAAAGGTTATAGATAAGCAAAATGCAATTTCCGTATCGTCTACTTATAAAATAACACTTTAACATAGTTACCATAAATATTATGAAACAAGTACATGAACTTGACAACATCACATCACTTAACAAGCGACCCTGGTATAAACATAGAGGATCTAGCACGAGTGGTTATCAACCACGCCCATCGGGACTTGAAGAAATAGATGGGCTGCATGATGCTTCCACGCAGAGCTGAAACCAACCCGCACACGAGTACTGGTAGACCGCTTAGAGGATCTTAGCCTGCCCAGGCAAAGCGGTGCCAGTCGGCCCGTCCATGCTCATAAACTCTATTGGTTTCATTGGGCGACAGGGCTTGAGATGTCATTTCCTCTCAATGTCGGGTAAAAGTCCGACAAAATTGGAAGCAACGTCTCCTGTATTACCTATACAGTGTTGACGGGGACGTTAAACCTCAAATCAAACAAACAAACAAAATGTACTACCACTCAACAGAATGCGTTTACACTCACAGATTACGAAACAACATTGTAAACTATACCGACGAAAAAAAACTAAAATTTTAAAATAAAAATTGTGATATTTTTCTTATTTCTGCTCCAAATATAGATTGTGTGTATTCTCACGAGTACCCGCAATCTATATTTTAGAGCAGAAATTAGAAAAATAAGTTTTACCCCCATAAACCCCAGTTTTCCTATATAAAAGTGGGGTTCAAGAGGCGTGTTTTCATGATGAGTTCTTAAGAAGTAAGAAAAAAATAAGTCATGTTTTTTTTAAGCCCGTTTTGAAAGTTATGATTCACTTTTGTCATTTAAGGTAGGTATATTGGCGGTTTTGAGATCACAACTTTTGTTTTAGGGCGACTTGTACATGTAACTGAATCTGAATATTTAGGTTTTTCTTTTCTTCTAATGTTTCGTCTTCGGTGGGATTGGACATAGCTTCAATTGAACCTGCATGCGTTCATACATACATACAGACTTTTTGCCAAATACATTACGGTACAAATACAATGACGTACAATGAAGACGAATATGTTTGTTCTCCTTCAAGCACAACAACATCAACAACAACAACAAAGAAAACAAAGAAGGCATTTATAAAACGTTCTTGCATAAATACATATATGCGCATGGCTTTTTGAAGCCATTGTCAAATGGACCGAAAGCCGTACTCTAACAGCAAAAACCATGTTCAAATCATGAAATTCGCGTGCTGTTTGAACATAGATTTTGAGCTTTTGATATCACAAGACGGGCATTGCTTTGTTTACGTTACGTTCAGCGACGTAACGTTATCGCCCTGAACGTAGCGTTTTAGAGTTCTATGATGACGTCACTGCATGACAACGTCATTGTAAACAACATTCTGAACTGGCCGCCATTTTGGTTGTCCTATCGCATTAGAGTTTATATGGAATTTATATGGAGCTTTTGGGCGTTTTGGTGTCGGATTCGTAAGTTATGCAAGAACAACGATCATCCATGGTTATTTCATTGCATTAACATTTGCCGGATCCCTCGAAAGATATTTGAACATTCGGCCTTGCGGCCTCATGTTCAAACAGCTTCCTCGGGATCCGGCAAATGTTAATGCATGAAAAACCATGGTTGATCCCTATATTCTTGCATAAATACCTATGCGCATGGCTGTTTGAAGCCATTGTCAAATGGACCGAAAGCCGTGCTCAAACAGCAAAAACAATGTTCAAATCGCGTGCTGTTTGAACATGGATTTCGAGCTTTTGATATCACAAAACGTGCCTTGCTTTGTTAACGTTACGTTGAGCGACGTAACGTTATCGCCCTGAACGTAGCGTTTAAGGGTTCTATGGTGACGTCAGAGGGTCACTGCATGAAAACGTCATTGAAAACAACATTCTAGACTGGCCGCCATTTTGAATTGCCTGTCGCATTGGAAGAGTTTATATGGAACTTATATGGAACTTTTTGGTGTTTTCGTCAAAATTTGCTGTCGGAATAGTAAGTTATGCAAGAACAACGATCATCCATGGTTATTTCATTGCATTAACATTTGCCGGATCCCTCGGGAGATATTTGAACATTCGGCCTTAGCGGCCTCATGTTCAAACAGCTTCCTCGGGACCCGGCGAATGTTAATGCATGAAAAACCATGGTTGATCCTTATATTCACGCACATGGTGTAGAAAAAGTAAAATGCAATTTCCGTACCGCCAAGTTAAGGCGGTTCTAACGAGTACCCACAATCTATGTTTTTCAGCGAAAATGGGGAAAATAATGTACACACCTGTAAATCCCCCTTTTCACCATATAACGTGGGGCTAACGGGGGTAATCATCGCATGGACTTGATGCATCCATGTCCGATGAAGACCGAGAAAATCAAACCCTCGGGTCGACGCATTACGAAAACACACCTGTGCGACATAGTGCATTTTTCATATCTCTAAACATTTCGCAAACACGCCAATACAAATACATTGGCACCTTTATCGCCGATTAAATGAAAAATTTAAGATGAAAAATTGTGATATTTTTCTTATTTCTGCTCAAAATATAGATTGTGGGTACTCGCTAGAATCGCCTCGTCGAGGCGGTTCTAACGAGTACCGACAATCTATATTTTAGAGCAGAAATAAGAAAATTAACGTTTACCCCCGGAAACCCGAGTTTTACTACATAAAAGTGGGTTTCAAGGGGGTAAAAAATCATAGGCGTGTTTTCGTGATGAGTATTATCTGTGATATTTTCCTTATTTGTACTGCAAACATAGGTTGTGGGTGCTCGTTAGAACCGCGACACTGTGCATTTTTTTCATATCTCCAAAAGTGAAACCTTTCTGATCAAAATTTGTGATAGTTTCCTTATTTATACTACAAACATAGGTTGTGGTGCTCATTAGAACCGTCTCATTAAGGCGGTTCTAACGAGTACCCACTACCTATGTTTTGACGCAGCAATAAGAAAAATAATGCATAACCTTTTAAACCCTAGTTTTCTTTACTTAAAGTGGGGTACAGATGGGTGTTCATTAGATAGATTTGTTAATATGATGTGATAAATAAGTTTTGAATAAGTAGGTCCTTTGGTAGAAAAGAATACGCCAAATAAACGAAAATAGCAGATTCGGTTTTATTGAGTCTGTTCATGACCAGTACTGAAATGTGCAACACCGACCACGCCCTCTTGTACCGGCTTAAGCAGAACTGTATTTTCAAAAATGATTCTAAATGAACTCAATGATCCCAAATGACCAGAAAATGTACTCTGCACTATGCTGATGTGAACGGGGAGACATTGTTACGGCCGCCACACGGCACAGCACCAGCTGCAGTGAAGATACAAAAGTAAAGTCGGAAACGAGGAAAAAAAACTCGTTTCTGATTATTTTTTTCCCGTTAACTCATGGGTCTGTGTCGGGGTCTTTAAACGCCGATTTTTTGGTCTTTGCTCTGTTTGTAATATTCTGACATTTGTTTTATATACATTTGTATTATATTATAAACTCGTTAGCATTTCATATGGTATCATGGTATTTGTTCTATGATCAGTGAATCCACTGTGAAATCTTGAAAATATTTAAGGGCCTAATCCACTGTGGAATCTTGAAAATATTTAAGGGCCACTGATGAAGCCAAATTGGTCGAAACTATATATAGCTAGTCCGGCTCAGAAAAATCTTGCACACTCCGACGTTTTTAGTTCTGTATTTTAGTCCTTGCTTAGGATTGCTTTTTCATAGAACATATTATGAAGGTAGCCTCTGGAAAGTTTCATAAATTTCAATGCATATAAGCTTCTGGTTTCATTGGGTGGCAGGTTCAACTCAATGTCGGGTAAAAGTCTCACCAAAACTGGAAACAACGTCTCCAAAATGACTTAAATAGTGTTGATGGGGACGTTAAACACCAATTCAAACAAACTAATGATAAAATATGTTAGTGACCTTATAGGCTAGTTTATTATCACAAATGACAAGCATTATGATAACACATCCGTGCGACATAGTCCATTTTTTCACATCTCCGAAATGGCTACGTTTCTGATGAAAAACTGTGATATTTTTGTTATGTTTGCTTCAAACATAGGTAGTGGGTACCCGTTAGAACCGCCTCATTGAGGCGGTTCTAACAAGTACCCACAGCCTATGTCTTGAAGAAGAAATAAGAAAAATAATGTATACCCCCGTAAACCCCAGTATACTCTATATAAAGTGGGGTTTAAGGGGGTGTTAATTTCACGGACTTCTTCACGTGATGAGAATCAACTATCCAATGTGAAAGTGTCCAATCGGCCCCCGCCAATTGGGGCCTGAAGAAATAAATGGGCTGCATGATGCTTCCACGCAGAGCTGAAACCGACCGCATACGAGTACCTGTAAACTGCTTAGTGGATCTAAGCCTGCCCAGATAAAGCGGTGTGAGTCGGACCGTCCATGCTTATAAACCATATTGGTTTCATTGGGCGACAGGGCTTGAGATGTCATTTCATCTCAATGTCGGATAAAAGTCCCACAAAATTGGAAGCAACGTCCCCAAAATGATCTATGCAGTGTTGACGGGGACGTTAAACCTCAAATCAAACACACAAACAAAAGTGTCCCAATAGATAGAACAAATACAGTATCAGCAGCTGTCAATTTGCAAAATATTTTGTTGCACGCGAAGAGGTTGAAGTACTTGGCCTTAAGGGGAACGGGAACACCTGGCACGTTTTCCGCCCTTTTTGTAAGGGAGACATCTTTCGGGACTTCCTGTACGCTTTTCTATAGGCTCAGTCCCACTGAAAAAAGGGGTCTATTCTTAAAAGAAAGAATTTGCTCTTCAGGAGCAAATGTTTTTCCTTTAAGAGTTGACCCCTATTGACATGGGGGACAAAAAATAACTTTGCATGAAACGGGCCTCCGTGGCCTAGTGGATAAGAGCGCTGACTCTTAGTCATTAGGTCTCTCACCGCCGTAGGTTCGAGCCTCGCTCGGGCCACGTGTGAGACGCCAAGTTCTGCAACGGAAGGTCAGGTGGTTTTTCTCCGGGTACTCCGGTTTTCGCCCACCTCTGATTAACGATCGGCTCGCTATGAGTGAAACAATCTTGAAAGGGCCGTAAAACCCAAACCAAAAAAAAAAAACTTTGCCGGAGTTGCCTCCCCTGAAGGTGTTCCCATTCTCTTTAAGCAAAACATAATGGAATGCACTTCACGAGGACTGCACACACGTTCCAAAGTTTCACACGATATGTTTATCTCTCAAACTGTTTTTCAGGAACGGATCTAATAAAAATGAAATTTTTGTTAATTTGTAGTTGCTGGACATTTTTGTTATTGATGTCCCAAAATTTTGACATTTTATAAGGTTTTAAAATTTCATTGTTATACCCTTTTTACACTTGAAATAAAATAAAACATTAAAACGGATGTTGCTGTGCAACTGACCACACATTTACGATCAAAAATGTATGATTTTGATGCGACAAATACTTTATCGGGTGACAGACATTCTGGCTTTGAGGAATCATTTGATAAGGCAAAATACTGGGAGGATAATAAGAAAGTATGGAAAAGTACCGAAAAGGAAAAGGAAACTAGATCTAACATTTTGAACAAGGAAACCGCACAACAGAAAGACCGACTTGAAGTGCCACCTGCAGACACTTCAAGCAACAATGGCAGTGAAACGGGCAATAATAAACAGAATACTAAGAAAACCAAACACGAAAAGTCTAGACAGAAAATACATACCGAAGCTGGAATAACCCCTATCTCTGAAAGGATAATTACGACCCAGCGCAAAACAACAACAACAACCTTCAGAAATGTGTCTCAAAACGACGCGAGTGTAACGACGGCATTACAAAATATAAGAAAGACCCCTACTACGATTAAGAACAAAATTAATCCGAAATTAATGTCTAAAAGCACGACGACCGGAAAACAAACGTCGCTTCTGGAAGTTCCAGGTTTTAGTGGAAAGCCTTCCTCTGAAACAATTAAACCATTACATTCCGATGTATTGGTGAAAGGCAGTAAACATAACGCCAGCGAAATTTCAGGTAAGCGCGTGCCCAATTAGTGATGTTTGACAATTTTGTTAGAATAACTGATACATACAAGTAATGTAAAACTCGGTTCACCCTATATTGTTTATAAACCCATTCAGAACCAGAAAGCCCTAAAGGGGTATCTTGGCAAACAGTACAGACCCCGAGCAGACGCCACAGAACGTGGCGTCTGATCAGGGCCTACACTATTTGCAAAAAGTTAAGCCATTTTCCAAATCAATTTTGAAGAAAACCTGACACCCCTGAATTTTGAAATGGACATGTGCTATATATAATGAGGAAGATTCCATTTGGTACAAAAAGGGTTAATTAAAGCACTGACCACACTGGCTGTCGATTGTGTCCGAGTGTAGTCTGGGAAATGGCTTGAATGCTTGTTTGAAACATTTATTTCCTGTATTTAAGCTACCAGTAGAAAGCCGGACAGATATCACATTTCACCAGTTCGTTTGTCGGTCCGTCAACATTTGCGCCAGCCACATGTTCAATATGTTCTACAAAGGGTTATTCCTTGGAAGCAAGGACTACATCACAGAACTGGAAAATATGGAGTGTGCATGTTTTTTGGACCCGCTAGCTAGTTTCGGCCATTTAGGCCTCATCGGTAACCCTCAAATATTTCCAAAATTCCAAAATGGAATCAATGATCCCAAAGGCAAAGGACAAGAAAAAATAAACTACACTATGATGTAGGGCAGGGAGACGTTTTACGGCCGCCACACATTCCCAGCCACCAGCTGTAGTGAGTGAGTGAGTGTTTGAGTTTTACGTCCACCAACAGCTAAGGTCATACGGAGACGGGACCTCGGTCTAAAGACTCATCCGAAAGTCTGAAGAAGCCCGGAATCAATCCTGCGATCCCTGGTTTACAAGGCGAGTAGCGTAACCACTGCACCACGGAGGCTTCCCAGCTGTAGTGACGTTAAATATATTCTACAAATGGTTATCCCTTGGAAGCAAGGAATACACCACAGAACTGGAAAATATGGAGTGTACATGTTTTCTGGACCAGACTATCTAGTTTCTCAAGTCCATTTCTCAATAACTACAGCCCCGGGCGCGCCATATAGCCTTCGATGGAATTATTGTGTAACATCCATCCCTGCCAGACAAAACAGTTGGAAAGTGATGGTCCGACATTCTTTGCTTGCTGGGATGGCACCAACTAGTAATTGTCAAGACAAATAAGCCAAGCCGGTAGTGAAGATCTGTAAACGTGTATCAACGAATCACACCAGTTATGTCATATTCTACTTAAGGGGCATCCTTACGATTCCCACATGTTTACACTTAGTTGCTATTTCAGCTAGAAAACCGACGAATAGGACCCAATTCTTTGGTGTAAAGTGGGTATAACGAAGTACCGACCGAAAAATCTATGCAGCAGTCTTAAAAGGGATCTGATAAAAATGAAAAAGCTCATGAAAAAAAAAAGGACACGTAACCTGGCTCAACTGAGCATGCGCAGGCAACTAATAGGGCTAGACGCATTACTTCTTGCACGAACTCTCTCAAGGATTTCACCACATAACTGCGAGCATTTAGTATCCTTTTTTTCGTGAGCTGGCTCAAACGATCTATTTAATTAACCCATATTTGTAATGACAGCCCTTGAAAACTCCACTTTATATTGGGATAACCAAGCGCATATTTTCCTTATTATCTTCACTCAAACCGCCGGTCTCGGTAGCTCAATCGGATGCGCGTCTGACTGGTGATCAGGAGGACGCGGGTTCGATACCTGACGGGGTCGGCAATATTCTTTCTTGGAGACTGACTATGAAATCTTCTCTAAGGTCATTATCTCCCTTCCGCTGATTCAAGAAGGGCATTGTCAGTTTCTGGCGAAAGAATGTGCACTGTACTGGTTAACCGCTTACGTATAAGCCTGCCCAGGAAAAGTGTGGATAGGTAAACTGACCGGCTCAAAAATGACTTAAAACAGTGTTGACTGGGCCGTTAAACTCCAAAACAACAAAAAAGTCGACATACTGTGTGTAAGCGTTAAAACTTAGTCTAATTTTTGTTGTTCCGCCTGTAATGGGCACTCGCAATCTTTGTTTGTAGCAGACAATTGAGAAAAAATAAAATTTACTGTTTAGACCATATACATGTATTCTACTTCAGGCTCGCCCTATGTACCGCTGTTAGCAAGTTCGACGGCAGTTCTGGCGGTTGCTCTTATCATCTTAGTTATCTTTTATATCTATAAACGTCGACACAGAACCACATCTGTTATCTCAGACGAGGTTGGTATGGAAACATTTATATTCGTTTACAACTACTGACAATAACTGTACACGGCCCTCTTTTTATGTACATTACGAAAACACGCCTATACAAATTCATACATTGTAAACTTAACCGCCGAAAAACGAACATTTCAGATGAAAAAATGTGATATTTTTGTTATTTCTGCTCAAAATATAGATTATGGGTACTCGTTAGAACCGCCTCATTGAGGCGGTTCTAACGAGTACCCACAATCTATATTTGAGAGCAGAAATAAGAAAAATAAGGTATACCCCTGTAAACCCCAGTTTCACTATATAAAAGTTGCGTTCAAGGGGGTCAGAATTATATAGGCGTGTTTTCGTGATGATAAGCTGTAACCTGCTGTCTTTTCACGTCATTTCGAGTCAGCCAATTAACAACTTCTTAGGTGCTAAATCTGCAAACCATAACCTACCGTTCCATAAATTTCATACGATATGACCAAGAAGTACGCATTCTCGGTTACCATTGTTATGCCAGAAACTGAACGATCATGTACTTGTGATGTAGGCTTGCATATTGTTTTGTGATTTTGCCTTAGTGCCATTCAGTCTGTCAGTTATTTCTCATCTCGTTAAGAAGTCCTTGTTATGAACGTGACCGTAAAATAGAAGTGAAGGCAATGATCAGGAATCGGTACAATTAACCCACTCCCATCAGAGAAACCAGGGGAAAAAAGCACAAATATGAAATAACAAGACTCTAATGGAAACATCAATAGCGGAAACACGTCTTGATGTACTGTGTGTTTGTTTTGGAGTTTAACGGCTTTAGTCAGCACTATTTTTGGTATTTTTGAGCCGGACAGTTTACTTATCCGTAGGCTTATACGTAAGCCGTTAACCAGTACATCCCGTCTTGTTACAGAAAAAAACTGAGGTTAATAGGGGTACACTTATTTATTTTATTTATGCTCCAAAACCTCATCAGAACCGCCTCTAACAAGCATCCAAAACCCATTTTCGGACTATAAATAAGAAGTATATCATAAAGTTTCTTCAGAAAAATGACAGTTTTGGAAAAATGAAAGAGTACATTTTGTTACACGGATATGTGGTATTTGTTCATGGCTTTTCTGCTTTTCCTCAAGTATATTTCTTTCAATTTGGTGTAAACAATAGCGCTGGAGTTCTGCAAACTCTTATTTGGCTAATTTTGTCAACACTATGATATGAAATTTTAACCCTGAAACTGCTGAACAAATTAATTCAGCCACACATATTTTCGACTATCTACCGATTAAATTACTTGATATATTGTATTCGCCCAAACTAGTAAGAAAATGGCACTCAGGAAAGGTCACATACTGCATGACAAACAGTGAAGATCCTGGTCAGACGCCTTCTTCAGAAGCAATCTGATCTGGATCTACACTGTTTTCAAAGAAAGGTGTTGTCGTTGTCCGCGGGATAAGGTTTAATTTTGTGTAAACAATAGCGCTTGAGTTCTGCAATAGTACCAAATGCAGTTTTAAAAATAATAGCATCATTTCGGTGGAATTGCCTTCATTTAAATTATGAGCGAACCATGATTGTTACTGTTTACATGAAACGCAAAGTGTACAATCTTGTATAATGCTTTTTGTATTTCAAGATGTATAATGCCTACAAGCTAACCAAGAAGATAGAAACTCGCTCACCGCTGCCTTCACCGAGAGGTAGTGATCAAGGGGTCAGATGCAATTATGACTTCATAACTGTAGACGAAGTAAGGTAGGTGGCAGCACATCACTTTAACCCATATATGCCTAGCGCTTCTTTTTTCTGATATTAGATGTGGCGACTGAGCTGGGTCTACCCTGTTTGCTGAAAGTACATGCATTTTTGCAAAACATACCGTTAACAAGACAAACCTTGCACCCCTATAATTGGAAACAGACAAATCCAAACTTATTTGGCAGGAGATTCCATTGACATATTCGGGTTAACAAGTGTGTGTGGTGTAAATCAATGTAAAAAAGAAGTGAAGGCAATGATCAGAAATCGATACAAATAACAAACAGCTTCCATCAGAGACACTAAAAGGGAAAGAAGCACAGACACGAAACAACTAATGAAAACATCAATAGTGGAAAGCCAAAAGGACAGCTACTTTCCCAGGCTATCCAAAACAAAATAATATAAGATATACACACACCCAAAGACAAACCATAACAAAAATAAACCGCGAAAGAAGAACCGCCTTGGAACGGTCAGAGGCATGCATTCCACTGGAGGGGGAGCTTTAATCGGTGTTACGTGGCCACAATCCTTGCCCTTACTTCCGTCGTTGTTGAAAAAACAAACAAAATCAGTTTTTTTCGTCTTTTGTTTTCATCTTAATTTCAAAACCAATATAGATATCCAAGGGAAAATGAAGCTGAAATTATTGACAGTTGCCATATAGTAATACCCTTTCATTTTATATTCATAACTTACAAACCGTCAAATGCATCAGCTTCAAACTTTAGATATAAGGTCACAATATCATATTTTTCTAATGTTTATTGTAATACATTATGATCAAATAGGGTCAAGAACAAACTTTAAGTGAACCCATTTGGAGTTTAACTACTCTGCTTCTGACTCGATGTTTTTTCAACTCCAATGAACGTTAAAATTCCTTCATTTCCTGAATAAACTGGGTGTAATAGTTGCGGCTAGGTTTGCGAATTTACCCGCAAATGATAGCATTAAATCGCAGTCGTGCATAATATACATTTATTGGCAGTCGAAGACGCATGCTCAATTAAAACTGTTTGATTAATTTTAAATGTATACTGTACTTCAAATGCATGTAAAATTTGAACGTCTGTTTCTTTATTTAACAATCTTTTGTTTTGCTAGTGAGAAATGTCTCAATGTAATACTTCTTTATCCAGCCAGTTCATTCTTTTTCTGACATTATCGCGACTCATTATTGCATGCTATTTGTTGTTATTTATAACGGATTACACATTGGATATATGGCCATTGTATGAATAAATTCTCTCCCGTTAAAGATCTGTTCTGATAAATTACAGATTCATACAGACAACATTTACATTCGCAAGATTGTATGCCTGGCTGGCCTTAAGTGAACAAACACAGTTTCATTACACTGCACTCAACACTAACAAACCGAGTAATCGTTGAGGCAGTGAAATAAATACCGTACTGGACCAGGCAAATGAACATTTGATTCTGCAGATACTCCCAGCATCATTAAATGATAGTCGAATTTGCTCAAATAAAGCATAATACTACCGTTAGTTGGGTAGACGACTGGGTATAACTCAACTTGTCAAGCATCATTGATGTCCACATCATATAAAGCGAGGTACACTGATTGCATCGGTAGCGTAAACCTAGAAAAGAAATAGCTGCTGATTTTAATGGTCCAGCGCGCCTTGGTTCTGACTCACACTAGTCTTGAAATGACTTCGTCGTTCGTATGTCATAAAACAAAAGGCAGGCATCACTGTAACTCACAATACACATACAACAGGACTGGCATTCTGTACTGTGGCTTACTGGAAATAGTGTGAATAAGTATATATCTTGTGCACCCTTGCTGGCTGCCGCGAGGAAAAGATGTCAGTTCTAATTTTGAGTTTGATAATAAAATTGCTTTCTTAGCGTCTCATCGTTTACCATGAGGAATATAGTTATTTTTGCTCTGTTCCATGATAACTCAATAAGCTGCTTGATATTTTTTCCGGCGCGACTTTCAGTCCTCTGAGCAACTATGTTAAGAGGAAACGTTAGAGAAGATGTTCCAATAAAATTGCTATTCTTAGATGTAGTCGTTGTATACCTGGTTGTGAACGGTATTTTAGTTTGGTGTTTGGAAGAGCTAGCATGATAGGTGTATTAGTAAAAAGGCCATGATCAAAAACCATCTGGCGCATACATGTCTACTCGTATTGTAAGTGATCCCAATTAAGTCTCTTTTTCATTCTGAAGC
Source organism: Lucinisca nassula (assembly GCA_963580285.1). NCBI lineage: Eukaryota > Metazoa > Mollusca > Bivalvia > Lucinida > Lucinidae > Lucinisca > Lucinisca nassula. The sequence continues at coordinate 61,467,523 of OY757010.1, forward strand.
TTTGCGGTACGTTAAGTCTAATGTTTAATCGAACAATTAAACGACATTAACTGCCTTTCATTCTTTGAATCTGATATATGTTATACATCTAGAATGGACATGTGTATTTGATACAAAGAAAAAATGACAAAGTTTAATCTCTGAGTAATGGTGCTCGAAAAGATACTTCTGTGAGGCACAGACCAGGCATCAGTAATAAACTGTTTGCATCTTGTCATGGTGACAGCCTGTCCCGGTAATAGTGGCAAGTTTTGAACAGCTTCAAAATTGCCCTTTAACCATGCGACAACAGCGCATAGCGGCTCCTTATATCCAGCACAATAGAAACAATTGTGAAGGAATGTTCTGCTGGTTCTGCTCGTCACTCTGACATTTTGCACTGTCTTGATAATTAAAACATCATTCAGCAAGACTTTTTGTGTAATAAAAGCGATAAATAAGAATGGCCAGGTATACTGTAATTATCCGATAATCTAAACAGATCGAAGCAGCCCTAATACAATCAGTAGATAAAACTGGATCAAATTCAAAGCCTAAAGTACCACACCACTTTGATTTTCTGAACATATATGAAGCTCCAAGCTTCTGCAGTTATATAGATGGCAGAGTCTCATTCATCAAATATTATAACATCTCGTCAGTGTTGAAGTAAACTGAGACATCATGTGCCACAAAGTGCAATTCCAAAAAAAAAAGGTTCTAATGTATTAATTACACAGCAGATATGATAAACGACTGGCCTTAGGCTTGAAACTTTTCTTCGAAAGCTACATTCAAAACCAACGGACCTGGGTCCAGTAAACTGTTCATATTCTGTTTAGCATTAATATGTATAAGCTTCTCACATTTTAGCGAAATACTACAGTAGTTGATATTTTTCTTGCTGGTGCAGTTAGCTTTTTGACCACCTACGAGTTCGCTAAGCTAACGATGCCTCGAATAAGTGGGCCTAAGTGTTTTATCGTTGTTGCCAAATTTATAAAACATTTTTATATTTTGTTGTTGAAGTTGTTGTAGTAGTTGTTGGTTGTTGTTTTTGTCCATCATTGTCATCGTCTTCACTATTATTATTATTATTATTATTATTTCTTTCAGCCCAAAAAGGGAATTAGGGGAAACAACAGAATTCCAAGAGCCAGATGAATCGGTATATATTGAGCTCGATGATAGTACACGATACGACTACGCCACTGCACCCTCTTCCATAGTGACCATGACTACTGAACAGCGTCTATAGTTTGAACTTGGGTCTGTACACTGGTACTTGACCCTGCTGAAAATATTTAAGAACTGTTGTACCGAGGTGCTGTGATGGGCCTAGTTCACTATTGCTGTTGTCGCATGCAATAGTCCAGAAGAGTTAGCTAATCAGTCCGGTATCTGTCGAATCACCTAGGATAGCACAGCCTGTTACGCAGTGTATTTTGCCAAAAACTGCTGTGTTATCATATGTTCGCTTGAAACAGATTGTGTGTTCTGAATTTCGATTTTATCGATGTGTAAATCGGTGTTTTCGTTAGAACCCACATAATGTATGAATGAATTTGATTTTTGCGAATTTTATCGATGTGTAAACTCCACCGATTCACTCACAAGCTGCATGAAACCCGAAAGGCGTCATGCTAGGATTTTTGAGTGATTCGCCGAAGTCTACACATCGATAAAAGCTTAAAAAAAAAGAAGATAATGCATTGCATATAATTCCAACTTTGTCATCGAAATGTTTAAAATGCCACAAAAACGAAAGCTTTAGGAATTCTTTCGAAAGCGTAAAAATGAACTCATCAACGGCCACGGCGGAATGAGTATTCATTCTTTTTTAAAGAACATCAAGCGCAAAAATCGTCAAGTCTTTAAATTCCGTATATTTGTCTTCTAATATTTTCATTTTCAATAGTTGACTATCTTTTAATCGAGTGCGGTTGACGTCAGCCGGACCAGCTTACTTTGACAGACTTCAGTAGGGGTTATAATCATATACTTGTTTAATTTTCATATTAAAATCCATATCCACAATTTTGCATATGCGATAACAGTGGAACATACCCAAAGTTATGGACACTGTTCCTGATAACCAGTTTTTGCCCGCCCGGGCTGATAACCGGAAATAATGCATTTTACATTAAGTGAGATTATCATGCCCTGTTGAGTTTGTCCAGGCAAAGCGGTGCGAGTCGACCCGTCCATGCTTATAAACCAAATTGGTTTCTTTGGTCGACACGGCTTGAGATGTCATTTCATCTCAATGTTGAGTAAAAGTCCCACACGATTGGAAGCAACGTCTCCAAAATGAGCTTTACAGTGTTGAAGGGGCCGTTGAACCTCAAATCAAACAAACAAACAAAATCATGCCCGGTTAATGTAGATCCAGACTGTGTCACGACCTTCAAACCTAAAAATCGATTTACCTACTTTAAAAGATTATCAGTGATACCGTTAATGCTAACAATGCTCAACGCCATCACTAACAACTACGTCATCACGTGGTGTAAACTTGCTGGCGTAATCTTTAATATTGATTTATTGTGTTGGGTATGACGACACTTCTACCTTTGTGTGTCTTTTTGTGTCGTCTCCAAGAGAGAGAGAGAGAGAGAGAGAGAGAGAGAGAGAGAGAGAGAGAGAGAGAGAGAGAGAGAGAGTAAAGGAGATGAAAATGAGGGACATGGAAAATGAATGGAAGTGTAGAGACAGAAGAAACAACAACCTTCCCACCTCCACCTTTAACTTCTGCAAGTACGTAAGCCAACATCAGTTGAGTTCCTCAGTGACGCAATATAACCGGCATCTTCGCCTCGCCCAACGACCCCTGAAATGAACGCTCAACAATAACAGCCGGTTGAACGGATGTTAGATCACACAGTACACAGGCACTCGTTAAATACAAAATGAACCCTCACCCTAGCATCATTTTGTATGAAACGAGAGCCTGTGAGAAAGTATGGTTGAAGAGAGAGAAAGACGATTTAGAGAGGTTTCAATTGAGAATACACACACATTTGTTGAAGACATGAAAAATGTGAATACTAAAAGAGACATTTCACAGTTTCGGGCGATAACCAAAACTCCATTTTGTTACCCTGGTTTCGGGGAAAAAACACTACCAAATTTACATAAAGCAACAGCATTTTTGCGGATCGATCAATATGTAAGTCGTTAAAATATAGAAATGAGATGTGATAAACCGTTTTTAGCATGTGGTTTTGCTTATTACCCGCAGTATCAATCCTTGACGGGCTAAAGCTCTCGGGCTGTTGATACTGCGGGCGATGACCAACACTCCATGATATAATCTCTAATTATTGCTGAATGCCTGACTTCGGTGAATATTGTTGAATATGAATTACAGGAAAACACACCCGTGTAACGAAGTGAACTCTTCCATGCCTCAAAAACTGACATTTTTCTCATAAAAAAGTGTGTTCTAGTGTGTCTATTTCTGCTGCAAGTATAGATTGCCTGCATACTCGTTTCAGCCGCCCAAGATACAGGAAATCGTGGATTTTAATCTGAAATGTAAATTCTTATGCAGCATATACCGAAGATTTATTTCATACTTACTCGTACCAGTGGAATCAATGCATATCTGTAACAAATAAAAATGATATCAAAATCCAGTGAAATAAGGTCGTATCATTTCACTAGTGACTGATACCATTTATATTGTAGCGAGCCTGGACTAAATATAGCGTTCTGGTATAGAATACAAAGAAAATTTGCTTTCTTCGGCAGATACCAAAACCATTTCATCTCGTATGCTAAAAACTTATGAATTTTCATCGCACTCGATGAAATATTTTTGGTATCCCCCAACATATAAGAAAGGTAAATATCCTTATATCCTATCTAAGGTTGATACAAATAGAGAATTACCATGTTTGATTTGCAGTGGTTGAATACGACCTCATGTACTTCGCCGTTTTAAGTTGTCGTCACTGCACGTACATGTAACGACAGTTCACTACACGTCGCAGTATTGTCATGACAATATGGCGGCAATTACTAAAATTCCATGCTCACAAATAATCGATATGCGCGAAAGAAAATAATCTGACCAGTTTTGTGAGAAGAAGAAAATTCTGCCAATTGGCATCAACATCACTCGACGAGCCTCGAGAGACGGGTGTTTTTATCTACGCCTCAACTGACCTAAAGCTTGGGATAGAATTTCTTATCATACCCAGGTTATCCTACCCAGGGATAGACAAATATCGATGATTTCACGGGTTGATGTTCACTGTTTGAATAGAACCGTTAAATCTGATGTCACTGCAATATTATCATTATAAAGCAGTCATTACGAAAACACAACCTATATAATTCTGACCCCCTTGAACCCCACTTTTATATAGTAAAACTGGGGTTTACAGTGGTAAACCTTATTTTTCTTATTTCTGCTCTAAAATAAAGATTGTGGGTACTCGTTAGAACCGTCTCAACGCGGCGGTTCTAACAAAGTAGAAGTAAAACAAAGATCAGGAATTGATACAATTAACTTACTCCACCCATAAAAGACACCAAAGGGAAAGACATACAAACATTAAGCGACCAGACCATAATGGAAACCTAAACAAAGGAAGGCCATAAGGACAGTTACTTTCCCACAAAATGGCCATATGGCCATCCAAAATAAAAGACACAAGTGATACACACAGTAAGTAACAAACAACAACAAAAATAAATCGCCACAGAAGAGCCGCCTTGGAACGGTCAGTGGGAGATTTCCACTGGGGGGCTTAAATCGATTTTACGTGGCCACAATCCTCGCCCTTACTTCCGTCGCGATTTAGACAAATAATTTGTTCAGTCCGCATGAAGGCCTCCTAACTCATCAGTGCAACATCTCCGTGAACACAGAAATCAAAGAACCACAGAGGTGAGACAACGGTGAGGACTCGACAGCAAGAAACCACTGAAATGCTGGAGCAAAAGAAAACCAACAGTTAGACTCCGATGAGCCCGACCAGAGACAGAGCATCAGGCACCAACCAACATTATCTCTTTAATTTTCAATAAGCCTTTACGTTGGAGCCGTCATAGAATCTGAGGCCTGACCCACCGGCATGCAATTAAAGAGGGAAGCAAATTTGCCAACCGTGATTGGGTTCTAACAAGTAGCCACAATATATATTTTGATAAAAAATGAGAAAAATATCACAATTTTTCATCTGAAAACTGTCCTTTTTGCGGCGGTAACATTTACAATGTATTTGTATAGGAAGTCACACTTGCCTGCATTCAAACAATGCTCTCTATAGCCTGTCCTTTTTCGACAAATGGAACTGGTCCATTGCCAGGGTGAGGCAAAGGTGACGTGTATCTTGCGTCACTGGGGCATCCAACTTTTATTGGAATACATTTGACAAGGCCTGTTGGTACACTGAATGGGTAGTGGGGGAGTATTGTTACTTCTTCTGTGTCTGTCTCTACACTTCAATTTCATTTTCATCTTTCTCCCTGTCCCTCTCTTTCATCTCATCTACTATCTCTTCTATCCCTTTTCTCCCTTTCTCTGGGAAACGACACAAAATGACCCAAAAGGTTTGACATGTCGTTAAACTCAAAACAATAAATCTATTGATCAATGGTCGATTGCCGTTTAAGGAGCGCCAAGGTTTGTTTGTGTAAGTTTTGCCGCAAACAAAGAAGGCATCTGATTTGCGTCTACACTGTTTGCCAATGTCCCATCAATGGGACCAATGTACCATACCATGCGTCTGTTCGCAGGTGACACGGCTGTGTACCTGACAATTGGTGGTACGGAAGACGGAACTGTGCTACAGAATGACCTGGACAGACTATCTATATGGGAGGACCAATGAGACATGGAGTTCAACCCATCCAAGTGCCAGGTGGTACGGGTGACAACAGCCAGGAAAGCAATAAATTCAGTGTACACTTTACACGGTCAAATCCTGGAGGTTGTCACCAGTGCTAGGAACTTGCCAGTGGTCTATCATGGAACTGCCACATAGACCGGATAACTGCAAACGCTAACCGGACCTTAGGATTCATTAAAAGAAACATCAAAACAAAAAATCCTAAGGTACGGGAGACACTGCCTACAACAGCTTGGTCCGCCCCAGCTGGAGTACACCGCCCCCATCTGGGATCCCCATACTAAGGAGAATATACTCCAGCTGGAAAAAGTCCAACGTATGGCAGCATGCGATTACCGGTCAAGCGTAACTGCCATGGTCAACTATCTTGGTTGGAGAACCTTAGAGCAGAGACGAGCAGATGCGCGCCTTTGCCTTTTTTTTATAAAATCGTTCACGGTTATGTAGCAGCGCCCCTCTCCAAATACATACAACCTGTTGCTAAGGAAAACTTACGACACTGCTACTCTTTGGCCTTCAGTCAATTTCATACAACTTCACACAACTAGCAGCACTCCAGGCCCTAGATCCATAAGTTGTGTTTTTAATCTGATTTTAGCTCAACTTCACTATTTTACTATATCATCTTTCGTCACCTTCACTATCTGCTTTTAACTTTGCTTTTCCATTAATTGTGTTCGACAGCGTATCTGCCTAGAATGTACTCGCGGGCGTGTGGCAGTATATGAAGATAGATAGATACAGTACAATACAAAATATCCGTGTGATATAGTGCATTTTTCAAGTCTCCATAACGGTTATTCGTCTGGAGAAAATGTGTAATAGTTTTCTGATTTATATACCAAATGTAGATTGTGGGTGCTCGTTAGAACCGCCTCAATAGGCGGTTCGAACGAATACCCAGAACCTTTCAGTATGGGGGCAGAAATAGGAAAAAAATATATTCCCCCTGTAAACTCCAGTTTTCTCTTAATAAGATGGGGTTTAGAGCGGTATTCTTTACACGAACCTATTAACTTGGTGGATGGGATGCTAGTCATATAAGAATTATGGATTATTGACTGGAATTTGTGTCCTTTTGTCACATTTCTAGTTTTGTTTTCTCATTAAAAAGTATAATGTATTGCAAACTCTCTGATATACTGTTATAAACTAATGATAGAGGCACGTCCTGTATGCAACTGAGCAAAAATGGTGCAGCTAAGATTTTTGAAAACGCCATTTTTGTCGGCGCGAAAAGTAATTAGTGTAATTGTGACCAAATTGTTGTAAATCCAGTAAATCATGACCCATTTCATCAAAGAGTTAAAGAGAGGGACAAACATAGTCTGTTTTAGCCTACAACCCAGTTTCCCGTTGGCATGTACACATCACGAAAACACACCTATATAATTTCTGACCACCTTGAACCCCATTTTTATATAGTAAAACTGGTGTTAACAGGGGTAAAACCTATTTTTCTTATTTCAGATTTTGAGCAGAAATAAGGAAAATATCACAATTTTTCATCTTAAAAGTTTCGTTTTTCGGCGGTAAAGTTTACAATGCAATTGTATGGGCGTGTTTTCGTAATGAGCAGCAGATTCCATGACAGAATAAAGTTTCTTCAAGTGTTCTCTCTTTCAGTGTCATTCTTGTAGTGCAAGGAAGTAATAATATCTCTCCAGTTCTAATGTTTACCGTCAGCTGTTCCTTTTAAATCTGCTGAGAATGCGGTAGAAATATAAAAAAAATAAATAGATGAAAATAAATAAACAAATATATAAATAAATAAATAAACAAATAAATAAATAAACAAAAATCTTACTCGACAATCGCTTCGGTAATCTTGATAGTCAATGGCTCTATTGGGGACTTAGAAACAAAATTGACTAGTGGTTGATTTACGTTGTCTAGGCGGCCGCCGCCCATGGGGGCTTGAAGAAAAGATGGGCTGCATGATGCTTCCACGCAGAGTTGAAACCAACCCGCACAAGAGTACTGGTAAACCGCTTAGAGAGTCTAAGCCTGCCCAGGCAAAGCGGTGCGAGTCGGACCGTCCATGCATATAAACCCTATGGGTTTCATTGGGCGGCAGGGCTTGGGATGTCATTTCATCTCACTGTCAGGTAAAAGTCCCACAAAATTGGAAGCAACGCGTCCAAAATGATCTTTACAGTGTTGACGGGGACTTTAAATCTTAAAACGTTGTCTAGGGGAGATAATCTTTTACACTATTGTACATCCTACTGCCTAGTTTATTCCCTTCTTAGACGTTTCGTCCTAAACCCTCTTCCGAGTATTACATAATCCACCTTGTGTAAAATACGAAATTAACCCATCTTGAGTGCGTTGCACCATTTTTTATTTACGTTGTCTTAGGGAGATAAGCCCTTACTCTGTTGTACCACCTACAGCCTAGTTAATATTCCCCTCCCTACCCCTCTCTCTCTCTCTCTCTCTCTCTCTCTCTCTCTCTCTCTCTCTCTCTCTTGGATTAATCCACATTTTGTGTAGAATACGGAAATCATCCACCTTGTGTTTAATATACAGGAAATATTTTCCAAAGTCTTGCAAATCCGATAAAGAAATGAATGCGTACGAGATTTGTTTATGGTTCCTCAATACATTTGCAAAAGAAAAATATAGGTGTCAGATTTGCATGTTATTTTTTCCCAAAATATGATCCAGATTACCTTTTAGAATGGCTGTCCCAGAAGAAGAGGGTTTGGAGGTACCAACGGTTATTACAACAAGTACTTTCTTGTATTGGCAACATCTCTGTGCCTTTGAAAATAAATGCAATTCTGTATTTTTCACTTTTACCAGGACAAAAATGAAACCGCCTTCTTGACTTTTTAAAAGTTACTAAAACAGCTGCAGTTCAATAGTTCACATCAAATACTAGCGATTCGGACAAAGCTTTCTATCAAAAAGGCTACCTGGTTCGAAAACCAGAAAATTTTTGACATGTTTTTCTTCATGGGCGCCGCCATCTTCCTTTTTTTGCGGTAAATCTGAAATGCTCAGATTTCATCAATTATGCCTTCCACATTTTATTTTGCCCATCATCAATGAATATACCGCGACAATTCAGCTATGTAACCTTCTTCCTGCATATAGCATTATGACATCACCTATCTTGGAAGCATGTCATCACTAATAAATTATTGCAGCTATCAAATTGAAGAGATATCCATCTTGCCAAGAAAAAACATATTCATACGCCTTGGAACTAATTTCCCAAAAATAACAATAGTACACCATTGTTTTTAATTTAAAACATAATATTCATATTTGAAACTGTCTTGCAACTTATTTCACGTACTTTCCAACATGATGTGTCGTTAATTTATGAATAGAATGCATTCATTTTCGAACTAGTTTATATGTTTAACATTTTCCGGTTTGTGTTGTTCGGCCCAGCTACAAGTAAACAAAGTGACAAAAATGAAATTTTTGATACTTTTTTCATCAAAATATCTTAATGGCATTGGGCTTCTATGAGTTTTTACCAGCCTACACATTGGTAAGTAGGTGACACAACATATCATTAATTGGATTAGATAAATATAATCTTTGTGTCCTGTCCAAAAATCAGTTATTTGTTTATGGTGGCTCATGTGAACCAATGTAACAAATCAATGGGTAAAAATCATGTCTATACCATTGCAGTTATTGGCAGTGATCAGAAGCATTTTTAAACAAAGTTTCTGGTGCTGAACAGACTGCTTTCCGTCCTTCAGTTCAGATATGGGGATAAACTGTTGGCTTATCTTAATTTCAATTTTTTGTTTTTGATTTATCCCGTATCAAAGCACCCATCCTGTAAACACAATCAGTAACACAGTGAAACTTTGGTGCAGTGATTGCATAAATTGTTATAAATTTCATGAATGAAATATATAAAATGAAGTACTAGTGCACCTATCAGTGTTTTCCCCGAAAGGGGGAGTTGCGGGATCACACAGGTGAATTAGACTTTTTAAAAATATTCCTGTCTAATTCCCCTGTCAGGGAGCTGGGAATGTTGTCCAATCTCCCATGCAATTGCTGTGATCAGCTGTCTAAATTCCCCAGTATTGGGCACAAATAATTTTTAAGAAAAGCATCAAAACCTGCCATTTGATAGAACTGGACTAGTTTGTTATCCTTGTGTGACTTTTTGCAACTTTTTGCAGCAACAGAATTCAGCCTGGTGTTGCGCTGGTGGGTTGGGAGGCCTTCATGCGGACTGAACGGGTTGTTTGTCTGGGTCGCGACGGAAGTGGGGGCGGGGATTGTGGCCACGTGGGATCGATTTGGGCCCCCAAGTGGAAACATTCCACTGACCGTTCCAAGGCGGCTCTTCTGTGGCGATTTATTTATGTTGTTGTTTGTTACTTACTGTGTGTGTCGCTTGTGTCTTTGGTTTTGGATGGCCATATGGCCATTTTGTGGGAAAGTGACTGTCCTTGTGGCCTTCCTTTGTTTGGGTTTCCGTTGTGGTCTGGTCGCTTGGTGTTTGTATTTCTTTCCCTTTGATGTCTTTTATGGGTGGAGTAAGTTAATTGTATCAATTCCTGATCTTCCTCTCAAGTGGTTGTAGGGAGAATAGGAGATGCATAGAAGGACACAGAAATAAACAAAAAATGCCTCTACACTTTCTCTTCTCTACCATATTCTATCTGTTCCCTACACTGCATGCTGTAGTACTAGCCTACCTTACAACTTCTAACACCTAACCTACACGGGTCATATCAACCTACCATGTAAACCTACAAACCCACAACTTCATTTCGTTCTTTCTTCTTTCTTTCTATCTTTCTTTCTTCCAATTTGGCCTTACCCAGAAGGGTACACTGACCCGGGACATAGACGGTGTATATTACATACACTCCAGTTTTGCAGGATGAAAGCCTTCACAGTATTCATGTAATTTTATACGAAGGGTTCTGTAACATGCACAGGGAATGTTCCTCCATTGACAGGAGGCTCCAGTTTACGTCCCGATCCAAAGGATTACTTTATGACTTCATCCTTACAAATGATGTCAATCGAGTGTGTTGGTAAACCGAAATTTTATCATCGCTGCCGGGGATTGAACCAGGGCCTCTAACATCAGAGGCAATCACGGCCCTACTTAAAAAAATGCGGATATTGGCTAAACGACCCACGGGCCAAATGACCCACCGGTGAAATGACTCATATGGGCAACTAATCCTCGTAGAATGGTCCTCTTTTCTCTACCTATGTATGATAACATCGAGGGCAGTTTACAAGCCTCAGGGCGAAATGACTCACGGCCAAACAAAACTCGGATTCTTCCCGAAAGTCAAGGACAACTCGACACTGTCTGTAAAGTTTTGAGGCATGTTATTCAAATGATAAGCGGACGTTCTTGGCCCTAGAAATTTGACTTCGAAATCACCCAAGCTGTTTTCGCCCGATACATTTTGGTCCTACTAGTAGTTGCTTTTGGTCACCAATATGCCTAGATGTTTTGGTCATGAGAGGCAAAATCGTCAAGAAGAATAGAGATGAAGGCAATGATCAGGAATCGATACAATCAACCCACAGCTCCCATCAGAGACACCATTGGAAAAGAAACACAAACATTAAGCAAACAGACTCTTATGGAAACATCAATAGCGGAAAGCCCAAAGGACAGTTATTTTCCCACAAAATGGCCAATTGGCTATCCAAAACAAAATAATATAAGCGATATAAACATTCAAAGACAACCCATAACAAAAACAAACCGCGACAGAAGAACCGCCTTGGAACGGTCAGTGAAACGAATTCCACTGGGGGTGGCTTAAATCGATTTTACGTGGCCACAGTCCTCGTCCTTACTTCCGTCGCTATCAAGACAAATAATTTGTTCAGACCGCATGAAGGCCTCCGAACTCAGCAGTGCAATAACTCCGTGAACACAAAAATCAAACAACCACAAAGATGAAACAACGGTGAGTAATCGACAGCAAGAAACCACTGAAATGCTGGAGCAAAAGAAAACCAAGAGTTAGGCTACGATGGGACCGACCAGAGACAGAACATCAGGCACCAACCAACATTACATAGAATTAGAGTCTCTCGAACTCCCAGTAAGCCTGGAATCTGAGGCCTGACCCACCGGCGTGCAAATAAAGAGGGATGCAAAGTTGTTAACCATGATTAGGTTAACTACCATGCATGCAGTCCGTCGTATAACATTTATGTTGTACCCAATCTCTTTTATATCGAGGAATGATTTTACGAAAGAGGGTGCAGAAGCAATTGCGATTATATATTTTTCTGAATTTATATACCAAGTCACCATAAATTTCGGGTTATGACAGATCTTGTTGCAGAAGAGAATAAAGTCTAACATTTAATGTTGAAACCAAATCTTAGAGGTGCCAACTCTTATAAGTCAGTTTTGATACCAAACTCACTAATTCTGTATTTTTTCACGCTTTTCTCACTGCCACGGACGATTGGCGAAATTCTACTCAATTCACGCCGTGCACGTGCAGTCAATATCGATGATACTCACTTCATTTTTGTGGTACATATCAATTAAAATCATAGTTCAAAGATGGGGCGCCGTCCTGTGCTGACGTTAGACCAGCGTAATATGGCTATTGGAATACTTATTGGAAAAGTAAGGAGGTTGCAGAACATTTTTGTGTCAGTGAAAGTGCCATATCAAGATGCAGGTCAAAGTTCTGTCAAACTGGAACCGTCAAAGACAGACCACACTCTGGTAGACTGCGTAAAACATCACGACCTGTGGACAATTATATCGTGACGTCATCTCGATGTAATCGGTTTCTCAGCAGTACCAGAATCTCCGGTATGGTTCAGAATGCAACTGGAACGCGAATTTGCGGTAGGAGTGTGAGGAATAGACAAAGTAGTGCCCGGTTACGTAGACGTCGACCATAGGAGTTCCATCGACGCGGGATCACAGACTCGTTAGACTCAGGCAAGGGCACATCGTCGTAGGACAAAGCGGTGGTGGAACCAAGTTGTGTTCACGGACGAATCCCGTTTCCATTTGAAATTTGCTGGCGGAAAAGTACGTGTTTGGAATCGAGATGTTGAGAGGATGGACCCTGCTAACTTCATTCAACATGACCGTACGTTTTGGTGGCGGCATCGTTATGGTTTGGGGCGGATTTTCGCATCGGGCTAAAACAGAGTTACTTTTCACGGAAACTTGAATGCCGTCCGATACTGTGATGAAATTGTTTGGCCTATGTTACAGCTTTTCTTACGTCAAGAACACGCCACGATTTATCAGCTGGATAACGCTCGCCCCCATGTTGCACGTCATGCAATGGACTTTCTGCTGGCAAATAATGTGAATGTGCAAGATCACCGGATCTTTCGCCTATTGAACACCTCTGGGATCATCTGGGAAGACGTTCCGATACAGAACGCGAACACCAAAGTTTTCTGTTACCCATATCATTGAAAAGTCCATTGTCTAGAAATGACCGCTACCGTTTTTCTGCACACAGTCGGTAAATGACGTCATCGGATACCAGCAATTTTGTTTTAGGACGTAACATACACCTGTTGGATGTCATTGTTTTATTTTAATGGGGCGGTTTTCTTTCATAAAAATTGTTTGGAGCCGGTAAAAATATTTTTCTCAGTAGCTAAACAGTTGCGCGCCTTGTGTTACGCACGATTTATTTTCATGTTATTTAGCAGCGTACAGTGTGTTTACACAAATGCAAGTGTTAGCGCGTTCGCTTTTGTTTTAGCGCGAAAATATTTGGGCAAAGCATGAGTTTTCCGGGATAAAAAAAAAAAAAAAAAAAAAAACACTGGCAATCACGAGACAGTAGAGTAGTGCGTTTTTATTATGCTTACATCTACAGTTAGATAGGAGGATTTTAACACCTTTGTGTGTAATACATTATATAAGATCCAAAATATTTGGAAAATGCTGGACGATCTTTTACTGTCGCCAGTTGGGCGACCGACAGATTTTTTTTTTTTTGTTTGGCGTCCAGCCGATTTTTCAGTTGCTATGGGCGACTGTTAGTCTATCCCTGATGGCGGAAACAGCGGTCAGGAATCAGGTTTTCTGCGTCGACCAATCAGATTACTTTCATTTTAGTACTTACCTTGGGATATGTTCAAACAACATGACATGCGCAGAGAACGTTTACCTTTTAGCAGAAACACGATTTATATTTAGTCTACTGTATAATTTCCTGACCACGGGCTGTAATGCGTGTCGAATTTCCCGCCCATGGAAGCACATTGGCGGTCTAATTCCCGGGTACAGGAATATTTTTCGTGTCGAATCCCCTTGGTATGCACCCCTCCCCTACACCCCACCCTCTCGGGGAAAACACTGATAGATGCATAAAAGCATCAACGAAGGGCAATCATTTTCCAAGTTAAATGCAAGAGATTTCAACACCTCAACCCAATCAATGAGCTTGTTGCCAGATGGGTAGAACTGGTCATTTTTGGCTACCATACACTGAATTTAAAATAGTACCGGTGAGATAATTACATTTTTTTCAATTTTTTGGAATCATTAATTTTCAGTACTATTTAGGTATTTTACTTGAAATTCCTCTGTTGCAGTACCTAAAGGCAAACTTGAGCCACATTTCTATGATAGTATTTTACACATTGTGGTTCTGTGGATTGAGATATCATTTTTTTGCAAAACCAAGGAAAAATGCAATAAATTACTAAAATTGTGACTTTCGAATAAAAATCTTTGGCTTTCATATTCTTACATTTACATGGACTACCATCTGATGAAAAATCTTTTCGGGTAATTATTTGCAAATATGATTTTTTCCGTACCTCAAATGTAGTGAAATAACTGTATTGAGGAACCTTAATCAAATTTGAGTATTTACAGTATTTTAACAAAATTGTTTGATTTACTTACCTATTGCATTCCCGTTTCTCTTGATATTATGAGTATTTCTTTTAACCGTTCTAAGTTTTCAAGCCGCCTTAAATTAAGACTTTTTCATGTCTACTACTTTTTGCCCGACCCCGCCCATTTGGGCTTGAAGAAATAGATTGGCTGCATGATGCTTCCACGCAGAGCTGAAACCGTCCGCACACTATTACTGGTAAACCGCTTAGAGGATCTAAGCCTGTCCAGGAACCGCGGTGCGAGTCGGGCCGTCCATGCTTATAAACCCTATTGGTTTCATTGGGCGACAGGGCTTGAGATGTCATTTCATCTCAACGTCGGGTAAAAGTCCCACAAAATAGGAAGCAACGTCTCCAAAATGACATATACTGTTTTGACGGGGACGTTAAACCTCAAATCAAACAAATCAAACTACTTTTTGCACTTTTTTGTTCTCTGTCTCTCTTTTCCAGTTTTACTGATAGTCAGTTTTACTCTGGCTTGAAAATATGAAACTGAGCATCAGTCTACCTCAAGTTCAGGATCAGAGCAGTTTTTGAGAGGTCATTACAATGTAAACAGTTTATGAAGTTGAACTGCTCAGCGTTCTTGCCAGACTGTGACGTATTTCAGTTCAAGCTCACAAAGTTTTTACAAGATTCCAGTGAATACATTTGTTGAATATTTATCGTGATTTGTCTGTTTTTGTTTTTGTTTGATTTGAGGTTTAACGTCCCCGTCAACACTGTAAAGGTCATTTTGGAGACGTTGCTTCCAATTTTGTGGGACTTTTACCCGACATGGAGATGAAATGACATCTCAAGCCCTGTCGCCCAATATTACCAATATGGTTTATTAGCATGGACGGTCCACCTCGCACCGCGGTTCCTGAACAGGCTTAAATCCTCTAAGTGGTTTACCAGTACTAGTGTGCGGGCCGAATTCAGCTCTGCGTGGAAGCATCATGCAGCCCATATATTTCTTCAAGCCCCCATGGGCGGGGGCAAATGTGATTTGTCTGTATGTGATACATATGAGAAACACGGGGGTGGTTGGGTGAGGCAAATATGTCGTGTATCTTATGTCACTGGGGCGGCTAGCTGATGTTGGTTTACAGATGGGCAAGGCCTACTGTCCTTGCATTTTTTGTCAGCTTCCACACTTCCACCCATATTCGTCTTTCTCCCTTGCCCCCACTTTAATCTCCAATCTCTTTTTTCCCTTTCTGTGGGAGATGGCACAGAATGACCCACAAAGCCCGATAACCCTTTCTAGGCGGGAAACCCCTAAAAGGATATCCTGGCAATCAGCACAGACCCAGATCAGACGCCGCATAACTGTTTGCCAACAGGATTGTCAAAAAAAAAAGAAATATATATATATATAGGCCTGAAACCTCTTAAATGACAAATGGACCCCCCAACATAATCAATCAACCTCTTATAGTCTGTGTGGAGCAATTGGAGAACGCAAACTGGATTGAATATGACAATTTAGAAAACACGCCTATACAAATACAGTTTAAATGTTATCGCCGAAAAAGCAAACATTTAAAGAAGAAAATTGCGATATTTAATTTTTATTTCTGCTCTAAACATGTACTGACCGGAAATAGAAACTATACACTTTTAAATTGTCTTGCCTGACAAAACAAGAGGATAATTCAATTAAACGTTACAAAGTAAGGATTTGACTAACTACTGACATGAATCTTGTAACAATTTAAAGAAAAGCTGGCGTTCAAAATAATTTTTTTTTTTTTTTTGGTGGGGGGGGGGGGGGGGGGGGGGGAGGGGGGAATGTAAAAAGTGCATTTTTCACACAAATCTGTTTGTAATCTAATTTTGACTTGAACATTTGTGCGTTTAGGTAATAAGTTAAAAGCAAGGAATAAAAAAATAAAATAACATCTAAAAATTATCGAGAAACAAACATTTTATTGAAATCTCAAAACCTGTTTTTTTTTCGGCGAAATTTTCAAAATGATGTTTCAAGTCAAAAATCGACCAAAAAAAAAAAAGCCATCAATCGTACAATCGTATCATCTCCAGCTGTGTCTTAAATATTGATTAAAACAAAGACCGCAATCAGAAATGCTACACTTTTCGCACACTTCCGATGGTTTGGTCCAATATTTAAAGGTCGATAACATTTCAACCATTTTGAAAATGCTCATTTTGTAAACAATATTCCCAACGTTAGATGATGAGTGATAACTGATAAAAATGGGTATCACATTCGCGACACAAAATGTTTGACTCAATGGAAACTTCAACAGCAAGATTTGGACCCCTGCTTTGTTTGTACCTGTGGCTTTACCCGTTAAATCGTAGCTATCATTAACATTTTATAGTTGTGTGAAGTTGGCTCTGCAATCGCCCATCTGCATTCAGCTCTGCATAAGACTTAACAGGATTCCCTTAATGTAACAGGATTCCTGTTAAGTCTAACCCAGAGCTCGACCTAGCTCGACATAGCTCTGCATAAACTTTCAATTCGGCATTCTTATGCAGAGCTCGACATAGCTCGACGTAGCTCTGCATACAACTTTCAATGTGCCATTCTTATGCAGAGCTCGACATAGATCGACGTAGCTCTGCATACAACTTTCAATGTGCCAGTCTTATGCAGAGCTCGACATAGCAGAGCTCGACCTAGCGTATTGCAGAGCTCGACCTAGCTCGACATAGCTCTGCAAACAACTTTCAATTCGCAAGTCTTATGCAGAGCTCGACATAGCTCGACGTAGCTCTGCATACTACTTTCAATGTGCCATACTTATGCAGAGCTCGACATAGCTCGACGTAGCTCTGCATGCAACTTTCAATGTGCCAATTTAGTGCAGAGCTCTGCAATCGCCTTAGGTCTGCATAATCTTAGAAATCATCACATCAATGCACAGCTCTGCGCTCGACATAGCTCGACGTAGCTCTGCATACAATTTTCAATTCGCCAGTCTTATGCAGAGCTCGACATAGCTCGACGTAGCTCTGCATACATTTTTCAATGTGCCAGTCTTATGCAGACCTCGACATAGCAGAGCTCGACCTAGCGAATTGCAGAGCTCGACCTAGCTAGACACAGCTCTGCATAAAACTTTCAATGTGCCAGTCTTATGCAGAGCTCGACATAGCTCGACGTAACTCTGCATAGCTCTGCATACAACTTTCAATGTGCCAGACTTATGCAGAGCTCGACCTAGCTCGACATAGCTCTGCAAACAACTTTCAATTCGCCAGTCTTATGCAGAGCTGGACATAGCTCGACGAAGCTCTGCGTATTGCTTTCAATGTACCAGTCTTATGCAGAGCTCGAAATAGCTCGACGTAGCTCTGCATAAATATTTCAATGTGTCATACTTATGCAGAGCTCGACATAGCTCGACGTAGCTCTGCATACAACTTTCAATGTGCCATTCTTATGCAGAGCTCGACATAGATCGACGTAGCTCTGCATACAACTTTCAATGTGTTAGTCTTATGCAAAGCTCGACATAGCAGAGCTCGACCTAGCGTATTGCAGAGCTCGACTTAGCTCGACATAGCTCTGCAAACAACTTTCAATTCACCAGTCTTATGCAGAGCTCGACATAGCTCGACGTAGCTCTGCATACTACTTTCAATGTGCCAGTCTTATGCAGAGCTCGACATAGCTCGACGTAGCTCTGCATACAACTTTCAATGTGCCAGTTTAGTGCAGAGCTCTGCAATCGCCTTAGGTCTGCATAATCTTAGAAATCATCACATCAATGCACAGCTCTGCGCTCGACATAGCTCGACGTAGCTCTGCATACAATTTTCAATTCGCCAGTCTTATGCAGAGCTCGACATAGCTCGACGAAGCTCTGCATATATTTTTCAATGTGCCAGTCTTATGCAGACCTCGACATAGCAGAGCTCGACCTAGCGATTTGCAGAGCTCGACCTAGCTCGACACAGCTCTGCATAAAACTTTCAATGTGCCAGTCTTATGCAGAGCTCGACACAGCTCGACGTACTCTGCATAGCTCTGCATACAACTTTCAATGTGCCAGACTTATGCAGAGCTCGACCTAGCTCGACATAGCTCTGCAAACAACTTTCAATTCGCCAGTCTTATGCAGAGCTCGACATAGCTCGACGTAGCTCTGCATACTACTTTCAATGTACCAGTCTTATGCAGAGCTCGACATAGCTCGACGTAGCTCTGCATACATATTTCAATGTGTAATACTTATGCAGAGCTCGACATAGCTCGACGTAGCTCTGCATACAACTTTCAATGTGCCATTCTTATGCAGAGCTCGACATAGATCGACGTAGCTCTGAATACAACTTTCAATGTGCCAGTCTTATGCAGAGCTCGACATAGCAGAGATCGAGCTGTTGTATTGCAGAGCTCGACCTAGCTCGACATAGCTCTGCAAACAACTTTCAATTCGCCAGTCTTATGCAGAGCTCGACATAGCTCGACGTAGCTCTGCATACTACTTTTAATGTGCCAGTCTTATGCAGAGCTCGACATTGCTCGACGTAGCTCTGCATAAATATTTCAATCTGCCATACTTATGCAGAGCTCGACATAGCTCGACGTAGCTCTGCATACAAATTTCAATGTGCCAGTTTAGTGCAGAGCTCTGCAATCGCCTTAGGTCTGCATAATCTTAGAAATCATCACATCAATGCACAGCTCTGCGCTCGACATAGCTCGACGTAGCTCTGCATACATTTTTCAATGTGCCAGTCTTATGCAGAGCTCGACATAGCTCGACGTAGCTCTGCATACATTTTTCAATGTGCCAGTCTTATGCAGACCTTGACATAGCAGAGCTCGACCTAGCGAATTGCAGAGCTCGACCTAGCTCGACACAGCTCTGCATAAAACTTTCAATGTGCCAGTCTTATGCAGAGCTCGACACAGCTCGACGTAACTCTGCATAGCTCTGCATACAACTTTCAATGTGCCAGACTTATGCAGAGCTCGACCTAGCTCGACATAGCTCTGCAAACAACTTTCAATTCGCCATTCTTATGCAGAGCTCGACATAGCTCGACGTAGCTCTGCATACTACTTTCAATGTACCAGTCTTATGCAGAGCTCGACATAGCTCGACGTAGCTCTGCATACATATTTCAATGTGTAATACTTATGCAGAGCTCGACATAGCTCGACGTAGCTCTGCATACAATTTTCAATGTGCCATTCTTATGCAGAGCTCGACATAGATCGACGTAGCTCTGCATACAACTTTCAATGTGCCAGTCTTATGCAGAGATCGACATAGCAGAGCTCGACCTAGCGTATTGCAGAGCTCGACCTAGCTCGACATAGCTCTGCAAACAACTTTCAATTCGCCAGTCTTATGCAGAGCTCGACATAGCTCGACGTAGCTCTGCATACTACTTTCAATGTGCCAGTCTTATGCAGAGCTCGACATAGCTCGACGTAGCTCTGCATAAATATTTCAATCTGCCATACTTATGCAGAGCTCGACATAGCTCGACGTAGCTTTGCATACAACTTTCAATGTTCCAGTTTAGTGCAGAGCTCTGCAATCGCCTTAGGTCTGCATAATCTTAGAAATCATCACATCAATGCACAGCTCTGCGCTCGACATAGCTCGACGTAGCTCTGCATACATTTTTCAATGTGCCAGTCTTATGCAGAGCTCGACATAGCTCGACGTAGCTCTGCATACATTTTTCAATGTGCCAGTCTTATGCAGACCTCGACATAGCAGAGCTCGACCTAGCGAATTGCAGAGCTCGACCTAGCTCGACACAGCTCTGCATAAAACTTTCAATGTGCCAGTCTTATGCAGAGCTCGACACAACTCGACGTAACTCTGCATAGCTCTGCATACAACTTTCAATTAGCCAGACTTATGCAGAGCTCGACCTAGCTCGACATAGCTCTGCAAACAACTTTCAATTCGCCAGTCTTATGCAGAGCTCGACATAGCTCGACGTAGCTCGACGTAGCTCTGCATACAACTTTCAATGTGCCAGACTTATGCAGAGCTCGACCTAGCTCGACATAGCTCTGCAAACAACTTTCAATTCGCCAGTCTTATGCAGAGCTCGACATAGCTCGACAAAGCTCGACGTAGCTCTGCATGAATATTTCAATGTGTCATACTTATGCAGAGCTCGACCTAGCTCGACACAGCTCTGCATAAAACTTTCAATGTGCCAGTCTTATGCAGAGCTCGACATAGCTCGACGTAACTCTGCATAGCTCTGCATACAACTTTCAATGTGCCAGACTTATGCAGAGCTCGACCTAGCTCGACATAGCTCTGCAAACAACTTTCAATTCGCCAGTCTTATGCAGAGCTCGACATAGCTCGACATAGCTCTGCATACTACTTTCAATGTACCAGTCTTATGCAGAGCTCGACATAGCTCGACGTAGCTCTGCATAAATATTTCAATGTGTCATACTTATGCAGAGCTCGACATAGCTCGACGTAGCTCTGCATACAACTTTCAATGTGCCATTCTTATGCAGAGCTCGACATAGATCGACGTAGCTCTGCATACA
The DNA here is from genome assembly GCA_963580285.1 of Lucinisca nassula. Classification (NCBI taxonomy): domain Eukaryota; kingdom Metazoa; phylum Mollusca; class Bivalvia; order Lucinida; family Lucinidae; genus Lucinisca; species Lucinisca nassula. The sequence goes on from OY757010.1 coordinate 61,488,727, forward strand.
ACTTTCAATGTGCCAGTCTTATGCAGAGCTCGACATAGCAGAGCTCGACCTAGCGTATTGCAGAGCTCGACCTAGCTCGACATAGCTCTGCAAACAACTTTCAATTCGCCAGTCTTATGCAGAGCTCGACATAGCTCGACGTAGCTCTGCATACTACTTTCAATGTGCCAGTCTTATGCAGAGCTCGACATAGCTCGACGTAGCTCTGCATAAATATTTCAATGTGCCATACTTATGCATAGCTCGACATAGCTCGACGTAGCTCTGCATACAACTTTCAATGTTCCAGTTTAGTGCAGAGCTCTGCAATCGCCTTAGGTCTGCATAATCTTAGAAATCATCACATCAATGCACAGCTCTGCGCTCGACATTGCTCGACGTAGCTCTGCATACATTTTTCAATGTGCCAGTCTTATGCAGAGCTCGACATACCTCGACGAAGCTCTGCATACATTTTTCAATGTGCCAGTCTTATGCAGACCTCGACATAGAAGAGCTCGACCTAGCGAATTGCAGAGCTCGACCTAGCTCGACACAGCTCTGCATAAATCAATGTGTCACTCTTATGCAGAGCTCGATATAGCTCGACGTAACTCTGCATAGCTCTGCATACAACTTTCAATGTGCCAGACTTATGCAGAGCTCGACCTAGCTCGACATAGCTCTGCAAACAACTTTCAATTCGCCAGTCTTATGCACAGTTCGACATAGCTCGACGTAGCTCTGCATACTACTTTCAATGTACCAGTCCAGAGCTCGACATAGCTCGACGTAGCTCTGCATAAATATTTCAATGTGCCATACTTATGCAGAGCTCGACATAGCTCGACGTAGCTCTGCATACAACTTTCAATGTGCCATTCTTATGCAGAGCTCGACATAGATCGACGTAGCTCTGCATACAACTTTCAATGTGCCAGTCTTATGCAGAGATCGACATAGCAGAGCTCGACCTAGCGTATTGCAGAGCTCGACCTAGCTCGACATAGCTCTTCAAACAACTTTCAATTTGCAAGTCTTATGCAGAGCTCGACATAGCTCGACGTAGCTCTGCATACTACTTTCAATGTGCCAGTCTAATGCAGAGCTAGACATAGCTCGACGTAGCTCTGCATACAACTTTCAATGTACCAGTTTAGTGCTCTGCAATCGCCTTAGGTCTGCATAATCTTAGAAATCATCACATCAATGCACAGCTCTGCGCTCGACATAGCTCGACGTAGCTCTGCATACATTTTTCAATGTGCCAGTCTTATGCAGACCTCGACATAGCAGAGCTCGACCTAGCGAATTGCAGAGCTCGACCTAGCTCGACACAGCTCTGCATAAAACTTTCAATGTGCCAGTCTTATGCAGAGCTCGACATAGCTCGACGTAACTCTGCATAGCTCTGCATACAACTTTCAATGTGCCAGACTTATGCAGAGCTCGACCTAGCTCGACATAGCTCTGCAAACAATTTTCAATTCGCCAGTCTTATGCAGAGCTCGACATAGCTCGACGTAGCTCTGCATACTACTTTCAATGTACCAGTCTTATGCAGAGCACGACATAACTCGACGTAGCTCTGTTTAAATATTTCAATGTGCCATACTTATGAAGAGCTCGACAAAGCTCGACGTAGCTCTGCATGCAACTTTCAATGTGCCAATTTAGTGCAGAGCTCTGCAATCGCCTTAGGTCTGCATAATCTTAGAAATCATCACATCAATGCACAGCTCTGCGCTCGACATAGCTCGACGTAGCTCTGCATACAATTTTCAATTCGCCAGTCTTATGCAGAGCTCGACATAGCTCGACGTAGCTCTGCATACATTTTTCAATGTGCCAGTCTTATGCAGACCTCGACATAGCAGAGCTCGACCTAGCGAATTGCAGAGCTCGACCTAGCTCGACACAGCTCTGCATAAAACTTTCAATGTGCCAGTCTTATGCAGAGCTCGACATAGCTCGACGTAACTCTGCATAGCTCTGCATACAACTTTCAATGTGCCAGTCTTATGCAGACCTCGACATAGCAGAGCTCGACCTAGCGAATTGCAGAGCTCGACCTAGCTCGACACAGCTCTGCATAAAACTTTCAATGTGCCAGTCTTATGCAGAGCTCGACATAGCTCGACGTAACTCTGCATAGCTCTGCATACAACTTTCAATGTGCCAGACTTATGCAGAGCTCGACCTAGCTCGACATAGCTCTGCAAACAACTTTCAATTCGCCAGTCTTATGCAGAGCTGGACATAGCTCGACGAAGCTCTGCATACTGCTTTCAATGTACCAGTCTTATGCAGAGCTCGACATAGCTCGACGTAGCTCTGCATAAATATTTAAATGAGTCATACTTATGCAGAGCTCGACATAGCTCGACGTGCAACTTTCAATGTGCCAGTTTAGTGCAGAGCTCTGCAATCGCCTTAGGTCTGCAAAATCTTAGATATCATCACATCAATGCACAGCTCTGCGCTCGACATAGCTCGACGTAGCTCTGCATACAATTTTCAATTCGCCAGTCTTATGCAGAGCTCGACATAGCTCGACGAAGCTCTGCATACATTTTTCAATGTGCCAGTCTTATGCAGACCTCGACATAGCAGAGCTCGACCTAGCGATTTGCAGAGCTCGACCTAGCTCGACACAGCTCTGCATAAAACTTTCAATGTGCCAGTCTTATGCAGAGCTCGACACAGCTCGACGTAACTCTGCATAGCTCTGCATACAACTTTCAATGTGCCAGACTTATGCAGAGCTCGACCTAGCTCGACATAGCTCTGCAAACAACTTTCAATTCGCCAGTCTTATGCAGAGTTCGACATAGCTCGACGTAGCTCTGCATACTACTTTCAATGTACCAGTCTTATGCAGAGCTCGACATAGCTCGACGTAGCTCTGCATACATATTTCAATGTGTCATACTTATGCAGCGCTCGACATAGCTCGACGTAGCTCTGCATACAACTTTCAATGTGCCATTCTTATGCAGAGCTCGACATAGATCGACGTAGCTCTGCATACAACTTTCAATGTGCCAGTCTTATGCAGAGCTCGACATAGCAGAGCTCGACCTGGCGTATTGCAGAGCTCGACCTAGCTCGACATAGCTCTGCAAACAACTTTCAATTCGCCAGTCTTATGCAGAGCTCGACATAGCTCGACGTAGCTCAGCATACTACTTTTAATGTGCCAGTCTTATGCAGAGCTCGACATAGCTCGACGTAGCTCTGCATAAATATTTCCATCTGCCATACTTATGCAGAGCTCGACGTAGCTCTGCATACAAATTTCAATGTGCCAGTTTAGTGCAGAGCTCTGCAATCGCCTTAGGTCTGCATAATCTGAGAAATCATCACATCAATGCACAGCTCTGCGCTCGACATAGCTCGACGTAGCTCTGCATACATTTTTCAATGTGCCAGTCTTATGCAGAGCTCGACATAGCTCGACGTAGCTCTGCATACATTTTTCAATGTGCCAGTCTTATGCAGACCGCGACATAGCAGAGCTCGACCTAGCGAATTGCAGAGCTCGACCTAGCTCGACACAGCTCTGCATAAAACTTTCAATGTGCCAGTCTTATGCAGAGCTCGACACAGCTCGACGTAACTCTGCATAGCTCTGCATACAACTTTCAATGTGCCAGACTTATGCAGAGCTCGACCTAGCTCGACATAGCTCTGCAAACAACTTTCAATTCGCCAGTCTTATGCAGAGCTCGACATAGCTCGACGTAGCTCTGCATACTACTTTCAATGTACCAGTCTTATGCAGAGCTCGACATAGCTCGACGTTACTCTGCATAAATATTTCAATGTGTCATACTTATGCAGAGCTCGACATAGCTCGACGTAGCTCTGCATACAACTTTCAATGTGCCATTCTTATGCAGACCTCGACATAGATCGACGTAGCTCTGCATACAACTTTCAATGTGCCAGTCTTATGCAGAGCTCGACATAGCAGAGCTCGACCTAGCGTATTGCAGAGCTCGACCTAGCTCGACATAGCTCTGCAAACAACTTTCAATTCGCCAGTCTTATGCAGAGCTCGACATAGCTCGACGTAGCTCTGCATACTACTTTCAATGTGCCAGTCTTATGCAGAGCTCGACATAGCTCGACGTAGCTCTGCATAAATATTTCAATGTGCCATACTTATGCAGAGCTCGACATAGCTCGACGTAGCTCTGCATACAAATTTCAATGTTCCAGTTTAGTGCAGAGCTCTGCAATCGCCTTAGGTCTGCATAATCTTAGAAATCATCACATCAATGCACAGCTCTGCGCTCGACATAGCTCGACGTAGCTCTGCATACATTTTTCAATGTGCCAGTCTTATGCAGAGCTCGACATAGCTCGACGTAGCTCTGCATACATTTTTCAATGTGCCAGTCTTATGCAGACCTCGACATAGCAGAACTCGACCTAGCGAATTGCAGAGCTCGACCTACCTCGACACAGCTCTGCATAAAACTTTCAATGTGCCAGTCTTATGCAGAGCTCGACACAGCTCGGCGTAACTCTGCATAGCTCTGCATACAACTTTCAATGAGCCAGACTTATGCAGAGCTCGACCTAGCTCGACATAGCTCTGCAAACAACTTTCAATTCGCCAGTCTTATGCAGAGCTCGACATAGCTCGACGTAGCTCTGCATACTACTTTCAATGTACCAGTTTTATGCAGAGCTCGACATAGCTCGACGTAGCTCTGCATAAATATTTCAATGTGTCATACTTATGCAGAGCTCGACATAGCTCGATGTAACTCTGCATACAACTTTCAATGTGCCATTCTTATGCAGAGCTCGACATAGATCGACGGTAGCTCTGCAAACAACTTTCAATGTGCCAGTCTTATGCAGAGCTCGACATAGCAGAGCTCGACCTAGCGTATTGCAGAGCTCGACTTTGCTCGACATAGCTCTGCAAACAACTTTCAATTCGCCAGTCTTATGCAGAGCTCGACATAGCTCGACGTAGCTCTGCATACTACTTTCAATGTGCCAGACTTATGCAGAGCTCGACATAGCTCGACGTAGCTCTGCATAAATATTTCAATGTGCCATACTTATGCAGAGCTCGACATAGCTCGACGTAGCTCTGCATGCAACTTTCAATGTGCCAGTTTAGTGCAGAGCTCTGCAATCGCCTTAAGTCTGCATAATCTTAGATATCATCACATCAATGCACAGCTCTGCGCTCGACATAGCTCGACGTAGCTCTGCATACAATTTTCAGTTCGCCAGTCTTATGCAGAGCTCGACATAGCTCGACGTAGCTCTGCATACATTTTTCAATGTGCCAGTCTTATGCAGACCTCGACATAGCAGAGCTCGACCTAGCGAATCGCAGAGCTCGACCTAGCGAATTGCAGAGCTCGACCTAGCTCGACACAGCTCTGCATAAAACTTTCAATGTGCCAGTCTTATGCAGAGCTCGACATAGCTCGACGTAACTCTGCATAGCTCTGCATACAACTTTCAATGTGCCAGACTTATGCAGAGATCGACCTAGCTCGACATAGCTCTGTAAACAACTTTCAATTCGCCAGTCTTATGCAGAGCTCGACATAGCTCGACGTAGCTCTGTATACTACTTTCAATGTACCAGTCTTATGCAGAGCTCGACATAGCTCGACGTAGCTCTGCATAAATATTTCAATGTGTCATACTTATGCAGAGCTCGACATAGCTCGACGTAGCTCTGCATACAACTTTCAATGTGCCATTCTTATGCAGAGCTCGACATAGATCGACGTAGCTCTGCATGCAACTTTCAATGTGCCAGTCTTATGCAGAGCTCGACATAGCAGAGCTCGACCTAGCGTATTGCAGAGCTCGACCTAGCTCGACATAGCTCTGCAAACAACTTTCAATTCGCCAGTCTTATGCAGAGCTCGACATAGCTCGACGTAGCTCTGCATACTACTTTCAATGTGCCAGTCTTATGCAGAGCTCGACATAGCTCGACGTAGCTCTGCATAAATATTTCAATGTGCAATACTTATGCAGAGCTCGACATAGCTCGATGTAGCTCTGCATACAACTTTCAATGTGCCAGTTTAGTGCAGAGCTCTGCAATCGCCTTAGGTTTGCATAATCTTAGAAATCATCACATCAATGCACAGCTCTGCGCTCGACATAGCTCGACGTAGCTCTGCATACAATTTTCAATTCGCCAGTCTTATGCAGAGCTCGACATAGCTCGACGTAGCTCTGCATACATTTTTCAATGTGCCAGTCTTATGCAGATCTCGACATAGCAGAGCTCGACCTAGCGAATTGCAGAGCTCGACCTAGCTCGACACAGCTCTGCATAAAACTTTCAAGGTGCTCGTCTTATGCAGAGCTCGACATAGCTCGACGTAACTCTGCATTGCTCTGCATACAGCTTTTAAAGTGCCAGACTTATGCAGAGCTCGACCTAGCTCGACATAGCTCTGCAAACAACTTTCAATTCGCCAGTCTTATGCAGAGCTCGACATAGCTCGACGTAGCTCTGCATAAAACTTTCAATGTGGCAGTCTTATGCAGAGATCGACGTAGATCGACGTAGCTCTGCATACAACTTTCAATGTGCCAGTCTTATGCAGAGCTCGACATAGCAGAGCTCGACCTAGAGAATTGTAGAGCTCGACCTAGCTCGACATAGCTCTGCAAACAACTTTCAATTCGCCAGTCTTATGCAGAGCTCGACATAGCTCGACGTAGCTCTGCATACTTCTTTCGATGTGCCAGTCTTATGCAGAGCTCGACATAGCTCGACGTAGCTCTGCCTAAATATTTTAATATGCCAGACTTATGCAGAGCTCGACATAGCTCGACGTAGCTCTGTATACAACTTTCATTGTGCCAGTTCAGTGCAGAGCTCTGCAATCGCATTAGGTCTGCATACTCAGCACATCAATGCCCAGCTCTGCGCTCGACATAGCTCGACGTAGCTCTGCATACAATTTTCAATTCGGGAGTCTTATGCAGAGCTTGACATAGCTCGACGTAGTTCTGCATACAATTTTCAATGTCCCAGTCGTATGCAGAGCTCGACATAGATCGAAGTAGCTCTGCATACAACTTTCAATGTGCCAGTCTTATGCAGAGCTCGACATAGCAGAGCTCGACCTAGCGAATTGTAGAGCTCGACCTAGCTCGACATAGGTCTGCATACAACTTTCAATTCGCCAGTCTTATGTAGAGCTCGACATAGCTCGACGTAGCTCGGTATACAACTTTCAATGTGCCATACTTATGCAGAGCTCGACATAGCACAGCTCGACCTAGCGAATTGCAGAGCTCGACCTAGGTCGACATAGCTCTGCATACAACTTTCAATTTGCCATTCTTATGCAGAGCTCGACATGGCTCGACTTAGCTCTGCATACAACTTTCAATGTGCCAGTCATCTGCAGAGCTCGACATAGCTCGACGTAGCTCTGCATACAACTCCCAATGTGCCAATTTAGTGCAGAGCTTTGCAATCGCCTTAGGGCTGCATAAACTTAGAAATCAGCACATCAATGCACAGCTCCGCGCTCGACATAGCTCAACATAGCTCTGCATACAACTTTCAATTCGATAGTCTTATGCAGAGCTCGACATAGCTGTGCATAGTACCTTCAATGTACCAGTCTTATGCAGAGCTCGACCTGGCTCGACGTAGCTCTGCATACGACTTTCAATGTGCCAGTTTAGTGCAGAGCTCTGCAATCGCCTCAGGTCTGCACAAACTTAGAAATCAGCACATCAATGCACAGCTCTGCGCTCGACACAGCTCGACGTAGCTCTGCAGACAACTTCCAATTTGCGAGTCTTATGCGGAGCTCGACAAAGCTCTGCATGCAACTTTCAATGTGCAAGTTTAATGCAGTGCTCTGCAATCTCCTTAGGTCTGTATAAACTTAGAAATCAGCACATCATTACAGAGCTCTGCGCTCGACATATTTCGACGCAGCTCTGCATACAACTTTCAATTCGCCAGTCTTATGAAGAGCTCGACATAGCTCGACGTGGCTCTGCATACAACCTTCAATGTGTCAGTCTAATGCAGAGCTCGACATAGCTCGACGTAGCTCTGCATACAACTTTCAAAGTGCCAGCTTAGTGCAGAGCTCTGCAATCGCCTGAGGTCTGCATAAAATTAGAAATCAGCACATCAATGCACAGCTCTGCGCTCGACATAGCTCGACGTAGCCCGGCATACAACTTTCAATTCGCCAGTCTTATGCAGAGCTCGACATAGCTCGACGTAGCTCTGCATACAACTTTCAATGTGCAAGCCTTATGCAAAGCTTGACATAGCTCGACGTAGCTCTGCATACAACTTTCAATGTGACAGTGTGTGTAGTGCGGAGCTCGACATAGCATAGCTCGACCTAGCGAATGGCAGAGCTCGACCTAGCTCGACATAGCTCTGCATACATCTTTTAAATCGGCAGTCTTATGCAGAGCTCGACATAGCTCGACGTATCTCTGCATACAACTTTCAATGTGCCAGCCTTATGCAGAGCTCGACATAGCAGAGCTCGACCTAGCGATTGGCAGAGCTCGACCTAGCTCGATATAGCTCTGCATACAACTTTCAATTCGCCAGTCTTATGCAGAGCCCGACATACCTCGACGTAACTCTGTATACAACTTTCAATGTGCCAGTCTTATGCAGAGCTCGACGTAGCTCTATATACAACTTTCAATGTTCCAGTTCAGTGCAGAGCACGACATAGCAGAGCTCGACCTAGAGAATTGCAGAGCTCGACCTAGCTCGACATAGCTCTGCATAAAACTTTCAATTCACCAGTCTTATGCAGAGCTCGACATAGGTCGACGTAGCTCTGCATACTACTTTCAATGTGCCAGTCTTATGCAGAGCTCGACGTAGCTCTGCATACAACTTTCAATGTGCCAGTTTAATGCAGAGCTCTGCAATCGTCTTAGGTCTGCATAAACTTAGAAATCAGCACATCAATGCACAGCTCTGCGCTCAACATAGCTCGACGTAGCTCTGCATACAACTTTCAATTCGCAAGTCTAATACACAGCTCGACATAGCTCTGCATACAACTTTAAATTCGCCAGTTTCGGCTTTTGTCGGCATCCAACTATGAAATCAGCACCTCTATGCACAGCTCTGCGCTCGATATAGCTCTGCATACATTTTAAAATTTGCCAGTCTAATGCAGAGCTTTGCAATCAAGTATGAGTTTGTCATTTCAATGCAGAGCTCTGCAATCGACATAGTTCTGCATACAACTTCCGATGCGCCAGTTTAGTGCAGAGCTCTGCAATCGCCTTAGGTCGACATCCAATTGTGAAGTCTCCATATCAATGCAGAGCTCTTCAATCAACATACCGGGTAGTTTGAAATAGCTCTGTATACAACTTTCAATTCGACAGTTTATTGCAGAGCTCTGCAGTCGGCTTAGATCTGCATCCAACTTTGAAATTGCCATATGAACGCAGAGCTCTTAAATCGGCTTAGCCCTGTATCCAACTTTAAAATCGAAATTTGAATGCAGAACTCTGCAATCAGCCTAGCTTTGCATTTAATTTTTTTAGCCCTTTCAATGCAGAGCTCGAAAAACAGCCTAGCTCTTAATTCGATTCTTAACTCGAAAATTGCCGGCCTCGGTAGCTCAGTCGGATGCGCATCTGATAGGTGATCAGGAGGACACGGGTTCGATACCTACCGGGGTCGGCAACATTCTTTCGTAAAGACTGATCATGAAATCTTTATTACTGTTATTCTCTCCCTTCCGCTGATTCAAGAACGGAAGTTGTCAGTTTCTGGCGAAAGGATGTGCACTGTACTCGCTAACTGCATATGGACAAGCTTGCCCAGGCAAAGTGTGGATAGGTAAACAGACCGGCTAAAATGACCTAAATAGTGTAGACTGGGCCGTTAAACCCCAATACAAACAAAGAAACTATTAACGCGACATTTCAATGCAAAGCTCTGCATTCAGCGTAGCTCTGTATTCAAATCTGCATTCACCATTTCTAGAGCTCTGAATTCTCTCTTCAGCTCTACAATAGACATTTGCATCTATAGAGCTCATGTTCCCATAATGAGGGCAGCCTTTCTGGTAAAAAAGGAAGCAATGAATCCACACAAGAATTAAATGTGGCCGAATGTTTAATTGTGGTTTTACATCGGTGGTTTTAAAACAATAAAATATTGATAAATATTTTGTTTCTTTGTGTTGAGGTTCTACGTCCCCGTCAACACTATTTGGCTTTGTTGCCTGACGTCGTTTCCAAGTTTGCTTGATTTTTACCCCCGATTGAATTGTAATACCGCATCAAGGACAACCACCAAAAGACACTGCTAGGGTTAAGGATGCGATCAGTCTCTCCGCATTTTTCCTTGGCAGGCGTAAATCTTCGATGCGGTTTACCAGACTGCAGTTTGGTCGGTTTCAGCTCTGCGCGGAAGCATCATGCTACCCAATATATTTCTCTAAAACCTGATTCGCGTGTGGCCGGTTGTAACGTGATCTATCTCGTATTAACACATAGCAATGTTTATAAAGTCAAGCTTCGATAACTCGAACACATTCGGGACCATGATTTTTGATCGAGCTAGGGGTTATCGAGCTTTTGAAAGTTAGTCATGGTGCCAGTCCCTGAGGACTAATGGGGAGGAGCTTGGGAAACATGTTTGACCTTTTATAGATACTTGTATGTTTTGTGTTCGCTGTACTCGTAGGAATCGCCTCATTGAGGCAATTCCAATGAGTATACACAAAATACATTTCACACACATTTGAATCGCCTCAATGAGGCGACACAATCGAGAACCCAAAGCACCCACCGCGCCAAAGACCTGGTTATGCTATCTTGGAAGTAGCCATCACTGGCTCGAACTACTCGTTGGTCGAATAGATTTTTGTTGTCCCAAAGGTGTTCCAGACATCGAAGATTGACTATATTTCTATTCTTGCCATGAGAGCAAGATTTAACGCATGAATACATATACCTTGATATTTAACAATAGAAGGAGCCCCTTCGCCAGAAAAAAGTATTGTTAATGGGCTTTTGAGTATTACAATAATGCAACTGATACAGTTCTAACTACCATCACAAGTCAAAAAACTGATTGGGCTGCATGATGCTATCACGCCGAGCTGAAACCAACCGCACATGAGTAGTGGTAAACAGCTTAGAGGTTCTAAGCATCGTGCGAGGTGGAACATACATGCATATAAACCCTATCAGTTTCATTGGGCGGAAGGGCTTGATAAGCCATTTTATCTCAATGTGTGGTAAAAGTCCCACAAAACTGGGAGTGACGTCTCCAAAATGACCTTAACAGTGTTGACGGGTATATTAAGTAGTAGTGGAGGCAATGATCAGGAATCGACACAACTAGCCCGCAGCTCCCACCAGAGACACCAAAGGGAAAGAAACACAAACATGAAACAACAGACCCTAATAGAAACATCAATAGCGGAAAGCCAAAAGGACAGTTACTTTTCCACAAATGGCCAACAGGCTATCCAAATTAAAATAATATAAGCGACACAAACACCCAAAGACAAACCTTATTAAAAATAAACCGCGACAGAAGAATCGCCTTGGAACGGTTTTGTTAAGCCTTATGAAACAAACAAAGCATTACAGTACTATGTTGTTATGGAGAAATTAAAACACACACACACACACACACACACACACACACACACACACACACACACACACACACACACACACACACACACACACACACACACACACACACACACACACTGCACTGTCTATTCCAGATTGTAGTACAAACTTAATTCTGATATAATTTTTTTTTTGCTTGCACGGTAAATACCCTCATTGAGCAGAACAAAATCCAAGTGAACTTCCACGTAAAAACTGAATGAGAGAGACAATGCAATTACATCTGATGTCGCGATTAAGTAACAGTATGAAACACCTCTAGAACCTGTCCAGCAAACACACAACGTGTTTTGAACGTCGAACGCTATGACGTTGTATCGACGTTGATACGACGTTGCATATACGTCACGTGCCTTCTGTGTGCATATAAATTATATAAAAATAGCCTCTCCTTTCCAAGCTATTTAGACTGTCAGAAGATTGTGTCATGCATGACTTTGGTAAAGACAGATTGACAACACTCGTCTTTTTTCCTTTGTTTTAACTTTCTACTGATACTGCAATCCGTCAAAATAAATTTGACTGTTACTAACAGGAGTACATTTTACACATCGCAGGTTTGCCGGATGTGAGTGTGAGTGTTTCAGTTTTACGTCCCACCAACAGCTAAGGTCATACGGAGACGGGACCTCGGTTTAAAGACTCATCCGAAAGTCTGGAGAAGCCCGGGATCGAATTTGCCGGATGTAAGACTACACTGTAATCATGTAATTTAGCCGACACTATCGATGGTTCTACCATCATAGAAGGCCTCCATGTAATGTCCCGATCAAAAGGACGGTGGAATGTCCGGGACTTGTAGATATAGAGCTGAAACTGGCCACACATGAGTACTGTTAAATCGCTTAGAACGACTAATCCTGGCCAGGCAAAGTGGTGTAAGTCAGCCCTTCCAATGCATAAGAGCCTTTTGGTTTCATTTGGCGTCATGATAGGCGGAGAAATTTTGTTTGTTTGTTTGATTTGAGGTTTAACGTCCCCGTCAACACTGTAAAATGTCATTTTGGAGACGTTGCTTCCAATTTTGTGGGACTTTTACCCAACATTGAGATAAAATGACATCTCAAGCCCTGTCGCCCAATGAAACCAATAGGGTTTATCAGCATGAATGGTCCGCCTCGCACCGCGGTTCCTGGACAGGCTTGGATCCTCTAAGCGGTTTACCAGTACTAGTGTCCGGGCCAGATTCAGCTTTGCGTGGAAGCATCATCCAGCCCATATATTTCTTCAAGCCCCTATGGGCGGGGGCCGCATAGGCGGAGAAGAGACAGTAGGTTCATACTATTATACAAAGGTCTAATGGGTTCTGTCAGTATTCCAACAGATGACCTCGGCGATGTAGAAATCACCATGCATTTGCATTTCAGACCCATACTGCAAGAACTGATGTGTACAAAGATTCGACCGGTCCCGATAGCTCAGTTGGTAGAGTGTCCGCTCCGGGGAACGGGAGGTCACGGGTTCGATCCCGGGCCGCGACATACCAAAGTCGTTAAAAATGGTACTAGCTGCTCCTCGCTTGGCTCTCAGATTTACGGTGTAGAGCTAGGACTGGTCGACCCAGTGTCAGGATAATGTGATTGGGTGTGGTATCATGTAATGTGTCTTGAGAGATGATACTTCAGTGAGGCAGCACTATAAAAGTGAGCATTGAGCTCCCTGTCGCAACCAGACACCGTCGTGATATGACAGAAAAATTGTTAAAAGCGACGTTAAACCCGAATTCACACACACACACACACACACACGCACACGCACACACACATACACACACATGTACAAAGATTCTTTTTCCCCTCGGACAATTAGGGATTGATTCGATCATTTCCTCAGCTGAAGGTGCTGAGGATAGTGTAGCTAAGTTTACCTCTTTGGTGATAGCTAGGGACTAACTTGCCATATCACAGGTGGTTATGGTGTATCAATGTCATTTATCATTTCACCAGTAACGATTCTGATTCTGATGACTTTAGAAGTAATGTCATCTGAATGTCGGGTAAGAGTCCCACAAAATTGGAGGAAGCGTCTCTAAACTGACCTAACTAGTGTTGATTTGGACATCAAATCTCGTAAGTTTTACGTTTCCGGTTGATCGATATTTAACTGTAGGAGGAGTTCCGCTCACAAGATACATACTACTGACTTGGAAACCATGCAAAATAGTCTAACTTGAAATGAGAAAAAGTGAAAACATTATTTCAGGATAAAAAAAACAAGAGGACCATGATGGTCCTATATCGTTCATCTGAGCTAAACGATTAGAAGTTTCAGGACGTTCCAATCTTTACCGGAGGATTTATGCTGATGGCAAGGTCAAAAACAGGCATTCTCAGCCTTCAAGGGGATGTCGAGCTCTGCATAAGACTGGCGAATTGAAAGTTGTTTGTAGAGCTATGTCGAGCTAGGTCGAGCTCTGCAATTCGCTATGTCGAGCTCTGCTAAGTCGAGCTCTGCATAAGACTGGCACATTGAAAGTTGTTTGCAGAGCTACGTCGAGCTATGTCGAGCTCTGCATAAGACTGGCGAATTGAAAGTTGTATGCAGAGCTATGTCGAGCTAGGTCGAGCTCTGCAATTCGCTAGGTCGAGCTCTGCAATTCGCTAGGTCGAGCTCTGCTATGTCGAGCTGTGCATAAGACTGGCACATTGAAATTTGTATTCAGAGCTACGTCGATCTATGTCGAGCTCTGCATAAGACTGGCACATTGAAAGTTGTATGCAGAGCTACGTCGAGCTATGTCGAGCTCTGTATAAGACTGGCGCATTGAAAATTGTATGCAGAGCTACGTCGAGCTATGTCGAGCACAGAGCTGTGCATTGATGTGCTGATTTCTAAGATTATGCAGACCTAAGGCGATTACAGAGCTCTGCACTAAACTGGCACATTGAAAGTTGTATGGAGAGCTACGTCGAGCTATGTTGAGCTCTGCATAAGTCTGGCACATTGAAATATTTATGCAGAGCTATGTCGAGCTATGTCGAGCTCTGCATAAGACTGGCACATTGAAAGTAGTATGTAGTGCTATGTCGAGCTATGTCGAGCTAGGTCGAGCTCTGCAATTCGCTAGGTCGAGCTCTGCTATGTCGAGCTCTGCGCTTACCTGGCACATTGAAAGTTGTATGCACAGCTACGTCGAGCTATGTCGAGCTCTGCATAAGACTTGCGAATTGAAAATTGCATGCAGAGCTACGTCGAGCTATGTCGAGCGCAGAGCTGTGCATTGATGAGCTGATTTCTAAGATTATGCAGACCTAATGCGATTGCAGAGCTCTGCACTAAACTGGCACATTGAAAGTTGTATGCAGAGCTATGTCGAGCTAGGTCGAGCTCTGCAATTCGCTAGGTCGAGCTCTGCTATGTCGAGCTCTGCATAAGACTGGCACATTGAAAGTAGTACGCAGAGCTACGTCGAGCTATGTCGAGCTCTGCATAAGACTGGCGAATTGAAAATTGTATGCAGAGCTACGTCGAGCTATGTCGAGCGCAGATCTGTGCATTGATGTGATGATTTCTAAGATTATGCAGACCTAAGGCGATTGCAGAGCTCTGCACTAAAGTGGCACATTGAAAGTTGTATGCAGAGCTACGTCGAGCTATGTCGAGCTCTGCATAAGTATGGCACATTGAAATATTTATGCAGAGCTATGTCGAGCTCTGCATAAGACTGGCGAATTGAAAATTGTATGCAGAGCTACGTCGAGCTATGTCGAGCGCAGATCTGTGCATTGATGTGATGATTTCTAAGATTATGCAGACCTAAGGCGATTGCAGAGCTCTGCACTAAAGTGGCACATTGAAAGTTGTATGCAGAGCTATGTCGAGCTAGGTCGAGCTCTGCAATTCGCTAGGTCGAGCTCTGCTATGTCGAGCTCTGCATAAGACTGGCACATTGAAAGTAGTACGCAGAGCTACGTCGAGCTATGTCGAGCTCTGCATAAGACTGGCGAATTGAAAATTGTATGCAGAGCTACGTCGAGCTATGTCGAGCGCAGATCTGTGCATTGATGTGATGATTTCTAAGATTATGCAGACCTAAGGCGATTGCAGAGCTCTGCACTAAAGTGGCACATTGAAAGTTGTATGCAGAGCTACGTCGAGCTATGTCGAGCTCTGCATAAGTATGGCACATTGAAATATTTATGCAGAGCTACGTCGAGCTATGTCGAGCTCTGCATAAGACTGGCACATTGAAAGTAGTATGCAGAGCTACGTCGAGCTATGTCGAGCTCTGCATAAGACTGGCGAATTGAAAGTTGTTTGCAGAGCTATGTCGAGCTAGGTCGAGCTCTGCAATACGCTAGGTCGAGCTCTGCTATGTCGAGCTCTGCATAAGACTGGCACATTGAAAGTTGTATGCAGAGCTACGTCGATCAATGTCGAGCTCTGCATAAGAATGGCACATTGAAAGTTGTATGCAGAGCTACGTCGAGCTATATCGAGCTCTGCATAAGACTGCCACATTGAAAGTTTTATGCAGAGCTACGTCGAGCTATGTCGAGCTCTGCATAAGACTGGCGAATTGAAAGTTGTTTGCAGAGCTATGTCGAGCTAGGTCGAGCTCTGCATAAGTCCGGCACATTGAAAGTTGTATGCAGAGCTATGCAGAGTTACGACGAGCTGTGTCGAGCTCTGCATAAGACTGGCACATTGAAAGTTTTATGCAGAGCTGTGTCGAGCTAGGTCGAGCTCTGCAATTCGCTAGGTCGAGCTCTGCAATTCGAGGTCTGCATAAGACTGGCACGTTGAAAAATGTATGCAGAGCTACGTCGAGCTATGTCGAGCGCAGAGCTGTGCATTGATGTGATGATTTCTAAGATTATGCAGACCTAAGGCGATTGCAGAGCTCTGCACTAAACTGGCACATTGAAAGTTGTATGCAGAGCTACGTCGAGCTATGTCGAGCTCTGCATAAGTATGGCAGATTGAAATATTTATGCAGAGCTACGTCGAGCTATGTCCAGCTCTGCATAAGACTGGCACATTGAAAGTAGTACGCAGAGCTACGTCGAGCTATGTCGAGCTCTGCATAAGACTGGCGAATTGAAAGTTGTTTGCAGAGCTATGTCGAGCTAGGTCGAGCTCTGCAATACGCTAGGTCGAGCTCTGCTGGCACATTGAAAGTTGTATGCAGAGCTACGTCGATCTATGTCGAGCTCTGCATAAGAATGGCACATTGAAAGTTGTATGGAGAGCTACGTCGATCTATGTCGAGCTCTGCATAAGAATGGCACATTGAAAGTTGTATGCAGAGCTACGTCGAGCTATGTCGAGCTCTGCATAAGTATGACATATTGAAATATTTATGCAGAGCTACGTCGAGCTATGCATAAGACTGGTACATTGAAAGTAGTATGCAGAGCTTCGTCGAGCTATGTCGAGCTCTGCATAAGACTGGCGAATTGAAAGTTGATTGCAGAGCTATGTCGAGCTAGGTGGAGCTCTGCATAAGTCTGGCACATTGAAAGTTGTATGCAGAGCTATGCAGAGTTACGTCGAGCTATGTCGAGCTCTGCATAAGACTGGCACATTGAAAGTTTTATGCAGAGCTGTGTCGAGCTAGGTCGAGCTCTGCAATTCGCTAGGTCGAGCTCTGCTATGTCGAGGTCTGCATAAGACTGGCACATTGAAAAATGTATGCAGAGCTACGTCGAGCTATGTCGAGCTCTGCATAAGACTAGCGAATTGAAAATTGTATGCAGAGCTACGTCGAGCTATGTCGAGCGCAGAGCTGTGCATTGATGTGATGATTTCTAAGATTATGCAGACCTAAGGCGATTGCAGAGCTCTGCACTAAACTGGTACATTGAAAGTTGCATGCAGAGCTACGTCGAGCTATGTCGAGCTCTGCATAAGTATGGCACATTGAAATATTTATGCAGAGCTACGTCGAGCTATGTCGAGCTCTGCATAAGACTGGCACATTGAAAGTAGTATGCAGAGCTACGTCGAGCTATGTCGAGCTCTGCATAAGACTTGCGAATTGAAAGTTGTTTGCAGAGCTATGTCGAGCTAGGTCGAGCTCTGCAATACGCTAGGTCGAGCTCTGCTATGTCGAGCTCTGCATAAGACTGGCACATTGAAAGTTGTATGCAGAGCTACGTCGATCTATGTCGAGCTCTGCATAAGAATGGCACATTGAAAGTTGTATGCAGAGCTACGTCGAGCAATGTCGAGCTCTGCATAAGTATGGCACATTGAAATATTTATGCAGAGCTACGTCGAGCTATGTCGAGCTCTGCATAAGACTGGCACATTGAAAGTAGTATGCAGAGCTACGTCGAGCTATGTCGAGCTCTGCATAAAACTTGCGAATTGAAAGTTGTTTGCAGAGCTATGTCGAGCTAGGTCGAGCTCTGCAATACGCTAGGTCGAGCTCTGCTATGTCGAGCTCTGCATAAGACTGGCACATTGAAAGTTGTATGCAGAGCTACGTCGATCTATGTCGAGCTCTGCATAAGAATGGCACATTGAAAGTTGTATGCAGAGCTACGTCGAGCTATGTCGAGTTCTGCATAAGTATGACACATTGAAATATTTATGGAGAGCTACGTCGAGCTATGTCGAGCTCTGCATAAGACTGGTACATTGAAAGTAGTATGCAGAGCTTCGTCGAGCTATGTCGAGCTCTGCATAAGACTGGCGAATTGAAAGTTGTTTGCAGAGCTATGTCGAGCTAGGTCGAGCTGTGCATAAGTCTGGCACATTGAAAGTTGTATGCAGAGCTATGCAGGGTTACGTCGAGCTATGTCGAGCTCTGCATAAGACTGGCACATTGAAAGTTTTATGCAGAGCTGTGTCGAGCTAGGTCGATCTCTGCAATTCGCTAGGTCGAGCTCTGCTATGTCGAGGTCTGCATAAGACTGGCACATTGAAAAATGTATGCAGAGCTACGTCGAGCTATGTCGAGCTCTGCATAAGACTAGCGAATTGAAAATTGTATGCAGAGCTACGTCGAGCTATGTCGAGCGCAGAGCTGTGCATTGATGTGATGATTTCTAATATTATGCAGACCTAAGGCGATTGCAGAGCTCTGCACTTAACTGGCACATTGAAAGTTGCATGCAGAGCTACGTCGAGCTATGTCGAGCTCTGCATAAGTATGGCACATTGAAATATTTATGCAGAGCTACGTCGAGCTATGTCGAGCTCTGCATCAGACTGGCACATTGAAAGTAGTATGCAGAGCTACGTCGAGCTATGTCGAGCTCTGCATAAGGCTTGCGAATTGAAATGTGTTTGCAGAGCTATGTCGAGCTAGGTCGAGCTCTGCAATACGCTAGGTCGAGCTCTGCTATGTCGAGCTCTGCATAAGACTGGCACATTGAAAAGTGTATGCAGAGCTACGTCGATCTATGTCGAGCTCTGCATAAGAATGGCACATTGAAAGTTGTATGCAGATCTACGTCGAGCTATGTCGAGCTCTGCATAAGTATGACACATTGAAATATTTATGCTGAGCTACGTCGAGCTATGTCGAGCTCTGCATAAGACTGGTACATTGAAAGTAGTATGCAGAGCTACGTCGAGCTATGTCGAGCTCTGCATAAGACTGGCGAATTGAAAGTTGTTTGCAGAGCTATGTCGAGCTAGGTCGAGCTCTGCATAAGTCTGGCACATTGAACGTTGTATGCAGAGCTATGCAGAGTTACGTCGAGCTGTGTCGAGCTCTGCATAAGACTGGCACATTGAAAGTTTTATGCAGAGCTGTGTCGAGCTAGGTCGAGCTCTGCAATTCGCTAGGTCTAGCTCTGCTATGTCGAGGTCTGCATAAGACTGGCACATTGAGAAATGTATGCAGAGCTACGTCGAGCTATGTCGAGCTCTGCATAAGACTGGCGAATTGAAAATTGTATGCAGAGCTACGTCGAGCTATGTCGAGCGCAGAGCTGTGCATTGATGTGATGATTTCTAAGATTATGCAGACCTAAGGCGATTGCAAAGCTCTGCACTAAACTGGCACATTGAAAGTTGCATGCAGAGCTACGTCGAGCTATGTCGAGCTCTGCATAAGTATGGCACATTGAAATATTTATGCAGAGCTACGTCGAGCTATGTCGAGCTCTGCATAAGACTGGCACATTGAAAGTAGTATGCAGAGCTACGTCGAGCTATGTCGAGCTCTGCATAAGACTTGCGAATTGAAAGTTGTTTGCAGAGCTATGTCGAGCTAGGTCGAGCTCTGCAATACGCTAGGTCGAGCTCTGCTATGTCGAGCTCTGCATAAGACTGGCACATTGAAAGTTGTATGCAGAGCTACGTCGATCTATGTCGAGCTCTGCATAAGAATGACACATTGAAAGTTGTATGCAGAGCTACGTCGAGCTATGTCGAGCTCTGCATAAGTATGGCACATTGAAATATTTATGCAAAGCTACGTCGAGCTATGTCGAGCTCTGCATAAGACTGGCACATTGAAAGTAGTATGCAGAGCTACGTCGAGCTATGTCGAGCTCTGCATAAAACTTGCGAATTGAAAGTTGTTTGCAGAGCTATGTCGAGCTAGGTCGAGCTCTGCAATACGCTAGGTCGAGCTCTGCTATGTCGAGCTCTGCATAAGACTGGCACATTGAAAGTTGTATGCAGAGCTACGTCGATCTATGTCGAGCTCTGCATAAGAATGACACATTGAAAGTTGTATGCAGAGCTACATCGAGCTATGTCGAGCTCTGCATAAGTTTGACACATTGAAATATTTATGGAGAGCTACGTCGAGCTATGTCGAGCTCTGCATAAGACTGGTACATTGAAAGTAGTATGCAGAGCTTCGTCGAGCTATGTCGAGCTCTGCATAAGACTGGCGAATTGAAAGTTGTTTGCAGAGCTATGTCGAGCTAGGTCGAGCTCTGCATAAGTCTGGCACATTGAAAGTTGTATGCAGAGCTATGCAGAGTTACGTCGAGCTATGTCGAGCTCTGCATGAGACTGGCACATTGAAAGTTTTATGCAGAGCTGTGTCGAGCTAGGTCGAGCTCTGCAATTCGCTAGGTCGAGCTCTGCTATGTCGAGGTCTGCATAAGACTGGCACATTGAAAAATGTATGCAGAGCTACGTCGAGCTATGTCGAGCTCTGCATAAGACTAGCGAATTGAAAATTGTATGCAGAGCTACGTCGAGCTATGTCGAGCGCAGATCTGTGCATTGATGTGATGATATCTAAGATTATGCAGACTTAAGGCGATTGCAGAGCTCTGCACTAAACTGGCACATTGAAAGTTGCATGCAGAGCTACGTCGAGCTATGTCGAGCTCTGCATAAATATGGCACATTGAAATATTTATGCAGAGCTACGTCGAGCTATGTCGAGCTCTGCATCAGACTGGCACATTGAAAGTAGTATGCAGAGCTACGTCGAGCTATGTCGAGCTCTGCATAAGGCTTGCGAATTGAAAGTTGTTTGCAGAGCTATGTCGAGCTAGGTCGAGCTCTGCAATACGCTAGGTCGAGCTCTGCTATATCGAGCTCTGCATAAGACTGGCACATTGAAAGTTGTATGCAGAGCTACGTCGATCTATATCGAGCTCTACATAAGAATGGCACATTGAAAGTTGTATGCAGAGCTACGTCGAGCTATGTCGAGCTCTGCATAAGTATGACACATTGAAATATTTATGCTGAGCTACGTCGAGCTATGTCGAGCTCTGCATAAGACTGGTACATTGAAAGTAGTATGCAGAGCTACGTCGAGCTATGTCGAGCTCTGCATAAGACTGGCGAATTGAAAGTTGTTTGCAGAGCTATGTCGAGCTAGGTCGAGCTCTGGATAAGTCTGGCACATTGAAAGTTGTATGCAGAGCTATGCAGAGTTACGTCGAGCTGTGTCGAGCTCTGCATAAGACTGGCACATTGAAAGTTTTATGCAGAGCTGTGTCGAGCTAGGTCGAGCTCTGCAATTCGCTAGGTCTAGCTCTGCTATGTCGAGGTCTGCATAAGACTGGCACATTGAAAAATGTGTGCAGAGCTACGTCGAGCTATGTCGAGCTCTGCATAAGACTGGCGAATTGAAAATTGTATGCAGAGCTACGTCGAGCTATGTCGAGCGCAGAGCTGTGCATTGATGTGATGATTTCTAAGATTATGCAGACCTAAGGCGATTGCAGAGCTCTGCACTAAACTGGCACATTGAAAGTTGTATGCAGAGCTACGTCGAGCTATGTCGAGCTCTGCATAAGTATGGCAGATTGAAATATTTATGCAGAGCTACATCGAGCTATGTCAAGCTCTGCATAAGACAGGCACATTGAAAGTAGTATGCAGAGCTACGTCGAGCTATGTCGAGCTCTGCATAAGACTGGCGAATTGAAAGTTGTTTGCAGAGCTATGTCGAGCTAGGTCGAGCTCTGCAATACGCTAGGTCGAGCTCTGCTATGTCGAGCTCTGCATAAGACTGGCACATTGAAAGTTGTATGCAGAGCTACGTCGATCTATGTCGAGCTCTGCATAAGAATGGCACATTGAAAGTTGTATGCAGAGCTACGTCGAGCTATGTCGAGCTCTGCATAAGTATGGCACATTGAAATATTTATGCAGAGCTACGTCGAGCTATGTCGAGCTCTGCATAAGACTGGCACATTGAAAGTAGTATGCAGAGCTACGTCGAGCTATGTCGAGCTCTGCATAAGACTTGCGAATTGAAAGTTGTTTGCAGAGCTATGTCGAGCTAGGTCGAGCTCTGCAATACGCTAGGTCGAGCTCTGCTATGTCGAGCTCTGCATAAGACTGGCACATTGAAAGTTGTATGCAGAGCTACGTCGATCTATGTCGAACTCTGCATAAGAATGGCACATTGAAAGTTGTATGCAGAGCTACGTCGAGCTATGTCGAGCTCTGCATAAGTATGGCACATTGAAATATTTATGCAGAGCTACGTCGAGCTATGTCGAGCTCTGCATAAGACTGCCGAATTGAAAGTTTATGCAGAGCTATGTCGAGCTAGGTCGAGCTCTGGGTTAGACTTAACAGGAATCCTGTTACATTAAGGGAATCCTGTTAAGTCTTATGCAGAGCTGAATGCAGATGGGCGATTGCAGAGCCAACTTCACACAACTACATTTTATTCGATAAATCAGACATGCCACTGATGATAATTTATATAATTAGAATTCAAATTTCATTAAATTACTTTGCCCGTGACAATTAAAAAAAGAGTGTATAGTTTCTATTTCCGGAGAGTATATATCGAGCTGGTCACTTTACTAACCTATGCACATGGTTACGCGCGAGAGAGAGAGACAATTCGGGTTTAACGTCGCTTTCAACTATCTTTGAGTCATACCACGACGGTGTCTGGTTGCGACCATTATAGTGCTACCTCACTGAAGTATCATGTCCCAGACACATTACATGAAACCACACCCAGTCACATTATCCTGACACTGGGTCGACCAGTCCTAGCTCTACCCCGTAAACCCCGTAAACCTGAGTGCCAAGCGAGGAGCAGCTAGTACCATTCTTAACGACTTTGGTATGTCGCGGCCCGGGATCGAACCCGTGACCTCCCGTTCCCCGGAGCGGACACTCTACCAACTGAGCTATCGGGGCCGGTATGGTAACGCCAGAAACTGACAACTGCCCTTTCTTGAATCAGCGGCAGGCAGACAGTAACCATAGAAAAGATATCGGAATCTGAAAAGTAGATACCTATACATTTTTATTGAATACAGATATCTGCATTTCAAAAGGAGATATCTGTATTTCATTTTAGAAACGCAGCTCGATATCTATATCCCTATTTAAACACAACACGAAGTCATATCAGGGGGAAATTGGGAGCCTTAATACTCCACTACCATCACGAGAACAAGTCCATGAAACGAAGACCCCCCTGAACTCCACTTTATATAGAGAAAGTGGGGTTTACGGGGGTATACATTATCTGCCTTATTTTTGCTCAAAAACATAGATTGTGGTTACTCGTTAGAACCGCCTCATTGAGGCGGTTCTAACGAGCACCCACAATCTAAAACATAAAAACATAATAAACATAAATTAAAAACATAGATTGGGGGTTCTCGTTAGAAATGCCTCATTGAGGCGGTTCTAACGAGCACCCACAATCAAAGTTGAAAGCAGAAATATTAAAGATGATATCAGTTTTGCCTAATATTTATTACACCGGCCCCGATAGCTCAGTGGATAGAGTGTCCGCTCCGGGGAACGGGAGGTCACGGGTTCGATCCCGGGCCGCGACATACCAAAGTCGTTAAGAATGGTACTAGCTGCTCCTCGCTTGGCACTCAGATTTACGGGGTAGAGCTAGGACTGGTCGACCCAGTGTCAGGATAATGTGACTGGGTGTGGTATCATGTAATGTGTCTGGGACATGGTATTTCAGTGAGGCAGCACTATAAAAGTGAGCATTGAGCTCCCTGTCGCAACCAGACACCGTCGTGATATGACTGAAAAATTGTTGAAAGCGACGTTAAACCCGAATTCACACACACATACAAACACACACACACACACACACACACACACACACACACACACACACACACCTAATATTTATCATTTTCTTACACCATGTTGGACGCCATTATTTCTTAAGCTTACGGACCGGTTTTCCTAATGACTAGCATACATGTACACAAATTTAAAGCGCGATAATCATAACCGGCTTTTATAGCGACACGGAAGAGTGTTTACTTACCGTTCGATTCACAGCGAGGTTTTGTTTGTTTGTTTGTATTGAAGTTTAACGGCCCAGTCAACGCTATTTTAGGTCATTTTTGAGTCGGCCAGTTTACCTATCCACACTTTTCCTTGGCAGGCTCAGTATACGTAAGCGGTTATACCAGTACAGTGCGCTTCTTTCGCCAGAAACTGACAACTGCCCTTCTTGAATTGACGGAAGGGAGAGAATGATCGTAGAAAAGATTTCATGATCAATCTCCACGAAAGAATGTTGCCGACTCCGACAGGTATCGAACCCGCGTCCTGCTGATCACCATTCAGACGCGCATCCGACTGAGCTAAGGAGGCCGGCTCACGGCGAGGTAAATAGATAAGGTTTATTTATAGTAACGCTAGGACCGTAAGCTGAAACTACCGCACATGAGAACTGATAAACCGTTTAGAAGTCTCAGCCTGCCCAGGCAAAGTGGTGCGAGTCGTACCCTCCATGCATATAAACCCTACAGTCGGGTGGTAGGGCTTGAGATGTCATTTCATCTCAATGTCGGGTAAAAGTAGCAACGTCTCCAAAGTGACATAAATAATGTTGACGGGGACGTTAACTTGAGCCTTCGTTCAAACAAAGTTAAACAATTCAAACAAAGTTAAAGCGAACGACCAGCATCGAACATAGACCATGGAATTTCATCCGCTATGGAGAGGCAATATTACATAATGTGATTTAAACAAAGTTAATTCCCCCTACTTAAAACATCCAACGAAGACACTGATCAGACGCCGCATTCTAGTCTCTGATCAAGGTCTTCGTTGTTTGCCAATATACCAGTAATAAGATAATGGCATGCTAAATATTTAAGCCTCTGCACCGAATATAACTTGTTTTAACCGGAAACGAACTAAGCCTGTGTGAGTCAGAAAGCATATAAGCCGTCTGGTTTCATTATATAGGTGGCAGGGTTTGAGATGTCATTTCACCACATTGTCGGGTAAAAGTCCCACAAAATTGGAGGCAACGTCCCTAAATGACCTAAAAAGTGTTGACAGGGACGTTAAACCCAAATTCAAACAAACAAATCAACCAAATACTTGCTGAATTGACGCACTGATCGGTTAATGTCCAAGTTCGCAAAGCGATGCGTCTGATACCGCATATGATCAGGATCTACACTGTTCGCTTGAAATATAGGAGAGACAGGGTTACTAGAGGCAATCTAAATCCCCGTTCTTATGCGTCTGTGCCATTGCAGAACATTTTCCAGTCATACTCAGCCCAGTGTTGCAACTTAAACATGTTAAAGTGAATGTACAAAAAATGCATTAAAACCCGAAAAATGATCGGGCAAGGGGAGGTAACTACCAGATTATCGACCGTCGTCTTTCTTCAAATATTTGTTACCATGAACCCTGCGGGCCAATGTCGGGCCGATAGCGATACGACGTTGTCACGTAGTATCGTTATCGGTCCGACGTTGGCCCGATAGAAACAGGTCATTTTTTAGCCAAAAGTAATACTTGCGATTCGGAAAACACTCGCGTTCTTTCAAGGGAAGTCAATCAAAAGTAATCTTGTGTCAGTAAATAACGCATATTGTGACCGAGATAAATGAATACTAAAATAGACGTCCCGATAAAAGAAATAGTAGAAAGCTCATTTTTATGACAAGTAACTCTAAACTGTAATTATGAAGCTGAGAATTTACATTTTACGACATTTTAATCTCATGATAAGGTTTTAATATCTACCAATATGCAAAAATGTTTTTGTCATACATAATATTCTCCGACACTACTGGGCATTACACGGACTTGTTAATTATATATAACACACCCGTATAATGCTTTCTTTCATGGAAATACTCTAAAATGGTATTTTTGATGAATATTCTTTGGAACCCTGTATTGCGGTACAGGGTCAAAAAGTAAAGTTAAAGACCCCAACTCCACTAGACAGAGACTGGCTACAGTCGTTTTTGTTTTATATTCATTACTCTCTTTATCCTGTTCCTCTGTAATCCAACTGGCTGAACTAGCTAAGGGACTAAAGTAAAACAAAATTCTATAAGCTATGCAAGCTTTATGTCCCTTCAAGGCCAGAAAAAGAAAGAGAGAAGAAGTAAAAGAAAGGGTCTGGAGCCAGACTACACCAGACCCAAAGAACAAAAGCAATTTTATACAACATCAACACCCAAAAATAGGATATTTGATTGTTGATTTTTTTTTATTTCATCGAATGAACACCAAAACCAGTATTTTCACGAGTGACAGTATGAACGCAGTGGATCGCCTGCAATGTGAATGAGCACCGAAGTGGTTCATTTAAGCATTTTTTTTTTTTTTTGCTAGCGACCCGCTGTCGTTCATACTTTCATGAACAGCAGGAAAAATAGTTTATTTCTTATATCTTTTTATACCGCAATCAGGCATTCTAGAAACCTAATAAAGGGGGTCGAATAACTGCACGCTATAATCGGTAGTATAATGTTATTAATCAAGTAATTTCGTATTGGCCCAGTTACAGGTCCGAGGTCTGCTGTATTGGCACGAGGCCGAAGGCCGAGGCCAATACAGCTGACCGTGGACCTGTAACTGGGCCAATACGAAATTACTTGATTAATGACAATTTTATTAATTGGTGCAATTAAAAACATGATTTATGATTTTTTAATATTGGTTGACCTTGTGTAATATAGGATAATCAATTAATAATGACCTATAATACCTTCTACTGACCTGTTATACGTCTAGTGACCGTTTATAGACCGGACCTACATGTACTTTTCAGATCACTAATTTACCAGTGTAAACAATAACATGTAACCTTTTATACACGGGAAAGTAACGAAACTGCAAGTTAAAATCTTTGCAATATTTATTTGAACAGATTTTCAGAAGTTTCATCTAAATTCTTACCTTCTCGGCCTTTCCTGGTTTGAATGGCCCATTGGAATGATTGCACACTGCTACTGCAGTTGCGTCTCAATCTCGAAAATAATTTCTAAAGCTAAAATAAACTATGCAAGGTATGTTTTTGCAGATTTTCATACAGAATGTAAAGCGCTGAGAAACTTTTATTCGAGCGTCCATGTTGTTTTCCAAGTCTTTGTAGCCCGGCGACGTCAGAAACTTTGCACTCGTTGACGTCACGTTATACTACGTGTGCGCGCCATGGCACTGAATATCATTTAACATGCCACACTGTCTGTTTTTTTTTTTTTTTTTTGTTTTTTTTTTTTTGCTTAAATTAGCTTATTTATTGCAAAACCCCTTGATTGCTTTGAATTGCGGTATAAACTAAATACATGATTAGTGTCTTTAATAATAAAATGCAATCGGTTCGCAGCGACAATTTTACAGGGGCTCGCGACAGCTCGCCCCTATAAAACTGTCTAAGGCTCACCGATTATATTTTATTATTAAAGACACAAACCATGTATTTACTAGATTCTTTGCTCATCATCACTGGGCGAAAAAAAAATTTTTATAGGGCAAGCTAAAAAACAAAAACATGCTGTTTTTCTACAGAGAGCGGAACAGCGTTGACGTCGCCAACGCCCAATCAGATCGGTGGGAACCATGGTTTAGTCCGACGTAACTTGACGTCACATGACGTCACTGACTGAAGCATGTGACTCGATGCGTTGTAAGCATGAACTACATTGTTCTGTATAGGTTTACTACAGGCTTTACAAGGATATAGGCGTGTTTTCGTGATTTTCTTCGGCAATAAAACAGAATCTTACATACATGTAGTTGGTCATTACATATGTGGTCATTCCTTAGGGGCTCTTTTGGGCTCTTACACTGTCACGATTTTGGCCACGACTCACCACGATTTTTTAAATCGTGGTAAATCGTGAACAACGTCGTAGAGAAGTCGGCAGAGATCTTCCGTGAGGAATCGTGGTTGATCGTGATAGTTCGGGAGTGACCACGACTGTTTTGGACATGTTCAAAACATTCGTGACGAGTCGGCATCATTTTTCAAATCGTAGAGCAGTCGTAGAGAAATCGTAGGTCAGTCGTGAGCCGTCGTCGTGGTAATCGAGGCCAATCGTGAATAATCGTGACTGAATTCTATCACGATTGTGCTACGACGAGACAAGATCATCTACGATGCCTCTACGATTCCGTTGCGACTGCCGTACGATTTACTACGATATCATGACGACTGCTCACGACAATGCAAGATTCACCAGGAATGCACTACGATTGATGACGACGCTAGCACGATTTATCCCGACGCTACGTCGAACGCACTACTTTCTCCACGTAACTTTGTACATATAATTACCCAAGCAACTATGGTCAACTGTCACCTGTCCCTCCTGTTCCTCTGCACCTCCAGTTGTTCAGCCATTGCAATGTCATTTTTGATCATGTCTTGTTCGAGCTGAACTAAATTTTGAAGATACAGAAGCCTTTGACCTGACTGCAAAAACATTTTCGTCAGATGCTCTCTACAGAAATGGTTGAGACTGAATGACACTGTGCATTTGATGAACACTTTTATATACCCAGATCGTTATAAATCCTGACGAATCGGGAGAAGTCTTGGTTAATCGTGAGTAAATCGTATCGAATCCTCAATGATCGTACTGAGTCTTTGATCATCGTGCCTTGGTCGTAGAACAGTCTTGCAGGGATCGTGAGAAATCGTGTATGATCGTCTGATATCTTGAAGCAATCGTGGTGCAGTCGTAGAAGAATCCTAGAGGATCGTAAGACATCGTAGTCGATCGTAGAGGATCGTTGTAGATCGGCTCCATTATCGTACAGCAATCGTGATTGTTCGTAGAAGTGTCGTAGCGATGTCGTGAGTATTCGTAGGGTAGTGAAATCAGAACCGTGTATGCCCCGATTTGCCACGATTTTCATGGTCCCAATTGGTCGTGGATAGTCGTGGACAATCGTGGTCAAAGTCTTGACAGTGTAGGGAGCTTACCACTAAATATTTTCCATAGACGACAATAGTAACATTTTTCCATCTCCAACAAAAACTGTACATGCAAAATATTTCAAACCTTGGTGGTTTGTAGAGCAACTCTAGCTGAATAAATCCCAAAGAAAAAATCCACATGTAGCCCGTCTCCTTTTTGAGCTATTGTCCGCCATATTGTTGATGTGTAGCGCCGCAGTGAATAACAGGGCAATTTTTTCTCAAAGGGGTGACCATGAAAATGTGGCAGCAATATTTTTGGGCTTGCAGATATAATTGCAAAGCATCTATTATTTTGTTTTGCTATAAGTACCCTTTTCTTAAAATGAAATAAATCCAGCCTATATAACCAATGAAATGCACAGCTGGTATTTGATCCTCTATCAAATCTTCTGTCCCAAAGTGCTGGTTCCCCGGCTCAGCAATATTTAGTGTTAAGCTACCTATACCAAACCCTTATTGTCTTTATGATCCATCAAAAGCATTGTCAAATAGAAATTTAGATCATATCTAATAATTTAAGCATGCATAATAAATGTTCAGTGACAAAGAATCTTTGAAGTTTGCGAAAAAGTTATCGCTTTCAGATTCTACAATGAAAGCCGAACAAACAATATTTTGTGAAAAAGGGCAAAGTTTACCTCTTTCTGGAATGGAACCCAGACACCGGCTGGCATCAGTGGTTCTTCTCCTATGTCTTTGGAACAATTCAATCCTAAAATGCACTAAAGTATGCCTTAATAGCATACCAACTGGTATTTATGGCTGATTTCACACCTATACCCCCTATTTTATGTAAAATTGGCATTTTGAGGATATTTTGATGATAAAACTTTGACAAAAATGATTATAAATGCCTCAATACCATGAGAAATAGTGGATATATATCTGTTCAGACCCTTTAACATGAATCTAATCAATAAGAACCAATAAGAGATGAGAAAACTTATCGCGATATTGCAGCAGAGACAATTTTGAAGTTTTGCTTTCGCTAGAGACCAAGGCCAAAAACCAGGTGACCTTAGTGCTAAATTCCAGATGGAGTAGATCCTTTCTCTTGTGTTTCTGGTTATACACTGACTGTAAGACTTTTTCCAAAACAAACCCATTAACAATTGATTAACATGGCTTTAAAGTACCCCCCCCCCCTCAAAATGCACAGATCAGAAGCAAAAACTGATCAAAACACCCAGTTAGACCTAAATTACCACAAACCTTACACTTTTTTTTACAGTTTCTATGGCAAACCACATGCCAGGAATATCCATTTTATGATACAGAATTGGATAGAACCTACCAATGTGTGAAAATATGATGTAATGACTGAAAACTGGAGTGTGGGGCTGATTTTCAAACTTTTGGTATAGGGAGCTTACCACTAAATATTTTCCATAGACGACAATAGTAACATTTTTCCATCTCCAACAAAAACTGTACATGCAAAATATTTCAAACCTTGGTGGTTTGTAGAGCAACTCTAGCTGAATAAATCCCAAAGAAAAAATCCACATGTAGCCCGTCTCCTTTTTGAGCTATTGTCCGCCATATTGTTGATGTGTAGCGCCGCAGTGAATAACAGGGCAATTTTTTCTCAAAGGGGTGACCATAAAAATGTGGCAGCAATATTTTTGGGCTTGCAGATATAATTGCAAAGCATCTATTATTTTGTTTTGCTATAAGTACCCTTTTCTTAAAATGAAATAAATCCAGCCTATAAAACCAATGAAATGCACAGCTGGTATTTGATCCTCTATCAAATCTTCTGTCCCAAAGTGCTGGTTCCCCGGCTCAGCAATATTTAGTGTTAAGCTACCTGTAAGAGCCCCTTTATGAAGATTACGAGCCTCGACTGAGGCTCGTTTCGTAAATTTCATTTTAAATTCATTACGCAAACACGCCTATACAAATACATTGCCACCTTTATCGCCGAAAAAATGAAAATTTTATGATGAAAAATTGTGATATTTTCCTTATTTCTGCTCCAAATATAGATTATTGGCACTCGTTAGAACCGCCTCATCGAGCCGGTTCTAACGAGTACCCACAATCTATATTTTAGAGCAGAAATAAAATAAAATAAGTTATATCCAGGGAAACCCCAGTTTTATTATATAAAAGTGGGGTTCAAGGGGGTCAAAATTGTATACGCATGTTTTCGTGATGGATATTCCTCGGCAGGCACACATCGGTGACACGATGTTGAATCAACGTTGAAAGAGGTTGATTGTTTCAACGTTCACTGCCGGTATGGAAGTGTACGATAATCTATTGAAATTTAACCCTTATCCTGCTGAATAAATCAATGTATCCACTCCACTTTCGGACAATTATTTAATTGTATCTATTCGTTCAATTAAAAATAGTGTAGATTTGTATCTGCACTATTTGCAATGTAGGGGCTTGTCATGTTCAGCAGAATGAGGGTTAAATAGGTCTGTGCATCAAGAAAACAGGCCTATATAATTTTGACACCCTTGAACCTCACCTTTATATAGCAAAGCTGGGGTTTACGGAGGTAAACCTTGTTTTCTTATTTCTGCTCTAAAATATAGATTGTGGGTACTCGATGAGGCGGTTCTAACGAGTACCCACAATCTATATATTGAGGCGGTTCTAGCGAGTACCTACAAATCCGCAGTATATTTTGAGCAGAAATACATGTAATAAAAACATCACCATTTTTCATCTTAAAATTTTCTCTTTTTTCGGCGGTAAATTTTACAATGTATGTATATAGATGTGTTTTCGTAATGGAATATGATTTTAGAAAAGCGCGTCATAGACTTTGCCGATTGTTTGAACCATCTATGGGTACTGACGAACACTGAAGATGATATGTGCTTAGACTGATTTCATGGCGGTTTATAAGTACTAATATTATCGTGCAGCTCAGTCTATTTCTCCAAGCCCCGATAGCGGGGCCCAGATATCAAATAGGGTTTGTGCGGACGAGTTTACATCTACTCGTATTCAAGGACTTTGGCTACTCTGTGTTGAACTTGCAAATAAAGCACTACTACTGCTTCATCTACTACTACTACTACTACTACTCCTACTACTACTACTACTACTACTACTACTACTACTACTACTACTACTCGTACTACTACTACTACTACTACTACTACTACTACTACTACTACTACTACTTCTACTACTACTA